>CM035159.1:77334765-77425395 GCA_020205615.1 Panax quinquefolius | reverse complement strand
AGAGGATCACGCGGGATATAAGATGGGTTGTGTGACCATGGAGATAATGTTGTAATCTCATGGAAGCCTGTGCCAAAGCACACAAGTCTTCTCAATGAGAATGTACTTGTGTTCATCAGTCTTGAATCTTTACTAAGGTAATAGATAGCTCGTTCTTAGCCTCTATTGTCTTTTTGCCCCAGCATGCAGCCCATGGCATTGTCATTAATGGACATGTACATAAATAGGGGAACATCATCCCTGGGAGGTACCAACACAGGAGCATTAACCAGCTGCTCTTTAATGGTAAGGAAGGCCTTTTGGCACTCATCATTCCATTTCATGGAGGAGTTCTTCCTTAATAGCTTGAAGATGGGCTCACAGGTTGTTGTGAGTTGAGAGATAAACCTGCTAATGAAGTTGATTCTTCCCAAAAATCCCTGTATTTCCTTCTCTGTCTAACAAATGGGCATCTCCTTGATGGCCTGAATTTTAGTAGAATCCAGTTCAACTCCTTTATGGCTGACTAGGAAACCTAGCAACTTGCCTGATTTTACACCAAAGGCGCATTTAAGTGGATTCAACTTCAAGTCAGACTTACGCAAACTGTTGAATAACTTTCGAGATGGTTTAGGTGGTCTTCCTACTTTAGGGACTTGACAATGATGTCATCCATGTAGATCTCTATCTCTTTATGCATTAAATCATGGAAAAGAGCCATCATAGCTACATTTGGTAGGTCATTTCCTTGACATTGATGAGGCCGAATGACAACCGTTTGTAGCAAAAAGTTCCCAAGGCGTGATGAAAGTAATTTTCTCACGGTCTTCCTCAAAGAACCATAATTTGATGGTATCCTCGTGAAGCTAATCCGCAGAAGGAGTACAAGCCATCTGAAGCAAGATTGTAATGAGAATGTGGATAAAAGGCACGGAAAGCTATCTTTTAGACAAGCTTTGTTCAAATCCTTTAATCCATGCGAACTCACACCTTTCCTCCTGGCTTAGGCAGATGAACAATGTTGGATATTCACTCCAGATTTGTAGATACCATGATAATACCAGCTTGAAATTGTTTCACAATTTCTTCTTTGACTTTCAAACTCCACTCAGGTTTTAATTGCCTGAGCTTCTACTAACCGGCTTGAATCCTTCTTTAATGGGAAGGCGATGAAGAACAATGTTAGTGGACAAACCCACCATGTCTTCATGAGACCATGCAAACACATCCTGGAATTGGGTTAATAGCACAACCGTGTCATTTCGTTGGTTTGGAGTGAGGTCCGAACCAATACGGATTAGCTTAGGGTTTCTAAGGTTCCAAGATTGAAAAGAGTGGTTTGGTCAAGGTTGAGTTTAGCTTATCGTGACCCATTCCTTAATCTCTCGAGGTGTCTCAATGTCCTCTTGTATGTCCATCAAGTCTGAGTCCAACTTTGCATCAAAGTTACAGCCCTTGTAGAGAGAAGGCGGATCACTAGCAAATACAGGTACATCTAAATTCTGAGTCCTGAAATCAAAAGATGCTTTCACTTAATATATGAAGCTGTTTAATCATACAAAGTGTTAGCATGTCTTGATAAAATAAGCGCTAATCTTGTATGGAAAAGTAAGCAATTAAAGTTATCTATGAGGCGTTGCCATTTTACCCTCCACGACCAATGCGTGGAGTCTTTGCTCAATTGTCGAGGGCAAAGTCTGATGGATTGCGGTGATAGAGGGATGTCATTGTCCTCCTTCTCCGAATGATAACCATGATGTGGGCAATCATCGTCCGGTATATATCGGTTTGTATGTTCATCGTGAACAATGACGGCAGATAACGGACATCATTAAAGCGATGTCATGTTTGCGTTTCCGCTCCCTTTCTTACGCCGGATCGAGAATCGGCACCTCTTCACTTTGAATGCTACCGTTTGGGAAATAACATAGTCATAACATGGTGGCACTCTGACCGAGATCGATATGTCGGCTACGTGAGGTGCGGATGGAAAACATCGCCATGTGACGGAAGTTTGAGGAACCAACCGGTGTTTATGCAGATTCCTATGACTGGAATTGGCAAAATAACCTAGTCTCTGTCTGGCCCTAGTTTGATTTGGACACTTGAATAGGGTGCTTAATACCTGATTTTTTTCAAAGCCCTTGTCCCGGCCGATGACCCAATGACATCATTTCTTGTGTAGCCAACATAACCTCTAAATCTTGGGTACGGAAGTGGTGCTCCAATCGTTGATATCGAGTGGTACTCAAATTGGTTGATATTGAGTCAAACCCATGATCGCGAGATCTTCTTATTCTTCCAAAGACGATGAAAATTGATAATGACTTGATTTATTGATGTAATGTGAGTTCAAACCGATCCATGGATTGCGCGAGATCTTCTTAGGGCGTGGAAGGATATCGAATGTATTTTGACCAATCTCAATCGCGTACCAATCTTTTGATTTTGTCGATCCATCGTAAAGCTATTGATAATGTATGGCTACTTTGATTTATTGAGATGTAATGTGGATTAAGGACGAAGGACAAATATTATGAGATGAACCTCCATGGTCAAAACTCCAGCCTCGATAGCGAGGAGTTGTATCCACGAGCTTATCTTGAGGTATATCTTCGTGGAAGGATACATTGAATGTATTTTGAAACCAATCTCAATTGGCTTCTTCCAAAACCCCCAAAATTAGGTATACATCACCCATCTTGGGTCGCCACTTACATGGTACATGTAATTTAAATACAACTTAACTTATTAATAACTGCTGCGGTAATAATATTTACATAAATCGTGAGTTTAAATACAAATATCATCTACTAGATATTATACAAACTCAAAAAGGAGTCCTCATTACAATTATTATCACACTATTTCACGTAATAGTGAGGACTACTAATGCTATCTTCGTGACCATCACCGCTTCCCGACTCGTCCCAGCCTATATTCTCATTTCTCAAGAGAATAAAGGAAAGAAAGGTGAGCTCAACTAGCCCAAGAAGAAATATTATGACTAAGATAATGCGTAATAAATTATCATTAGTCTTCAACAATGTTAAACCGATAAAATATAATAGACAACCAAGTTTAACTCAATGAAAGCAATCCATTAAAAGAGTCAAGTAGAAAATAAAATCTACTATCTTTTATGATTTAAAAGGTTTTTCATCACTGTTATAGCTGAGACTCAACTTTAATAAATATTCCACATCATCGAATCACCCCTGCACTACGGCCAAGGATATTCTTTAGTATCACGACCACAATTATTCATGCACTACGGGCCAAGAATATTTGTGTATTCATTAATGGTCATGATCATGCCAACAATCGGCCCATCAATGCACTACTACAATCGAGGATTTTTACCACATCATTTGTAACATTACTTGGCCATGATTATAACCAATAATCTCTCGGTCATAATCATACCAAGTCCATCTATGCACTACATGTGCCACACGTATGACTTTCAAAAAAATATAAACATGAGGATGATGACAATGATATAAGAATTCAATAAAACAAGTTCAAGAATTATTTTATCCAGAATTATTAACATCCAAATTATCAATACGATATCGCTTTTGTAGAGTAAAATTCAAGAATGATCAAGAATATTTCCATGAAAAGATATCGATGAAACGCAAATATCAAGGATATTCCACTAATTTCATGGAGTATGTAAGTCAAAGTTTTAACCAATCGGGTATAATAAAGAATGGAATAACAAAAGAAATCACCACGCATGCGATATTTCGCAGTATGCAAAAGTTATTCCAATGTAATAATAAATAACTTAAAAAGTCGTGAAATTCACACCGATGTGATGTTCCAATGTAATAATAAAGATGGAACCAGATCCTGTGAAAAACACACGTATGTGATATTCCAATGTAATAATAAAGACGGAACCAGTCCTGTGTAAAACACATGCATGTGATATTCCCAATGTAATAATAAAGATTTTAACCAGTCCTGTAAAACACATGCATGTGATGTTCCAATGTAATAATAATAAAGATTTTAACCAGTCCGTGTAAAACACATGCATGTGATGTTCCAATGTAATAATAGAAGAATGTCACCAAGTATATAGGTAAACCACGATACAAAAGTTATTCCAATGTAATAATAAGCAAATGGAATAACAACAGCTTTTCTTCATGAATAAGAAAGAATAACACCCTTACATTTGGTAGGAGATTGAATATCGCAAAAGAAGGTAAGAACAAAATACTCTTCTTCTTTCTCTTATTCTCTATACTTTCTCTCTATAGCTTGAATGAATTCGTGAAAATAATGAAGCCCTAGCCTCTATTTATAGAAGATTTCTAGCTTAGCACCGCAAATGTGAAAAGGCAAGTGGCTCGACGAATCGGTGATGTGAAAAGAAAAGTGGTTCGACGCTCGTAATGTGAAAACCACAAGTGGTTCGATACTCAGAATGTGAAACGACAAGTGGTTCGACGAACGGTAAAGGTAATTACTATTAACGAAGGTAAATACTATCGACGAAGGTAAATACTATTACAAGCGGTATTACTATTAACGGAAGGTAATTACTATCGACGAAGGTAAATACTATTCACAAAGGTAATTACTATCGATTTAAGGTAATTACTATCGATTTAAGGTAATTTTGATGACATAAGGTAATTACTATCGACATAAAATAATCAAACTTAGACTCTTAGATGATCATACATATGACTTTTATATAAAATAATCAAAATAAATTACCACAAATCATTTTTTTTTCATCAACACATATTTAATCTTTCAACAATTATTAATCATTTATAACTTGTCGCCTCAATTATTGATTTAATACTATAACATATTATACGATGATATCGTGACAATAATCGAATCAATAATATAAGAGATATGATGCAAAGAATTATCGTAGTAATAATCGAAGCATACCGAAAGTGACTTTCACGAAGCATCAATAATCAATAATAAGTGCTACTATGCAACCACGCCAGACATCGCATTTCTTTTACCAACCGGGTAGTTCAACAGCTTTTAATTCAGAACACCTCCGCCGTTATTTTTTATAAAATATTTTTGTCGCTTTTCTCAATCCGATAATAATTTCATTGCTAGGGGTCCACCAATGATTGAGCCATTGTATTTAATATTCCCTAACAAAAAGAATATTCCCCACCAAACTAATATTTTATAACAACTTGCATACTTTGCAAAATTTATAAATATTACCCACAACTATAACATTATATCAAATTTATTCCATAATATTCAAAAATAATATTTATAGAAAATTCATCTTTATTTATAAAAGTGGGGTCTTACAACCTCCCTTCTTATGAAATTTCGCCTCAAATTAGGGTACGACTGTATGTCAAGAGGTAAGGATACCTTGATTTCATTTCAGATTCTAACTCCCAAGTCATTTCCTCAACATCGTGGTTCCTCCACAAAACTTTCGACTTGAGGTATAACTCGAGCGTAGAATATGTTCCTTCTTATCCAAGATTTGAACAGAACCTCTTCATACGTCAAATCTTCCGCTATTTCGTCCTGGTTCTAACTCAATAATGTGGTTCGGTCTTTCACATATTTACGTAATATGGATATGTGAAAAAAACGTTATGAACACGTAGACATATTTCAAGCAGTAAAAGTTTAGTCTATAGCCACGCTCCTACTCGATCGAGGATTAAAATGGACCAATGAATCGAGGATCGAGTTTTCCTCTCTTTCCAAATCTTGTAACTCCTTTCCATGGAGCAACTTTTAACAACACATGATCTCCTATATCGAATTCCACGCCCTTTCGGCGAAGATCAAGATAACTCTTTTGTCGATTTTGTGAGGTTTTTATACGCTGTCGGATCGTTTCAATCTTTTTCCGTAGTCATACGCATTCAACTCCGGCCCCAACAACGTTGTTTCACCCACCTCATCCCAAAGATAATCGAGAACGACACTTTCTTCCATACAACGCTCGAATGGAGCCATGCCAATACTTGCTTGATAATCGTTGTCAGTAGGAAAACTCCACCAATGGTAAGAACTTGTCCCAACTTCCCTTGAAATCAAGGACACAGTAGTCTTAATAGATCTTCAAGAGTTTGAATAGTCCTCTCCGATCGTCCGTCTGCGTTCGAGGATGATATGCCGAGCTAAATCGTAAGTCTGCGCTCATAGCTTTTTGCAAACTAACCCAAAATCGTGAAGTGAATCTTGGGTCTCGATCGTAAACTATGGATACCGCAAGATACCATGCGCTTTACAATCTCGTTTATGTACATACGAGCAAGACGTTTCAAGTGTATAAGTTTTCAGACGCAGAAGAAATGAGCAGACTTGGTCAATCTATCAACAATGACCCAAATCGCATCAACGCCTTGAGAAACCTTGGGAAGACCCAGAACTAAATCCATGGTAATGTGCTCCCACTTCCATTCTCGAATTTCAAGTGGTTGCAATGGACCTTTTGGTACTTGATGCTCCGCTTTAACTCGCTGACAAGTTAGACACCTCGAGATAAACAAACGCTTATCTCTCTCTTCATATTGCTTCCACCAAAATGTATATTATTTAATATCATGATACATTTTGGTACTCCTGTGATGGATTGCAAATGGTGTGTCAGGCGCTCCATCATGATATTATACTTTAAATCGTGGTCGTTAGGAACACAAAGTCCGGAGTCGACTCAAGTATTCCTTCTTCATCGATTCTCGCTTCCCAAGATAGCACCTTCTTGCACTTTCTTCCTCATACGATCACCCGTGTCTCAGAGCTTGAGCAGCCTTTTAACTTTATCGATTAAAGTCTGGCTCTACTCAGATATTCGCCATCATCACACGGGGCCCCTCGAGTCTTTAACTCTATCTCCATCCTTTGCAAGTCACACAAATGGGCTCATATTGACAATATCGCACTCAGATTCAGATATGATCTTCTACTCAATGCGCCGCCTACCACGCTCGCTTTTCCAGATGGTATTCGATGGTATGATCATAATCTTTCAACAGCTCAAGCCAACGCCGTTGTCGCATGTCGAGTTCCTTTTGAGTGAAGAAATATTTGAGGCTTTTATGATCCGTAGAAGATCTCCACTTTCTCCCCATACAAGTAATGCCTCCAAATTTTAAGTGTAAAGATAACAAACCGCTAACTCTAGATCATGAGTAGGATAATTCCTCTCATATTCTTTGAGTTGTCGCGAGGCATAGGCTATAACTTTTCCATGTCGCATGAGAACACATCCCAACCCTTTGCTCAAGCATCATCAGAGATGACAAATCCCTCCGAGCCGATGGTATTGTCGTAAACAAAATAAATAAGTCTCCTCTCGAAGTTCTTGAAAACTCTTCTCACATTCTTCGCTCCAACCGAACTTCAGTATCTTTCCGAGTCACCGAAGTTAATGGAGTAGCGATTCGAGAAAATCCTTCCACTTAATCTCCGATAATAACCGCCTAAACCGAGAAAGCTACGATTTTTGGCCATCGATTTAGGTTGTTCCCAGCTTTGAATAGCTTCAATCTTTTGTCGGGTCAACAGATATTCCATGACTTGATACCACGTGCCCAAGGAATGCTACTTCTTCAAGCCGTAACTCGTGATTTCTTCAACTCGCATAAAGCTTATATTCATTTAAGCTTTTGGAGTGTCACCTCAAGTGTTGCTTTTCATGATCTTCACGGCTTTTGGAATAAATAAGGATGTCATCAATAAAGACGACCACAAAGTGATCCAAATATTCCTTGAATACTTGGCTCATCATATCCATGAAGGCAAAGCAGGAGCATTAGTCAATCCAAAGGACACGACTAGGAATTCATAATGCCCGCATCGAAGTTCTCAAAGCCGCCTTTGAATGTCATCGTTCTAATCTTCAATTGGTGATATCCTAACTAAGATCAATCTTTGAAAAGAATTTGGCTCCTTGCAATCGGGTCAAACAGTCATCAATACGCGGCAATGGATACCTATTTTTGATGGTGACATGATTCAACTCCCGATAATCAATACAAAGTCGATACTCCCATCTTTCTTCTTCACTTAATGTAACAGAGCACCCCAAGGAGAAGTACTAGGACTAATAAAGCCAATGTCTAACAATTCTCGCAGTTGGGTCTTTAACTCCTCAAGTTCAATAGAGCCATTCGACATGGGCTTTGGAAATAGGTTTTGTACGTGTTCAAGGTCGATACAAAATTCAATTTCACGCCCGGGGGTAGGCCAGAAGTTCTTCGTGGAATACGTCAGAAATTTATTAACAATAGAAATATCATTCAAAATCGATTTATTTTTGTTTAAATCGTGATATGAGCTAAGAAAGCTCGACATCCATTTTTCAATAAACGAATATTTTTATGGCTTGAGATGACCGTGATTGATTTTAATGGTTTGGTTGTTTGAATTCAAGATAATAGGTTGATTAGAATATGAAAGCTAACAACCTTATTTAAAACAATCAATTTTTGCATGATAAGTAGTTAACCAATCAATCCCTAGTAATCACGCAAATGCAAGTATTTTTAATGAAATAAGATCGATGTGTAATGTGAGGGTACCGATTTGAACCAAACAAGACTTATAAACAAAGTGGATGTAATGAAGGTTTCTCCCAATGGAGTTTCCACAGATAAGTCAAAGTCTAATTTCTCCTGAGTCAAATTTAATCGATGAGCGCAAGTAGAGAAATAAAAGAATGGGTAGAACCCAGATCAAATAAAGTATAGACTTCATTAGAGTTTATGATAAGCTTTACCCGTGATGACCTCATTCGGATTCCTTGCTCTTCGGGAGGTCACAACAAACGCCTCCTCAGACTACCGGCTTTGAATTTTTTTCCGACGGACTTTGGTGCCTCCATCCTAGCTGAATTTGTGTTTTCAGAAACGACAAAATCGAGCTAAGTGACCTTCTCTTCCACAATTATAACATGCTTTGGACGCATGACGCATTAGCTTGATCGATGTGTCCCTCTCCTCCGCATTTGAAGCATACGATAGGTGGTCTTTCTCCTTCCTTAACAACGGGTGCCGGTGCCGACGCTCTTTCCATCATTGTTGAATCTCCTTCTTGAAATGTCCATTCTTATTGTTTTGGCCTCGATTACCACCAAGTGGTTACCATATCCGCCCGTTGATTCCTCCACGCTTGTTGTCACCGCTTCATGACTACTCGCCGGTATTATAATTTTCCGCTTACCGCCGCTTTTTAGTCAGGTTGACTCATTATCGCGCTCCACTAATCGAGCCCTATTTACAACATCCAATACAAAACACGCTTTATGAGAAATAAGATGTCGACGTATCTCCCGCTTCAAACCTCTTAAAAACATCCGCGCCATTCTCTCTTCATTATCCACCAAGTGGGACGCAAACCGTGATAACTCCGCAAATTTTGCCTCAGATCGCGACACTGGCCATATTGTTTTGTTCCAACTTGATAAACTCCACCTCCTTCATGTGGCGTAATACTTTCGTGAAAGTATTTGTCGTGAACATGCCTTCGAACTTCTCCCAAGATATCTTCAAGACAAAGAAAGTCGAGTACGCTTTTACCGATTCCCACCAAGAATCCGCCTCCGCGCAACATAAAGGTGGTAAAGGGAACCTTTTGCTCCTCTGAGCATCCCAAGACATCAAATATCTTGGTAATCTGCTTTTATCCATGCTCCGCCTTTAAGTGGTTTTGCTCTCCTTAAACTCCGGTGGTCCCAGCTCCTTGAATTGTTTAATGGTGACCGCCGAGAGTGTTTCCACCAGATTTTGGACATGTGAGCCCACTCGATGTTGCATGAACAGATAAAGCCTCTCAACATTCCATCATTCATCATTCGTGTTGTTGTTGTTGACCGAGGAATCGATAATGCACATTCCGATTAACATCCGTGGAGATCATGGTCTCATTGTGCTCATTTGGTTTCTCACATTTCTTTGATGCCATTTTCAAACGCCTTCAAAAGGTTAATATGACATATCACATATTATCCCGATTATCGACCAATTAAATGCGTAAATCAACGTCATACTAGCAAGGAATTCCTCGCCTCTCCCTCCATTCTATTCTATTCTCAACATTCCAACCGATGTCATTTTCAGACATCGCCACAAAAAAAGGTTAATCGACATGTAACAAATTATCTTCTATCTTATACTCCAACCAATAAAAAAATAAACATAAACTTAGTAAATATAATAGGTTTGTTAGGTTAGGTTTCATAACGCAATCAAATTGCAAAAAAAATGCTAAGCGTAAAATCGTAGTTTAAAAATTTACAAACCATATACCCTTGATCACCCTTTATGCATAATTATTAATTAAACGAAAAAGATAAAGAATAAAATCATACCCTCAAGATCGAGCTTCCTCGTGTACAAGTTCACCTCCAAATCCTTTTCGCTCAACTTGAATCCACCGGGTTTGGTTCCTTCCTTCGATCAACGTTAGCCACCCAAATGTTTGGCCTCAGAGGTGATCCACCAAGGAAGAAAAGAAAATTCAAGAAGATGGGTGGTATGGCTCAAACCCTAGTTTTTCTATCTCTATGTAAAAGGCATACTCTCCCAACAAATTGGAATTATTACGACGTTGTTAAAAGTCAACAACCCATACCACCCATAATAAGACTCCTCTTATTTATAGATGTGGGCAACCCACCTTAACAATTAAGGAATTGGTTTTATTTAATTAATTAAATTTTTAATTAATTAAGCTCCCTAATCTTATTAGGATAATTAATTAAACTCCTTTAACTAATTTTCCTTCCTAATCCAATTAGAATAAATGAGAGTATTTATATTAAATTAATTCCTAAACTCTTTTAGAAATTAAAATAATAATAATTGTAATAATATTAATAAGACTCCTCTTATTAATTTATATTTAATATTTCTAAAATATTAAATAATAATATTAAGCTATTTAATTTATTCTATCACCATAGATTAAATTAAATATACATAACATATTATTACGATTATGCCATTAACTTCTTAAATAATTATTCTTCCTTTTATGGTGTGACCCTTTAGGTTCTCCATATTAAACCTATTGTGAATAAATCAATTAGAATAATTCTAATCTTATTTAAATAAATAAATTAAACAATTAATTTATTTAAATAAATAATATTTATTCTACAATAGGATAAGCCTCCCCAATGATCAACCACTTTCCAGATAATATAGATTTCAACATTAATCATTAAAGAACCTTTCGAGTAAATAGTTACCAGATAATTCAATCCTTCCACCATACAATGTCCCAATTAAATATAAGACATGGAATTACATCACAAGTCTTATTTTATTTAATTATATGTATTTCGATCCTTAAATGCACAACTCCAAATAATGCAAATTAGAAACTCCTTTCTAATTTCATTCTCGCCGCCAAGGACTACCGGGTTGTCATTTATCTAATCACATAGACATTTTCTTCTTTTATTGAAGTGGTAGATTCTTTATCGATCATACATTATCTCCATGTACAACTTATTATACCCAAGCATACCCTTTGATATACCCTAAGGGTCTTAAGGAATAAGTCAAAGTATAACTCATCATACACAAGATACTATGATGATCTCAAGTCCAAGGATTACTCAGACTACTATCACTACAGAATTCCTATCGACAGCAAATAAAACTCCATTAGGTATTCCTTAGCGAGCCAATGCTCAAATGAACTTATTCTCTAATAAGCACCTACATACTTGCTTTTAGTGTTCCACACAAATGATCATGAGATCAATCATCCTCATCCAATGAGCAAGCAACGATGTACCAATCTATCCGGATTCACTAATCCCCAATTTAGTAATCCAACGATTGGGAACTATTTTAGTTTTAAGCTTTCTAAGAATTTAGATCTCATTAGAATGATCATCATCATTATTCTAAAAGCATTGCTTAAAACTACGGGTTTATCACATATTATAAAACAAAGATCATGTAGATAATTAAAAGCCTTTAATAAATTAATACTTTTTATTAATAAATGAATAAGATTGTTACAAAGTATATGCTTTATCATCAAACATGATTGGCTTGTGTGCATACTACTTTCAATCTCCCACTGCACTAAAGCCAATCGTCATGGTATCTTATACTCTTCTTCTCTAAGACGACGATTATCCCGCCGTTGGATAAGCTTTAGTTAATGGATATGTAATGTTGTTCATGAGAGTCCACTATCTCTATAGTGATTTCCCATCTTTCAATGATTCTAATAATCAAATGAAAGTGCCACAACACATGTTTAGATCCAAGATGAGACTTTAGAACTATTCCTAGTTCTCAGAATGAACTTTTAATCCAAACAATCAACTGCAGCCTTCATTTATAGCTATATACTTTGTCTTTATCACTAAACCAAAGAACTCTTTTCATTGCTTGGAACCTTTCCAATTCATCGCACCACTCGCTCAAGGTAACGCTTTACCTTAAAGTGGATTTTTCGTCATCTTGGTCCGTCTCGAAAAACTTGAGTCTCATAAGCCCTCTAGTTTTAATTTAGACCCACCATGAATATGATCACATCCTTAGTGCTTGCTAAGAACTTTAAGATGTTTTTCACCGACTCATAGTGAACTTCTCCATAATACGACCGATCAACATCGTGTCTCAGATATTTCATTGCATACATGATTGTCACTCATGCGACTCTCTCTTTCGTGAGTCTGTGGGGACTATTAAGAGAGATACACTCCATAGCTCATCAACATGAGACATCTCTTGAGTTTGCCATGCTAAACGACTTTTTAGCATCAAATGAATATACGCCTCGGGTTAAGTCGAGCATCCTCTTAAATCTATCTATATAGATTTATATCCCCAATTAAGATACTCTTCCCAAATCATTCATGGAGGAATGTTTAGACAACTTTATCTTTATCGATCAGTAGCATTGGTATGTCATTCCTCATCCGTAGTAGATATCAACATATAATACTAGGAATGTCACGATGCTCCTAATCGAACCCTTTTGTACACACTAGTTCATTCTCTTTTTGATAAAATCAAACTCTTTTGATTGTTTCATCATCATGTTCTATTTGAGACTTGCTTCAATCAATTCATCATCATCTCATGATGAATCCATACATCTTCTATAGGTATCATCATCATCATCTATGATGAATCCATTCCTAGGTATCTTCGCATATTATTTATCTGGCCAGGTATAATAGGTCTATCTATGTGTTCCTCTTATTCGACTTATAGTGTTTTGTGGTTCTTGAACTCTTCAAGATCTATTATCCTCCCACTAGCCCCTTCAATGATAAACACCTTTATCTTAGAAGGCGTGTGTTTCAGAATAAACACCTTTTGCTAAGTAGAATTATAGAACATATACCCTAAACTTACTTTAGATGTCCCACAAATCACATTTGTCAAATCTTGTCCCAAGCTTATCCTTTGAAACCTTTTCACATAAGTCGACAACCCCTTATCTTAACATACTTAAGATTAGAATCCTCCCCGTCCATAACTTTTATGGAGTCTTCAATGGATTTTGAGGTTACCTTTTCGTAGATATGCACCATTTCTAGACATGATCCTGTAAGGATACCGGAAATGTTTCAGAAAATCATTATGGACCGCACTATGTCCAACAAGGTACGATTTTCCATTCGATACATCAATCAATTATTATGTATCGAGATGTGTCCATTATGAGAAAACCATTTGAGATGATCTAGAAACTTATTGCACAAGTATTTATTCCTCGATCTAATCAAAGAATCTTAATACTTTGCCAATTTGTTTCACTTTCAAATTTTGAACCTTTCAAATAATTCACACTTGTATTTCAACAAATACACACATTCAACTCTTTGAATGATCATCTCCTTTTCTTATACTAGTTTGTTCAATTTGCAAAAATTATTTTCACGTAAGTCAAGTATACAAAATTTATTAAGTAATATTCCATTCTATACAAAACATTATTATTATAAATAGAACAACAATTGTTCTTAATTATAATACCAAAGATTTCATTGTTCAACAATAAAATGGAAATAATATTTTTAACAAGAATCGGAATACAATAACAACTTATCGACTTAATAGATTTGCTCGTAGTATTGCTAAACTATAAGTTTCTATGGCTAATAAAGCAACCTTTGCTTCATTTTCCACACATAGATTATTTATATTTGTTTAGCTTTTCTACTGCTTGGTCCCTTCATAAATCTATATTTATGATAACCAAAGTCAGATCCAATACCCAAGTAACCTCGACTTAAAGAAAAATTTATTTCAATCATGAACAAATTTCAGATTTGTAATCAAACTTCACTAAGCTTCTTTCGTTAGCCTCTCGCAAGATGCTTCTCGCAGCTTTCTTTCCAAAGGTCCAAAGCTTATTGCAAAGGGAAGCAAAACCCTTTGCTATCCATAGACGCTTTTGTTCTTATTATCCTTTGTTTATGCCTTTCTATTTACCTTCTTTGAATCGCTCTTCTTTCGTAAGATCCTTTGGCCCCTACCAAGAAGACTTGATCTTTCTTGGTTGAAAGTGACTCTCAACATTTTTCAACATGTTAAGCAAATCAATGAGGTCGATATCTAGCTTGTTCATATGAAAAATTCACAACAATTGTGAAAGGAGTCCGGAGTGAGTGCAAGATCAAATTCGCTCAACTCTCCATCCATGACAAAAACCAAGTTGTCCTAATCGATCAATCAAATTGATTATGTTAAGAACTTTTTTGTCTGCATTTATAGTGCCATGGCCATTCTAGATCTAAGAGCTCCTTAGATATCCGATATCTATCGGGCCCCATTTTTCCTCACCATCAACTACTGATGTGCAGTGAATATAGTAGAGCATCCATAGTTTCATGCCGACGTCAAGCTCGTTACTCATGGATGCGAGCATGATGCATCGAGCTAATCAGGCATCATCTTGCCACTTTCTAAAAGTAGCAATCTCTTCCTCAGAGGCATTGTTCGCAACCATCGCAGGATAGGCGATTAATGACATAAGATAGCTTTTTCACCATGAGAACTATTCTCAAATTCCTTAACCAATCCGCTTAATTTTGGCCCGATTAATTTAGCATCTAATATGCTTCGCAAAGGATAGTAATTTTAGACATTGTAAAATTTCGTAAATGAATTTGTAATTAACAACATTTTAACATACATTCTTTTATTAATTACCAAAATAAATTAGGTCTTGTTTTAAATTGGTATCTCCCACTATTTTCTTCAAACTATATTACCTCACTTATATAGTTCTAAGCAAAATCTAATTAAAGATTTGCTAGTGAGAATAAGGATCCCATTTCAAATGTATATAGCCTTGTGGTGACACAACAAACTATATATAAATAAATAGGTAGACAACTTTTGTCAATTACATCAACTATGCAACTCCTCAGATTTTGCCTCTTAGATTATTTTGATCAAGTGGTGGCACATCCTAATCAAAATTATCCAAGTTAAGTCCAACCTAGCACTCCATATATTCAAAAAAGAAAATATCATCCTGTGGTGACACAACAAAACAATATTGTTCAATTTTCTTTATAAGCATCAAATGTGATAAATTAACATCTTAAATACTTAATACTTCATTTTGTGGTGACACAACAAACTCATATTAAATATTTAATACTCTATTAATTTTATCATGCTAGAAGGCGACGCTCGATATTCCAAATATCTTTGAACGCTAGACTTAATATAAAAATCGAGGGTTTGTTATTAATTTGTCTCATCTTGTTTAGCGCATGCATGCATATATATATATAAAATACGCTATTATATTAATTAACATGCTAAGCATGTTTGCATAATATATATATATATATAGTATAAGCATGCATATAGAATACTATATTCTACCCTTGATTGATTATGGACTTTTATTCTAGTTTCGTCTCACTAGAGCCACCAAGTGAACCAAAAGGTCAAACCCTGGGGTGCAAGAAATAATATTTAAATATAACTATTACATTTAAACCCTGCTCCATTACAAACGGGTCTTCAAGCGCTCCTTGTTTTTCGATCTCCAATTTTTCAAAATTAATTCTAACTATTCCTATTACAAAACTATTTAAAATAAATAGAAACCTCGATCGCAAGCCAATAAAGGGAAGTACATAGAGGGAGATAGAATTTACATTAAGAAAAATTAGAGAAGACGAGGTACGCAGTAACCCCATTTAATAAAACCCATACATTCATGCATCCAACTAAAATAAAATCCAATCGCATCGGGTCAATAGTCCATAATCAATCCCATTTATTATCATCATACATCATCACCATATGCATCAATAAATAACATTCATCTCATTAATAATAAACATTTAATATATATATTGATATCATTTAATGGGCAAATTTAGTTAGTATAAAATCTAATTTTTGAATCAAAATAAACTCCTTTATTTTAATCCAAATTTAAATCAAAATAAAACTATTTTATTTTAATTTATCCAATTTTGAATAAAATAAACTATTTTATTTTAATCAAAATCTTTAATCAAAATAAACTCCTTTATTTTAATTAATTTGGAATCCAATTCCATGTAATAAAAAAATCTTTAATTAAAATAAACTCTTTTATTTTAATTAATTATGGAATCCAATTCCATGTAAAAAAAAAAAAATTTTATTAAAGGAAACATTTGATATTCTTTTCCTATTCACAAATAAACTTTATTTTGAATAATATGAAATCTTATTTCATATTTAAATAAACTCCTTTATTTAAGGAAATTAGGATTTCTTTCCTATTCACAAATAAACTCCTTTATTTTCAATAATATGAAATCTTATTTTTCATATCTAAATAAACTCCTTTATTTTTAGAAAAATAAAATCCAATTTCAACTCCAATTAGTTATCATGGAATCCAATTCCAACTCTAATTAGTTAAAATGAAATTTAATTTTAAAATTAAAATAAATTTTTATTTTAATATTAAAATAAACTTTTTATTTTAAAATAAAAATAAACTTTTTATTAAAATAACTTTTTATATATATATATATATATATATATATATATATATATATATATATATATATATATATATATATATATATATATATATATATATATATATATATATATATATATAATATATATATATATATATATATATATATATATAAAATCAATATAAATTTATATATATATATATATATATATATATTATATATATAATATAATATATATATATTATATATATCAAATTTAACGCCTCGCCTGTTTTAAATTAAAACCTAATATCACTATAAAATTATTCATTATAAAATATAAAAATAATCCTTTTTTTAAAAAATCATCATCAAATTTTTCAAAAAATTTCAATAAATTAATTATTTAAAAATAAAAAATCATAAATTTTTTTTTTTTTTTTTTTTTTTTTTTAAATTTTATACAATAAAATTATGCCCAATTAAATTGTTCTAAACACATATCAATATATATCAAATTAAAACAATTAATAATTGCATAAAGGTTTGGCTCGATGCCATCGTTAGGTTTGTAATATTTCATAACGCAATCAAATTGCATAAAAAATGCTAAGTAAGCGTAAAATCGTAGTTTAAAAATTTACAAACCATATACCCTTGATCACCCTTTATGCATAATTATTAATTAAACGAAAAGATAAAGAATAAAATCATACCTCAAGATCGAGCTTCCTCGTACAAGTTCACCTCCAAATCCTTTTTCGCTCAACTGAATCCACCGGGTTTGGTTCCTTCCTTCGATCAACGTTAGCCACCCAAATGTTTGGCCTCAGAGGTGATCCACCAAGGAAGAATAAAATTCAAGAAGATGGGGGTATGGCTCAAACCCTAGTTTTCTATCTCTATGTAAAAAAAGGCGTACTCTCCAACAAATTGGAATTATTACGATTTTGTTAAAAGTCAACAACCCATACCACCCATAATAAGACTCCTCTTATTTATAGATGTGGGCAACCCACCTTAACAATTAAGGAATTGGGTTTTATTTAATTAATTAAATTCTTTTAATTAATTAAGCTCCCTAATCTTATTAGGGATAATTAATTAAACTCCTTTAACTAATTTTCCTTCCTAATCCAATTAGGAATAAATGAGAGTATTTATATTAAATTAATTCCTAAACTCTTTTAGAAATTAAAATAATAATAATTGTAATAATATTAATAAGACTCCTCTTATTAATTTATATTTAATATTTCTAAAATATTAAATAATAATATTAAGCTATTTAATTTATTCTATCACCATAGATTAAATTAAATATACATAACATATTATTACGATTATGCCATTAACTTCTTAAATAATTATTCTTCCTTTTATGGTGTGACCCTTTAGGTTCTCCATATTAAACCCTATTGTGAATAAATCAATTAGAACAATTCTAATCTTATTTAAATAAATAAATTAAACAATTAATTTATTTAAATAAATAATATTTATTCTACAATAGGATAAGCCTCCCTAAATGATCAACGCACTTTCCAGATAATATAGATTTCAACATTAATCATAAAAGAACCTTTCGAGTAAATAGTTACCGATAATTCAATCCTTCCACCATACAATGTCCCAATTAAATATAAGACATGGAATTATCACAAGTCTTATTTTATTTAATTATATGTATTTCGATCCTTAAATGCACAACTCCAAATAATGCAAATTAGAAACTCCTTTCTAATTTCATTCTCGCCGCCAAGGACTACCGGGTTGTCATTTATCTAATCACATAGACATTTCTTCTTTATTGAAGTGGTAGATTCTTTATCGATCATACATTATCTCCATGTATAACTTATTATACCCAAGCATACCCTTTGATATACCCTAAGGGTCTTAAGGAATAAGTCAAAGTATAACTCATCATACACAAGATACTATGATGATCTCAAGTCCAAGGATTACTTCAGACTACTATCACTACAGAATTCCTATCGACAGCAAATAAAACTCCATTAGGTATTTTTAGCCAAGCCAACGCTCAAATGAACTTATTCTCTAATAAGCACCTACATACTTGCTTTTAGTGTTCCACACAAATGATCATGAGATCAATCATCCTCATCCAACGAAGTTAACGATGTACCAATCTATCCGGATTCACTAATCCCCAATTTAGTAATCCAACGATTGGGAACTATTTTAGTTTTAAGCTTTCTAAGAATTTAGATCTCATTAGAATGATCATCATCATTATTCTAAAAGCATTGCTTAAAACTACGGGTTTATCACATATTATAAAACAAAGATCATGTAGATAATTAAAAGCCTTTAATAAATTAATACTTTTATTAATAAATGAATAAGATTGTTATTAAAGTATATGCTTTATCATCAAACATGATTAATCATACCAAGTCCATCTATGCACTACAAAGCCACGTATGACTTTAAAAAATATAAACATGAGGATGATGACAATGATATAAGAATTCAATAAAACAAGTTCAAGAATTATTTTATCCAGAATTATTAACGTCCAAATTATCAATATGATATCGCTTTTGTAGAGTAAAATTCAAGAATGATCAAGAATATTTTCATGAAAAGATATCGGATGAAACGCAAATATCAAGGATATTCCACTAATTTCATGGAGTATAGAAGTCAAAAGTTTTAACCAACTCGGTATAATAAAGAATGGAATAACAAAAGAAATCACCACGTACGCGATAGACCGCATGCATAAAAGTTATTCCAATGTAATAATAAATAACGGAACCAGTCGTGAAATTCACAATGCAAGATGTTCCAAATGCATGTGATGTTCCAAAGAATAATAAAGACGGAACTTTAAGTCCGTGTAAAACACATGCATGTGATATTCCAATGTGAATAATAAAAAGATTAACCAGTCCTGTAAAACACATGCATGTGATGTTCCAATGTAATAATAATAAAGATTTTAACCAGTCCGCAAAACACATGCATGTGATGTTCCAACATAATAATAGAAGAATGTCACCAAGTATGTGGTAAACCACGATACAAAAGTTATTCCAATGTAATAATAAGCATAATGGAATAACAAAATTTCTTCATGAATAAGAAAGAATAACACCCCTTACATTTGGTAGAGATTGAATATCGCGGCAAGCAGTAGTAAGAACAAAATACTCTTCTTCTTTCTCTTATTTCTCTATACTTTTCTCTCTATAACTTGAATGAATTCGTGAAAAATAATGAAGCCTCAGCCTCTATTTATAGAAGATTTCTAGCTTAGCACCGCCGTATGAAAAGGAAAGTGGCGTGATGACGAAAAGGGTTCGACGCTCAGTAATGTGAAACGACAAGTGGTTCGATCCGTAATGTGAAAACAATAAGTGGTTCGACGTCCGGTAAAGGTAATTACTATTAATACTAACCTAAGGTAAATACTATCGACGAAGGTAAATACTATTCACAAGGGTAATTACTATCGACGAAGGTAATTAGTAATTACTATATCGATTCACAAGGGTAAATACTATCGTAATTTAAGAGACTCTTAGAGATTTATTATTTATACGAGCCCCCATAAAATAATCAAACTTACCACAAATCATTTTTTTTTTCATCAACACATATTTAATCTTTCAACAATTATTAATCATTTATAACTTGTCGCCTCAATTATTGATTTAATACTATAACATATTTATATGTATGATATCGTGACAATAATTGAATCAATAATATAAGAGATATGATGCAAAGAATTATCGTAGTAATAATTGAGCATAATGAGTGACTTCTCACGTAAGCATCAATAATCAATACCGTGTGCTACTACGCAACCACGCCAGACATCGCACTTTTACCACCGGGTAGTTCAACAGCTTTTAACGGTAGAACACCTCCGCAAGTTATTTTTATAAAATATTTTTTGTCGCTTTCTCAATCCGACTAATAATTCCGCTAGGGGTCCACCAATGATTGAGCCATTGTATTTAATATTCCTAACAAAAAGAATATTCCCCACCAAACGTAATATTTTATAACAACTTGCATACTTTGCAAAATTTATAAATATTACCCACAACTATAACATTATATCAAATTTATTCCATAATATTCAAAAATAATATTTATAGAAAAAATTCATCTTTATTTATAAGAGCTGGGGTCTTACATTTCTCTTAAGCTTAGAACCACTTTGGCTTCATTATGGCCCATAGTGCGGAGGAATTTTTTAAACTTCTCCATGGGAATCTTCCCCTTTGATTTGAGGGTAGGCTTGATAACCCTTTGAGGAAGATGATGGATTATCCTTCACACTATAGCAGATTATGAGACGTGGATCCTTCAGCTTCTCCATAATTCCATGGAACTTTGTGTAAGCTGACAACAGGATATTGTGGTCTGTAATGTAAAGAAATTGGCTCGAGTGCGGCCACTTTCAAAGGATTGTCAGCTCCTTTGAGTTGAATTGCTTGAATGGGAAATGCCTTGACAGTCTTATCATCTTCGTTGGATATAACTGCTACTGATCCCTTCCATGTAATCTCACTTTCAAGTTGCACGGTACAATCATCTGCTAGCTGCAGGATACTGCTATCAATGAGATTTTGAATAAGATGGCGGAGTGTCAAGCATTCGTCTGTGTTGTGACCGCGAGAATAGGAATGACACTGACACACTCCATCAGGGTTAAACTGTCCTGAACGGGGATTGATTGGAGGCAGAAGGGATGTAATTCTTCCTTCATTGATCAACATTTGAAATATTTTCTCCATAGGTTGGCTCAGATAGGTGAACTCCCTCTGGGCTTTAGCATTTGCTCGCTTTGTAACCTTATCCTCCATAGCTTCACTTTACGAAGGCGAGGGCAATGAGCATTTATAACAAATGGAAGGAAATGGGCATGCTCTCGCTTGATTAATTGGCGTGTGAGTTGATGTGCGATGGGTCATCGCTTTCGCCAATTGCTTAATTTATTTGCAAAAGAGCTTTCATTTTTCGCTCCGCAAGTAAATCGAACTTTCGCGTAATCCCATTTGTCAACACCGCCTTTGATGGGTTGGGATGTTTCGCCATTAAGATCGGAATTTCGCCCAAAGGCTCCAATCGATCATGTTGACCTCTTCTTCTTTGTGTTGAAGAAGAGGGTTGTCCCGCATATGAGGTTGATCTAGTGTGGTGACTACAATCTCACCATTGTCTATCAAGTCATGGATCTTGTGTTTCAAGGCCCAACAATCATGAGTATCATGTCCAGGTGCTCCGACATGATAAGCACACTTCCGAGTAGCATTAAAACCCTTCCCATTGGGGTTGGCTGGTGGAAGAAGACGTGTGATTTTCTTCTAAGTGGTCAGAAGAGCAAGATATTCTCGAGCGAGTCCCCTAAAGGTGTGAACGTTCGAGGTCACTTTACTTCTCCACTTTTAGGCAGTGGAGGGTTTGAAGACCGTGGCTTGAAAAGGGAGTAGTTTCTCCTCTGTATACAGCATGCTTTGATTGCCTTTTCGTCTCTTGTAGATCAAGGAAACATCCTCCCTTTCTTTTATGGACCCTCGGGTTTTTTTCCATAAAATCCAGATGGATGTGCTCAACAACCGCTTTGAGAGTGGCTAGGTCTTGAATCTTACCAGACTTCAATCCCATCTCAGCCATTTCTTTGTGTTTGATCATTTCAGAGAATGGTTTGCCAATACTAGCTAGAACTCTTTCATAGAAAGGAGCTTCCTGTACATCTATGAAAGTCATGACCATTTCTGATTCTGTCATGGAAGGGATAACTTGAGCAGCCAGGCACCTCCACCTTTGAGCATACTCTTTGAATGACTTATTAGACTATTTCTTGACCTTGGTAATTTGATACCGATCAGGAGCCATCTGAGATTGAAAACTGTATTTAGTGAGGAAGGCATGAGCTAGTTCTTCCCAACTATAGATCTTTAAATTGTCTAATCTGGTATACCATGAACGGGCTTCACCAGTTAGACCCTTTTGGAATAGCTTCATTCTGAGCTTCTCATCTTCCGCATAATATCCAAGTTCTCCAATGAACACTTTTATATGTGTATAAAGATCCCCTAACCCGTCATATTTTTCAAAATTAGGGGTTTTGAATTTCTCTGGATAATGAACACTAGGAAATATACAAAGGTCTGTATATGAAACACTGCCATGTGTTCCAATCCCTTTGAGAACACGGATAGTTTCCTCCATTTGGAGGACCTTCTTCCTGATGTCACCGGTGTCTAGATCTCTTTTGAGATGGGTGTTTTCAGGGTCTTTGTTGGTCGTATCCAACTGAGGTTCTGGAATTGTTTTTTCCAAACCTTGGGCTCCTCCTTGTGAAGAGGATTCTGTATGTGTAGGTATCTTTGTACCGACAGTAGTGGTGATGTCGCTTTCTTTGAGAAGAACAACCAAGTCTGTGATTTGTTTTTTCAATCACAAATTCTTCTCGGAAAGCTTGATCTTAGGTCGGTCAAAAGAAGACATGATTGGTTGTAGGCTTGTGGCCTTTTTGGATTTTGATCGGGTAACAGGCCTAATTTGTAAGACCCCAGATTTTATGAAATAAAAGTATTCAATTTTCCTATTTAGTAAATGGTTAAATTGATAAAAAAAAGTTAAAGTTAAGGGTGATATATATAAAAATTTTCAAAATACGCAAGTGGTTATAAAATACTCATTTCTATCGGGGAATATTCGTTTGGTCGTGGAATATTCTTGTTTGTTGGGAATATTCGTATTTGTGGCGCAGACCATTTGTGGGCCCTTAATGTAATAATCATGTAGGATGAATAAAATAACAAATTTGAATTTTATAAAAATAACGCACGTAGTTATTATCAAGTAATTAATCGTTGGATTACTCGGTGGTTAAAATACAAAGAATACGTGGTTGCACAAAGAAAGTTGCCTACCAAGATTGCACGATATTTTTGAATTATTGATTCTTACGTATGAAGGCACTACTCAATAATTATTACGGTAATTCTTTGTCAATATTTTATTTTATTGATTCAATAATTCTTTGCGTTGATAGTTTATATTATTGTGGTTTCACGATTGCGAAGATTTTCCATTATCGATCAATAATTCATATTATTTGAATAATATTATTAGATAGCATTATTGGCAATGTCCAAAAAGTTACATCAAGGAGAGGTTTGGTCACCTAATTGCGGCGCCAAGAAGGAGAAATCCTTATTGAAAGCCCTCTTTCTGTGAACCACTGGTCATCATAATTGTGATCTCGTAATATTATTTGTGAATAATTAATTATTGATTTATATGATAAGGAAATATTTATTTGATGCGGATATAAAGGATGGATTTATTTATGTGGTTATAAATGAAAGAATTAATGTTGAGGTATTTTATCAGTATTTTGTCGGATTGGAGGTATTAAAAGATCAAATTGGTGTTCTTAAAGCTCTATTGCGTGAGTTATAATTTTTAATCCGACCGTTGGATCGTTGTGATTTTTGGATATGTTATACATATATAAGTTGAATATATATCCACAAATTTTGAACCGTTGAAAATTAACACATGATTTGTTATGAATTTTACAAGGTGTTGAAACGGTGTTGAAAATCATCCATTTGTAGATTTTGGATATTTTTTGTCTGGAATTTGGAAAAACTTAAAGCTACAAAGTTGTAGAGAATTCGATTTCGTGTGGAATGGACATAAAATTCATATTTTTCTGATAAACGAGCTATTTTCTATGAATTATTGACGTTTCGGAAAATAAAATGATTTTTATTAAAATTGGGTGGGACCCACTTTTTGGCTGGTGTTGAATGCACTTGGGCTGCTATATTTTTTCAGAAATGAGGGTCGGTTTTGTGGTGGCATGCGTAGAAGGTTGATAAATAAATAATATATTTTATTAATTTAGTCTCCTTTCATGCTCTAAAGATTTTCCTATAAATATGTGCTTATGTTAGAATTGAAAATCACACCATAAACAAGTTTTCTTTCTCTCTATATTATCGAGCGTATTTTTGTGAGTATTGAGATACTTTGAGAGTTTCTAATCGGTGCAAGTTTTCTTCGACTTTTCATCGGATATTCCAGTCAGAAGTACTGTTCTTTTGAGGTAAGGAATTTTTAAGGGTTATTATATTTTTTTAGTTTCACACTTTTTTCGTACCTTCAAAAATTCTGGAAAAATTTGAAATGATAATTTGATGAGTTTTATTGATTGTGTCCAAAAATGACGATTTTTGGATGTGTAGATTAGGAGTTATGGATTTTATGATAAAAGACTATTTAAAAAGTAAACCCTTATAACTCCTTCTGGTTAACTCCAAAATTGATGATATTTTTATTGGGAGTACATTTATATAATATCAATATACCTTTGTAAATTTTGGAATTTATTGATAAAAGTACAATTTATGATAAATGTCTAAATATTCGCGCTTTTGTCCATATGAAAAATAGTAAATGAATTTTAAAAATTCTAAGAAAAATGTATGTTCAATATGGGACTATATTTTGCTAAATCCCAGAAAAGAAATAATTTTGGGACTGATTTGGTATTTTTCATGAAAATAAACTAGTTATGATTAAATGAATTAAATATGTTATGTGAAGTAACAAAATTGAAAAATAGGATTTTATGGCTTGGGAATCCTATATAAGGTATATGCAGATTTTGATGAGGGTTTTGGTTATTGGTGATGAAATTTTATGAGTTTGGCATTTTAGGATGATTAAATGCATTAATTAGTAAAGTGTAAACAATTAAAATAAATTATTTATAAGTTTAAGAAATGATTAAAATATTGTGGTAATATTAATAATATTATATTATGAGATTATTAAGTGATTTATAATATTTGGATTAAGGTGTTATGAAATCATTGATTCATTAATATTATTCTTGAAATTAAATGCAATTGTTGATCGTATTGTTTTATTATCATATATAACATTTTTATAATCCTTGTGAAGAAATTTCTCTTTGACTTAAGTGTAAAGATGGGTAGATTATTGGTATGATCGTGACTATGGGTTCTCTTTGGCCGAGAGTGTAAAGATGAATTGTCGAATTGGTATGATCGCTGACCATTGAATTTACAATTGAATATTTTTAGCTTAAGTGCAAAGGTGAATTGATCAACATGGTTATAATTGTTGTTTATATAAATTTTTGAAATGATTATATATTTCTTTGAGATATGAATATCTTTGGCCTGTAGTGTAAAGATGAATTGTTGATGAATATCTTTGGCGTGTTGTACAAAGATGACTTGTTGTTGAATATCTTTGGCCTGTAGTACAAAGATGACTTGTTATTAAATATCTTTGGCATGTAGTGCAAAGATGACCTGTTGCTGAATATCATTGGCATGTAGTGCAAAGATGAACTGTTAATGAATATCTTTGGCCCATAGTGCAAAGATGAACTTATTAGTATGATTATGAACAGGAACTGTGATTTGGTATAACCATGATATTTGATGTTTCAGGTAAAGACATGTGATGAAAAATATCTTCGTCTTGGATGAGAAGAGAAAATTAGAACTACAATTATGATTATGAGTTATTCACATGACTGTGAACAGGATCTGTTGATTAATGTTACAGGGTTAAAGCATTGTTGGTAGACTTTTAACATGGATAGACTTTATGGTCTTTTTGACTCTTCTAATGGATTGCTCGTTCCGCTGCAACTATGGTTAAAAAGTTTTATCATCTACCATATGTTCTAAATCTCTGAATTATTACTGATGAAGGCTATTGATAATTTAATTATCTTTAGTTATGATATTCTTTAATGGGCTAGTTGTTGCTCACCCTTTTTGCTTCACAATTCCTTTCGGTAATAGGAGTGTAGTGGGTGAGAGCAAGGATAAAGGGAATAGTGTGGTGGTCCGAGACTATCAAAGTTTCTCAACACATTATAAAAGCGGCATTTACATACAATATATAATTGTATTGAGGACCTAAGATGTGTGTGTCGTATATTATACGTCACTTAATAATTAATTTTGTTAACAACAATAGGGTGAGTGAACCCCACTTTGGAAGGATGTTTTGCCACTATCATACAAGATGTCTAATGACATACAATCTCGTGTTATCATAAAAAAGGGTTGTGTATATCCACTCACGAGTATATCTACGAGCACTACCTATATAATCGGGAGTGGGTTGAAACATAATGTTCAATCGCAGAGCCAGTGGAGATAGTTATATGTTAAGAGAAGACTCACCATTGGAAGGAACACGATAGTAACCTTCTTTTTATTTATTTGGGGTCGATTGGATCAACTAAGGATAATTCTCGGACATATGATATTTATCATAACTTAGATTCATGGCCTCCCTATGTACGAAGGTTTCTTGAGCACTTCCCAAAGATTTTAATTTCTAAAATGATTCTAGATTGTACCTTTATTTAAGGTATCACCGCGAGTGTTGTCCATAGTTGGGACATGAGTCATGAGTTGGTATTAAAACTTGCGAGTATATGTGTTGTTGTATTTTGCACGACAATTGTAGTAATAAAGTTGTAGTTGTTTTACGTACCATGTATTTGGCGACTCGAGAATAGGTTGGATGGATTGGACCTATTTTGGGGCGCCACGATTAATATCGAGCTTAGGGATATGATCTCTGGCGGATATCCGGGATTAGAACTAGGAAGGAGAGGCGAGTAATATAATTCGCCAGTGTGTGTGTCCTACCTAAGTGAATTTTCTTACTTAAGTTGACAAATTGTGATATGTCAATTAATCTTTATTTTGAAGCTGTATTCTAGAATGATATCTAAAATACAGGAGATGAGCAATGGAGAAATCATGAGGACAGGGAAGATGGAATCTGAGATGAAAGCAAGGTATTCTCAAACTCTTTGAATTATCAGGTACGTAAATTTCGGGGACGAAATTTCATAAGGAGGGGAGATTGTAAGACGCCGAATTTTATAAAATAAAAGTATTCAATTTTCCTATTTAGTAAATGGTTAAATTGATAAAAAAAAGTTAAAGTTAAGGGTGATATATATAAAATTTTTTAAAATACGCAAGTGGTTATAAAATACTCATTTCTGTCGGGGAAAATCCGTTTGGTCGTGGAATATTCTTGTTGTCGGGGAATATTCGTATGACGGCGTAGACATTTGTGGGCCCCTTAACAGAATAACTGTTGGATGAAGAAAACGACAAATTTGAATTTTTATAAATAACGACGTAGTTATTACTGTTAACACTGTTAGATTACCTGGTGGTTAAAATACGATGAATGGCGTGGTTCGCACAAGAGTATACCTGCGGTGTGACGCCCCCAAAATTAGGTATACGTCACCCATCTTGAGTCGCCACTTACATGGTACGTAATTTAAATACAACTTATTAACATAAGTTGTCTTATGCAATACGACATAAATCTGTGAGTTTAAATACAAATATAAATTCTACTAGATATTATACAAACTCAAACAAAAGTCCTCATTACAATTATTATCACACTATTTCACGTAATAGTGAGGACTACTAATGCTATCTTCGTGACCATCACTCGTTTCCCGAGGCGTCGTCAAACTATATTCTCATTTCACGAAGAGAACGGTGAAAGAAAGGGTGAGCTCAACTAGCCCAAGAAGAAATATTATGACTAAGATAATGCGTAATAAATTATCAATAGTCTTCAACAATGTTAAACCGATAAAATACAATAGACAACCAGCGGTTTAAGCTGCGGCGGAATATGCAATCCATTAAAAGAGTCAAGTAGAAAATAAAATCTACTATCTTTTATGATTTAAAAGGTTTTCATCTTTGTTATAGTTTGAGACTCACTTTAATAAATAATCCACATCATCGAATCACCCCCGCTTTACTACGCCAAGGATATTCTTTAGTATCACGACCACAATTATTCCCGCACTACGGGCCAAGAATAGTTGTGTATTCATTAATGGTCATGATCATGCCAACAATCATCCATCAATGCACTACTTACCCATCGAGGATTTTTACCACATCATTTGTAACATTACTACCATGATTACACCGAATAATCCTCGGTCATAATCATACCAAGTCCATCTATGCTTTCTACTGAAGCCACAGATGACTTTAAAAAAATATAAACATAAGGATGATGACAATGATATAAGAATTCCATAAAACAAGTTCAAGAATTTTTTTATCCAGGAATTATTAACGTCCAAATTGTCAACATGATCATCGCTTTGTAGAGTAAAATTCAAGAATGATCGGAAGAATATTTCCATGAAAAGATCTTTGGATAAAAACGCAAATATCAAGGATATTCTACTAATTTCATGGAGTATAGAAGTCAAAATTTTAACCAACGGGTATAATAAAGAATGGAATAACAAAAGAAATCACCACGCACGCCAGATTGCAGACAGAAAAGTTATTCCAATGTAATAATAATAACGGAACTGTGTCGTGAAATTCACACCGACGGGATGTTCCAACGAATAATAAAGATGGAACTGCATCCGATTGTAAAACACATGATAGGATATTCCAGCGAGAATGATAAAGAGCGGAACCAGTCGGTGTAAAACACATGTAGCAGGATGTTCAGCGAATAATGTAATAATAAAAAGCGGAACCAGGTGGTGTAAAACACATGCATGAGGATGTTCCAACAGTAATAATAATAAAGATTTTAACCAGTCCGAATTGTAAAACACATGCATGTGATGTTCCATCGTAATAATGAAGAATGTCACCAAGTATAGGGTAAATCGGCAGATACAAAGTTATTCCAATGTAATAATAAGCAATGGAATAACATAAGGATTTCACCAAGTATAGGGTATCTGGCGATACAAAAGTTATGTATAGGGTATGCCACTTTTACAAAAGTTATTCCAATGTAATAATAGTGAATGGAATAATGAAGTTCTCTTCAAGAAGAAAGAATAACACCCTTACCGTAAAAAGAACCTGAATATAGAAGTAGTGAAGTAGAGAATACTCTTCTTCTTTCTATAATTTTCTCTATAGCTTCTCTCTATAATTCTCTCTACAGAGTTTCAATGAATTCAAGTAAGAAAATAATGAAGGAATGAGCTTCTATTTATAGGAAAATAAAATGCATAAGAATTAATCCATGAACGGTCGATTGATTTACTTTAATCTGACGGTCCATATTTAAAGAAAAATCTTTTAAATAAAATATAATATATTCTATTTATATAAAAATATTTTACTATGCAAACACTATGCAATACTATGCAAAACACTATGCAACACTATGCATAATAAAATATAATATATTCTATTTATGTAATAACTTTAATAAAGTATTCTATTTTATATATAAAGATGTTTACGCTTTTTATTACGTTAATAATACGAATAAAATAAAACGCCATTATCGCTTATAATAATTCATATTTATTAATTGACAATAATGGAATCAAACCGAGTGACTTCTCACATAAGCATCAATAATCAATATCGTAGTGCTACTATGCAACCACACGACATCGCATTTACTTTTACTACCGAGTAGTTCAACAAGAACTACTTGTAAAACTTCCGCCGTTATTTCAATAAAATATTTTTGTCGTTTTCTCAATCCGACAATAATTTCATTAGGGTCCACCAATGATTGAGTCAGTTGATTTAATATTCCCCGCTAAACCGAATATTCCCAGACCAATCGAATATAATATAACCACTCAGATACTTTGCAAAATTTATAAATACTACCCACAACTATAATATTATCTTAAATTCACACCATAATATTAAAAATTATTTCAACAAAATTTAAATCTTTATTGATAAAATTTGGGGTCTCACAATCTCCCTCCTTATGGAATTTCGCCCTCGAAATTAGGGTACGTACCTGGTATGATAAAGAGGTGAGGATACCTTGAATACCTTTATCGTTGAAAACATTAAATTCATTTTTGCAATCCGGCCAAAGATATTCATTAACAATTCATCTTTTGCACTATGTGCCAAAGATATACAAATTGTAAAACCAATAATCTTCGAGACTAAATTTAATAATAGTATCACAACTATGAATTATTCATGCACTCATCGCTAAGGATATTCGTGTTTTCAATTACGGTCATGATTATACCGAATAATCCGTGGTCATAATCATACCAAGTCTATCAATGCACTACGACCAAAGATGACTTTTACCACATCCATGAATTAATATTTCATTCTTTGAGACTCACTCAATAATTAATCCATATCATCGAATCATCCCCGCACTACACAAAGCCAAGGATATTCATTAGTATCACGACCACAAATTATCCATGCACTACTACTACCAAAGATAATCGTGTATTCATTAGTATCACGACCACAAATTATCCATGCACTACCAAAGATAATCGTATTCATTAGTATCACGACCACAATTATCCATGCACTACTACCAAAGATAATCGTGTATTCATTAAGTATCACGACCACAAATTATCCATGCACTACTACCAAAGATAATCGTGGTATTCATTAGTATCACGACCACAAATTATCCATGCACTACTACCAAAGATAATCGTATATTCATTAGTATCACGACCACAAATTATCCATGCACTACTACCAAAGATAATCGTGTATTCATTAAGATCACGACCACAAATTATCCATGCACTACGTACCCAAAGATAATCGTATTCATTAGTATCACGACCATAAATTATCCATGCACTACGCCCAAAGATAATCGTGTATTCATTAGTATCACACCACAAATTATCCATGCACTACTACCTAAAGATATATGTGTATTCATTAGTATCACGACCACAAATTATCCATGCACTACTACCAAAGATAATTGTGTATTCATTAGTATCACGACCACAATTATCCATGTACTACTACCAAAGATAATCGTGTATTCATTTACGGTTATGATTATACCAACAATCCACGGTCATAATCATACCAAGTCCATCTATGCACTACAGCCACGCAGATGACTTTCAACATAATATAAGCATGAGGATAATGATATAAAGAATCAATCAAATGAGATAAAGGATAAATATTAAACATTTATAATATAATTTATCCAGATTCAAGAATATCCCATGTTATCAATCACTTAATAATCTCATAATCTAATAACATTAATATTATAATAATATTTTAATCACTTCTTAAATTTATAAATAATTTATCTCAATTGTTTACTTTTACCATATAATGCATTTAATCATTCAAAATGTCATACTTATAAGATATCATCACCAATTATCAAATCTCTCAAAAAAATATGCATATACTCTATATAAGATTCTCTAGCCATAAAATCCTATTTTCAACTTTGTTACTTCACATAACATATTTAACTCATATGTTTGTAACTAAACTATTTTCATGAAAAATACCAAATCAGTCCCAAAAATATTTCTTTTCTGGGATTTAGCATAATATAGTCTCATAATGAAAATATATTTTTCTCGGAATTTTTAAAATTCATTTACTATTTTTTAAAAATCAATTTCTAATTAATTCCTTAAGAAATTAGCTACCTCAAGTTTAACTCCAAAAATTCCCAAATCTTGGCAGGACCTTACACATGTTAACGTGAGCTTCCAGTTTAAATTTCATGGTCATCTGAGTTATAGAACTCAAGGTTATAGATTTTTCATTCGGAATAACCTAAATATTGAAATAGTCATAACTTGCTCATTTTAAGTCAGAATGAGCTCATTTTTGGACAGGAGGTACTTTATACCATATACTTTCATGTCCCAAAAACCCAGAATTTTTCTCATAATTTAAGTGGCCGAAACAGTCCCTTAAAGTTTCTGGGCAGTAGCATTTTCGAAATTTACAGCTTTGGCCTCCTTTGCTAAAATCAGTCCACACAAAAATCGACAACACCTTTTCCAGTAATTCCACTTGGATTAGTTAGGTAACTCGTAGATCTAACTCTAGGACTTGACCATATTCAAAAATTCAAAATATAATAGGAGATATGGTCAATTGAATTTCATGTTACGCTTTTTTCACCAAAATCGATTTTCAACTCTTTGTGATTTCTAAGAAACTTTCATGTTTTCACATACTAACCAACATAACTCATCATAAAACTTACTAATACTTCATATACCCATGATTTTCATTAGTCCAATGCTTTTATTATGACTTTCATCATAAACCACGTAAACCTGCTCATTTTAGTTGAAGAAATATTTGAGGGTTTAAGAAATGGGTTTTTTGTCAGATCGGGGTCAATACAAAATTCGATTTCACGCCTAAGTAGGCTAAGAAGTCTTCAAGAATATGCCAGAAATTTATTAATAATAGAAATATCATTCAATCACGTGACTCTTATCCAAGACTTGGATAGTACGTCACATTGATACCAACCGTGACTTCTATCCCTTAACCTAGATAAGACCTCACAATGATACCTATAACCTTGTTATCTTCATTCACGATGTCGCCTCTGTAAAGTCACGGCTTCGGTGTATTCCACACAAGAAAGTCAACAACGAAAGGTTAGAGCTCTTTACTTATGGCTTGATATTACAATGATTAGCTTTAGGGTTTGGTTACTTTGAATTGTGATAACAGGTTGTTATAAATATAAAAGCTAACAACCTTACGTAAAAGAATAATAAGTAGTTAATCAATCGTTTTCAAAAATTACCTCAAAGGCAAGTATTTTCAAAGAGATAAGATCGACAGTAACGTGAAAGTGTTTATTTGAAACAACAAGATTAATAACAAATTGGAGGTAACGAAGGTTTCTTCCAACGAAGTTTCAATAGATAAATCAAAGTCTAATTTCTCAGAGTCAAATTTAAACGCTGAAAGCAAGCAAGAGAGATAAAAGAATGGGTAGAACCCAGTATCTAATAAGGTATAGACTTCAAGCAAGAATTTATAATTAACTAACCCGTGCTAACTTCGTTGGGTTACCCACTTTTGAGAAGTCACTAAAAACGCTCTTCCTGAAACCACCGAATTTTGTTTTTGTCCAGATCCGCCTTTGGTGCCACTATCCCAAATTTGGACTTGACTTTCACTATACGACAAAATCGAGCTAAATGACTTCTTCTTCTTGAAATTTCCACTTCTATTATCTTTGCCATGATTACCAATCAAGTGGTTACCATTCTTAGCATGATAATTTCCCCACGATGGTTATCATTGTTCGATAGCCGCTGCCACCAAGATGATTATTATCGTATTGTTGGTCGTTACCTTTTTGTTTGAGCTGAATCAACACTCTCATGTGCTTCATTGCTTATCTCAAAGATTTTCGGATATCATTCTCAAACACCGCCACAAAACAAGGGTTAATTAACATATCACATATTATCCCTATACTTCGACCGACCAATTAAATACCAAATAAATTTAGGTAGGTCATACTAGTGAAGGAATTTCGTCTCTCCCCTCCTAGTTCTTATCTCACATCTCACCAGGATCATATCCTAAGCTCGATACTAACTGTGACTCTGGACACCAACTTGTGTCAAGACCTCACATTGGTATTTATCACCACATTAAAAAGAGAAAGGCGGCCCCCCGGAGAGAGTCCGGCGGTGCATTCCCCATCAACAGGAAGTCACCGGTGAGAGGCTCGGGGCTCTTCACACTTATGGCTCGATACCAACCTGTGGCCCCCAAAATTAAGTATCGTCACCCATCTTGAAGTGCCACTTACATGGTACGTAATTTAAATACAACTTATTAACATAAGCTGTCTTGTACAATACGACATAAACCGTGAGTTTAAATACAAATATCGTCTACTAGATATTATACAAACTCAAACAAAAAGTCCTCATTACAATTATTATCATACTATTTCACGTAATAGTGAGGACTACTAATGCTATCTTCAGGACCATCACTCGCTTCCCGACTCGTCCCCAATTTATATTCTCATTTCAAGAGAATAAAGTGAAAGAAAGGGTGAGCTCAACTAGCCCAAAGAAGAAATATTATGACTAAGATAATGCGTAATAAATTATCAATAGTCTTCAACAATGTTAAACCGATAAAATACAATAGACAACCCGGTTTAATCTGCAGCGGAATATAATCCATTAAAAGAGTCAAGTAGAAAATAAAATCTACTATCTTTTATGATTTAAAAGGTTTTTCATCGTTATAGCCGAGACTCAAACTTTAATAAATAATCCACATCATCGAATCACCCCTTGCACTACTACGGCCAAGGATATTCTTTAGTATCACGACCACAATTATTCCTCGCTTTACGGCCAAGAATAGTTGTGTATTCATTAATGGTCATGATCATGCCAACAATCATCCATCAATGCACTACGCCCATCGAGGATTTTTACCACATCATTTGTAACATTACTACCATGATTACACCGAATAATCCTCGGTCATAATCATACCAAGTCCATCCATGCTCTCTGGGCCATGAGATGACTTTAAAAAAATATAAACATAAGGATGATGACAATGATATAAGAATTCAATAAAACAAGTTCAAGAATTATTTTATCCAGAATTATTAACGCCCAAATTGTCAACATGATACATCGCTTTCAGAGAGTAAAATTCAAGAATGATCGGAAGAATATTTCCATGAAAAGATCTTGGATGAAACGCAAATATCAAGGATATTCTACTAATTTCATGGAGTATAGAAGTCAAAATTTTAACCAATGGGTATAATAAAGAATGGAATAACAAAGAAATCACCACGCACGCAGATCGCATGACAGACAAAGTTATTCCAATGTAATAATAATAACGGAACTGTGTCGTGAAATTCACACCGACGTGATGTTCCAATGAATAATAAAGATGGAACCGGATCCGGTAAAAACACAAGATAGGATATTCCAATGAGAATGATAAAGACGGAACCGGTCCGGTGTAAAACACAAAGACAGGATGTTCCCACAGAATAATAATAATAAAGATTTTAACCAGTCCTGTAAAACACACGCATGTGATGTTCCAATGAATAATAATAAAGATTTTAACCAGTCCTGTAAAACACATGCATGTGATGTTCCAAATGTAATAATAGAAGAATGTCACCAAGTATAGGGTAAATCACAGATACAAAAGTTATTCCAATGTAATAATAAGCAATGGAATAAATATAAGGATTTCACCAAGTATAGGGTACGCCGCGATACGAGGTTATGTATAGGGTACGCCACTTTTACAAAGTTATTCCAATGTAATAATAGTGAATGGAATAATGTAAGTTCTCTTCAAGAAGAAAGAATAACACCCTCACCGCACAAAAAAAAGAACTGAATATAGAAGTAGTGAAGTAAAGAGTATACTCTTCTTCTTTCTATAATTTTCTCTATAGCTTCTCTATAATTTCTCTCTAGAGTTTCAATGAATTCGTAAGAAAATAATGAAGGAACGAAGCTCTATTTATAGAAAATGAAATGCATAAGAATTCAATCCATGAACGGTCCAGATTGATTTACTTTAATCTGACGGTCCATATTTAAAGAAAAATCTTTTAAATAAAATATAATATATTCTATTTATATAAAAATATTTTACTATGCAAACACTACAATACTATGCAAAATACTATCTGAAAAACTACTATGCAACACTATGCATAATAAAATATAATATATTCTATTTATGTAATAACTTTAATAAAGTATTCTATTTTATATAAAAGATGTTTCGCTTTATTACGTTAATAATACGAATAAAACAAAACGTCATTATCGCTATAATAATTCATATTTATTAATTGACAATAATGGAATCAAACCGGTGACTTCTCACATAAGCATCAATAATCAATACCGTAAGTGCTACTTATGCAACCACACGACATCGCACTTTTACTACCGAGTAGTTCAACAAGTAACCACTCGTAAAACTTCCGTAATTATTTCAATAAAATATTTTTGTCATTTCTCAATCCGAAATAATAATTACATTGTGGGGTCCACCAATGATTCGAGTTATTGTATTTAATATTCCCCGCTAAACCGAATATTCCCCGACCAATCGAATATAATATAACCACTTGATACTTTGCAAAATTTATAAATACTACCCACAACTATAATATTATCTTAAATTCACACCATAATATTAAAAAATTATTTCAACAAAATTTAAATCTTTATTGATAAAATTTGGGGTCTCACACACATTATTGCAATATTTTTGAATTATTGATTCTTACGTATAAAGGCACTACTCAATAATTATTTCTGATAATTATTATTCAATATTTCATTTTATTGATTCAATAATTGATGCGTTGATAGTTTATATTATTCTTGTTTCAATAATTGTCAGTGCGCAGTATTTCCCATTATCAAATCAATAATTCATATTATTTGAATAATATTATTAGATAACATTATTGACAATGTCTAGAAAGTTCTGTCAAGGAGAGGTTTGGACACCTAATTGCGCGCCAGTAAGGAGAAATCCTTATTGGAAAGCCCCCTCTTTCTTGGAAACCACCTGGTTCTCATAATTGTGATTCTGTAATATTATTTATGAATAATTAATTATTGATTTATATGATAAGGAAATATTTATTTGATGCGGATATAAATGATGGATTTATTTATGTGGTCATAAATGAAGGAATTAATGTTGAGGTATTTTATCAGTATTTTGTCGGATTGGAGGTATTAAAAGATCAAATCGGTGTTCTTAAAGCTCTAATGCGTGAGTTTTAATTTTTAATCCGACCATTGGATCGTTGTGATTTTTGGATATGTTATACATATATAAGTTGAATATATATCCAGAAATTTTGAACCGTTGAAAATTAACACATGATTTATTATGAATTTTACAAGGTGTTGAAACGGTGTTGAAAATCATCCGTTTGTAGATTTTGGATATTTTTTGTCTGGAATTTGGAAAAACTTAAAGCTACAAAGTTGTAGAGAATTCGATTTCGTGTGGAATGGACATAAAATTCGTATTTTTCTGATAAACGAGCTATTTTCTGTGAAATATTGAAGTTTAGGAAAATAAAATAATTTTATTAAAATTGGGTGGGACCCACTTTTTGGTTGGTGTTGAATGCACATGAAATGCTATATTTTTTTGAAATGAAATTTGGTTTTGTGGTGGCATGCGTAGAAGGTTGATAAATAAATAATATATTTTATTAATTTAGTCTCTTTCATGCGTTCTAGCATTTTTCTATAAATAGGTGCTTATGTTAGAATTGAAAATCACACCGTAAATAAGTTTTTTTTTCCTCTATATTATCAAGCGTATTTTTGGGAGTATTTAGATACTTTGAGAGTTTCTAATTAATTGCAAGTTTTCTTTGGCTTTTCATCCGATATTCGGTCGGATGTACTAATCTTTTGAGGTAAGGGATTTTAAGGGTTATTATGTTTTTCGGTTTAGACTTTTTTTGGACATTCAAAAATTCGGAAAAATTTGAAATGATAATTTGATGTGTTTTATTGATTGTGTCCAAAATAGCGATTTTTTGGATGTGTAGATTATGGATTTTATGAGAAAAGACTATTTTAAAACTAAACCCTTATAACTCCTTATGGTTAACTCCAAAATTGATGAAATTTTTATTGGGAGTACACCTATATAATATCAAGATACCCTCATAAATTTTGGAATTTATTGGCAAAACTATAATTTATGATAAATGTCTAAATATTCAGCGATTTTGGCCCATATAAAAATAGTAAATGAATTTAAAAATTATGAGAAAAAATGTGTGTTCAATATGGGACTATATTATACTAAATTTCGGAAAAAAAATATTTTGGGACTAATTTGGTATTTTTCATGAAAATAAACAAGTTATGATTAAATGAATTAAATATGTTATATGAAGTAACAAAATTAAAAAATAGGATTTTATGGCTTGGGAATCCTATATAAGGTATATCTGATTTTTGATGAGGGTTTTGGTTATTGGTGATGAAATTTTATGAGTTTTTGCATTTTAGGATGATTAAATGCATTAATTAGTAAAGTGTAAACAATTAAAATAAGTTGTTTATAAGTTTAAGAAATGATTAAAATATTGTGGTAATATTAATAATATTAGATTATGAGATTATTAAGTGATTTATAACATTTGGATTAAGGTGTTAAGAAATCATTGATTCATGAATATTACTCTTGAAATTAAATGCGGATGTTGATCGTATTGTTTTTATTATTATATATAACATTTTATAATCCTCGTGAAGAAATTTCTCTTTGACTTAAGTGTAAAGATGAGTAGATTATTAGTATGATCGTGACTATGGATTCTCTTTGGCCAAGAAGGTAAAAGATGAATTGTTAACTGGTATGATCGCTTGACCATTGAATTTACAATTGAATATTTTTAGCTTAAGTACAAAGGTGAATTGATCAACATGGTTATAATTGTTGCTTATATAAATTTTTGAAATGATTATATATTTCTTTGAGATATGAATATCTTTGGCCAGTAGTGTAAAGATGAATTATTGATGAATATCTTTTGGCGTGTTGTACAAAGATGACTTATTATTGAATATCTTTGGCACATGAGTGCAAAGATGACTTGTTATTGAATATCTTTGGCCCGTAGTGCAAAGATGACCTGTTCCTGAATATCATTGGCATGTAGTGCAAAGATGAACTGTTAATGAATATCTTTGGCCCGTAGTGCAAAGATGAACTTATTAGTATGATTATGAATAGGGCGTGATTTGGTATAACTATGATCTTTGATGTTTGAGGTAAAGACATGTGATGAAAAATATCTTCATCTTGGATGAAAAGAGAAAATTAGAACTACAATTATGATTATGAAGTTATTCACATGACCTGTGAGCAGGAGGATCATTGATTAATGTTACGAGGTTAAAGCATTGTTGGTGAACTTTTAACATGGAGAAGATAATAGACTTTTGGGTCTATTTGATTCTTCTAATGGATCGCTTCGTTCACCGCAACTATGGGTTGAAAATTTTTATCATCTACCATATGTTCTAAATCTCTGAATTATTACTGATGAAGGCTATTGATAATTTAATTATCTTTAGTTATGATATTCTTTAATGGGCTAGTTGTGCTCACCCTTTTTGCTTCACAATTCCTTTCAGGTAATAGGAGTGTAGCTGGGTCGAGCAAGGATAACAGGGGAATAGTGTGGTGGTCCGAGACTATCAAAGTTTCTCAACACATTATAAAACGGCATGACATACAATATATAATTGTATTGAGGACCTAAGATGTGTGTGTCGTATATTATACGTCACTTAATAATTAATTTTGGTTAACAACAATTGGGTGAGGTGAACCCAACTTTGAAAGGGTGTTTTGCCACTATCATACAAGATGTCTAATGACATACAATCTCGTTTTATCATAAGAAAGGGTTGTGCACATCCACTTGCTGAGTATATCTACGAGCACTACCTATATGATCTGGGAGTTGGGTTGAAACATAATGTTCAATCGCAGACGGTGGAGATAGTTATATGTCAAGAGAAGACTCACCGTTGGAAGGAACATGATAGTAACCTTCTCGTTTTTCTTTGGGGTCTATTAGATCAACCAAGGATAATTCTCTGGACATATGATATCTATCATAACTTAGATTCATGGCCTCCTATGTACGAAGGTTTTCTTGAGCACTTCCCAAAGTTTTAATTTCTAAAACAATTCTAGATTGTACCTTTATGTAAGGTATCACTGTGAGGTGTTGTCCATAGTTGGGACATGAGACACGATTGGTATTAAAACTCACACAGATATATGTGTTGTTGTATTTTGCACGACAATTGTAGTAATAAAGTTGTAGTTGTTTTTACGTACCATGTATTTGGCGACTTCGAGAATAGGTTGGATGGATTGGACCTATTTTGGGGCGTCACATAATTGCTTCCTACAAAAAGACTTATATAGTTTAGTCTTAGGGATAATGTAAATGTTATCAAGACATGTCTATTTTTGGAATATGATCCGCAAAAACCGGTTGTTAATTGACAACATGTTATGTATGCATGATATTCTTCATATTTTCCATTATATATGGATGAACATGGAATGAAATTACAAGTAAATGTTTTTACAAGTAATTGAAAATGGAAAGCATGAAGAGACTTTCCTCGCGTTTGGATTATCAAAGGTGACCTATCTTAGGGTTACTCTCACGGCTTTTTGGCATGAAGGTTCCTAGATAATCGCAATCTACTTGACGGGAAGTTAATCCGATTAGATTCAACCGAGCGAATAACGGGTGGTGCCTTTCGAGCCTCGTTGGAATTAGTCTCCCTACGAGTCCAAAGAATCAAACACCGATAGGATAGCCTCCTCGATGGAGGAACCACACAACATACATTCACATACAACGTGTCTCACCGTTTATGCAAAATGATGACATGTGTGAAGTACTAATATCACAGATAGATATTTAGTAGTGCAGTAAATAAGATGCATTAGTACACATTCATCATAAATGTAAATGCAACATTCACACACAAGCATATAACAATTTTGAAAAGCTAGTAATAGCGGCTTAAGCCCTCTTACAGGTGTCCCCAGCAGAGTCACCACCTGTCGACGTCAAGATTATTATTTGTCCCTTTTCGTTACTTGTTCTTTGGTGTTCTTATGTTAATGTGAGATTTGTTTGAAAAAACAAGTGAAAAAGGTCCGACATGTGTAATGTCAATGATTGGACTTTAAGAGTCGCCAGTTGGTGTTTTTAACTTGTTGCACCCACGCAACTAAAAAAGTTTGCACATTGACCCAGTGATGTGACACTGCTAAATGGGTCTGTTAAACCGAGATTCATTTATGGGTTTGGGGGCTTGGTTATGCGGAGGGAAGGTGTTAGGCACCACCCAAAATCCGTGTTGCCACGGTGACCGCCACTTCTCAAAGAAACTGTTATATGAATGTGTGTGCGTGTGTGTGTGGATCAATGTGCAATTATTTGAAAGTAGTGCGAGGCCTCGTTCACACCTATATACACCAGGTTTGAATTTATAGAAAAATTCAATTTTAACCAGGATAAAGCAATGAAGTTTTATAAAATAGGTTTTTCAAACCCTGTGCTCAATAGTAATTGAGGCCTTTGATACTTCCATTTTATTGAATGTTCGGCTTGTTTGCTTTTATTTTTGATATGCGAGGCATCTATTAGAAAATAATATACAGCAGTGCTAAACTCCTCAGGGCATGACAGTCATCCAAGGAAATTCGTACACTGTAAATAATGTAAAAGCTACTTACAGCTGAAGAATGTCCATCACAGGAACCAGATCTAGATTCAGTGGACTGAATCTGTGATCACATGATTCCTAGGCTCACATGATCTTTACGAGTAGTAGTTATATATATATAAAAGCGATATATATATATATATATATATATATATATATATATATATATAGACATGATCAGCCACCACGAAATGAATCCACGAGGGATTAGAAATGTAAATAAAGCATTAAATGATCAACCGCCACGTAAGTAAACTCCAAAGGGACTTGAATGTAAATAAAGTGGAAAACTATCAACTACCACGAAGAGAACTCCAGCGAGGATGAAATGTAAATATATATATATATATATATATATATAAAATATATAAAAGCAATAAATCTAGGATATGAAATCCGGGCTCATCGGATATGTCCAACAACAATTATATATATATATATATATATATATATATATATATATATATATATAAAAGCAAGTAAACGCATCGGATATAAAATCCGTGCTCATCGAGGATGAGAGTTTGACCACATTTATAAGTATATATATATATATATATATATATATATATATATATATATATATATATATAAAAGCCATTAAACTCTCCGCATCAAGTTCAGGCTCATCGCCATGTCGAAAAAAGTTTATATATATATATATATATATATATATATATATATATGTATATAAAAGCTTAATAAACGCTCCGCATCAAGTTCAGGCTCAATCGAGGCATAACTCGATAATGTTAGTCCGTATAAATATATATATATATATATATATATATATATATATAAGTATATATATACAGATAGAAATGAAAACCACGGACCGAGGTCCGGGTATACGCACACAACACGACTCTCAATGTGTATAATAGTGTGTGCCAAAATGAAAAGAAAGGCTTTATAGAGTGTAAGAAGGCTTACAGTAGGCAGCCAAGGAAGACTTCTATGACTCTATATGGATGAATACTCAGCTCCCGCTGGTAAATGTATAACTGTATGTGGACTAACAGGTGTTGAAAAAGATTAAACACTCAATATGAGGTGTGAAGAAAGCAAATTGGATAGGGCTTCCTCGCCTTTTTTTCACACAAATGTTTGACCCCAAGCTCCATATTTATAGATTGCTAGCCGCAGGTAGTATTACTGCGACCACCGCAGATGCACTCTGCAATTTTGGGTCGTGGTTGGGCCCAACTTTACTGGTCTGTCGTCTTGAAATACGTGCACTCATACCTTTGTAATGTCCGCTTCGAACTTGCGAACTTCAATCCGAGCATTCAACGAGGTATATGTGACCTTCTTTGAATTTGCTTGTGTCGAGAGTTACGCAATGACATAGAATAGAGGTTGTACGAATTCAGGAAGTGGGGACCATGCCCATGATCTTCAAGCTTCAAATTCTATCCGGTGTGCTCTCACGCGTAATAGTCACTCGGGATTGGATATCCTAGTTCTTGAAGGACATAGTTGTATGTATGTATGTGTTGAAGTGTCGAGATGACGTGCAGGTGTTGAGGTGGCAAGATGATGTTTGACTCCTCATCGGGGTTATCGCCGACTTGAGTTGAAAGCAGACGTTGTCAGGGTTATATCTGAGATTGGACTGTGCAAGTGTTGAATGTCGCAATGTTATCTTGTGGATACCTGTCTGCCCGGTGTTAGCTCCGGTGTCTGCTGTATGATTGCCTCAGTAGGAGGTCTGAGATTGAAGCTGATCATATTTATTTGAAACAAGCATTTCTGGGGTTATCGCCGGAACTGCAACATCATTCCTTGGGGTTATTGCCAAGGACGAAACTCGGGTTTATCTCCGAGGTTAGAAATGATGTTCTCGGTATGTGTTTTGGGGTTGAGACCGATACTCACGGTGTGTGGGCGGGGTTGAAACGAACTTCCTCAGTAGTATCCGAAATGGAGACCAAACTTCCAAGTGGTATCAGGAATGGATATGAAGTTGTCTTCGTGGTTATCTCCAGAAAGACTATTTCGCCTTCCTGTAATGTTAGTAATAGTTGTGCAGAAAATTTTGAGTGTCTACAAGGGAGAGGCAGAAAGAGAAAGGAGCAGGCACCAAAGTCGCTCGCGAGACGGCCGAAGCAGAAAGAGGAGTCGTTCGGCAGAACAAAGGTCGGAGCATCCAGGCAGATCGGGACAGAGGAGGAGGGGCGCAACTCCTGAATATGGGAGGGACACGGACCTCGATCGTCCCTCATAAAGAGGAGTCCACCCCTCGCGCTCGTAAAGGTGGCGTGAGCTGGAAAAATTGTTGTTGGCGAAGAATTGATGGGGACACCTTCGGCTTGCTTAGGGTCGCCCTTCTTGCCTGAAATCAATCATGTGACGGCCGACCCCAAAAAGAAGATGCCCTCGATGGAGACCTATGATGGGCTGTGGGATCCATATGACCACTCTGACGGGTATGATAGGCTGATGACATACTATGGGCATTCTGATGCTTCCAAGTGTCATATGTTCGCAACAACTTTGAAAAAACGAGAATGGATGGGAACTTTGGTAGCAGGATCGATCAATTCATGAAGTGACCTTCGGGAGAAATTTCACGCCCGGTTCAGGAGTAACAAAAGGCGAGGAAAGATCACAGCTTCCCTCATGCAGGTCGAGACGGAAGTCGGATGAAGCTTTGGGTTCCATCGTCAAAAGGTTTCGAGAAATTTGTCTGGTAGCGAGTTAAACTCCCTGTGAAGCCTTGGGATTCTATCCAGTGCGGACATCGGAAATCGAAGAAGTTCAGGATCTAGTGATCGACCCTCGGGAGATTTGATAGAGGCCTTCCATCGGCCCGAAGGGTTCATCGCGATAGAATAGGCGATGGGAAATTTGACTGCATTCCCAGACATATGAGAAGTCAAAGGATCGGGATAAGCAAAAGATAATCAGGGAAAGATTATGGAGAAAAAGCTACTGATGGGGAGGTTAATGGACCGCCTTTCCGAATAAGAATGTTAACAAAGTCTATACTACACTCAACACCGACTGTGCAGGGCTAAAATATTGGAAGAGATCGAGAACAAACCTTTCTTGAGCCAAGCCCAAGCAATTCAAGCTTTGGAGAGAGGGTCGGGACAAATATTATGCGTATTACCACAAATGTCTGGGGGGCGCATCTGACGGAGATGTGTAATGATTTGAAAGATTTGATAGAAAAGGATGTCGAATGGGCAAGATGGTTGGTCGGGGAAGGTTTAGAGGCACCTCGAGAGGAGAGAGGGCTGTAATGTATGGTTTTGATTGATGTAATTTCGGGTGGGTTGGTAGAGGCGTGTAGGAAGGAAGAGGAGTGGACATCTTGAGGTTGTATTAGCATAGCAAGTTCATCGCCCAAAAGGATTACTCGGGAGTATCAAGTCTCATTCTCGGATGAAGACTATCCTACAGATCACATTGAACCACGTGGACGAGGCCGTTCGGGGTAGTAGATATGAAAAGGATGATGATTGATAATGGATCCTCGGTCAACATCTGCGTATCGACGCCTACGGAGAATGGATTTAGAAGGGAGAAGATGGAATTGGGTGGAGACGGTTATGGTTTTGGGTAGCATTGAGTTACGGTCGGGTTAACACTGACCCCTCAGCGGTCGAAGTTACAAGGTCGGCCGATTTTTGTGAGTGCAGGTGGACTCGGCATATAACGCTATCTGGGGAGACAGACACATTAGCGCTTAAGCAAAGAACGCCTATACCACACTTCAAAATCAAGTTTCCGACACCGAACTGGATTGGGGAGGTAAGAGGCGATCTTGACATTGCCCAAAGGTGCTATCGGAATACCTTGATTTCATCAGGGGTTGGGGTTAAGCAGCGAATGCAGAATAATGGCCATTGAGATAGAGCCATTCAACGAGAGCGATCAAGAACCAATGGCCACGCTTCACGAGAAGACTGAAGATGTAGAATTGATTCCCGAAAACAAAGAAAAATTGATCAATATCAGGGAAGGATTAATAGAACCACTGTGGATAGGACTGGTTGTGACGCCCCCAAAATAGGTATACATCACCCATCTTGGGTAGCATGATACATGGTACTGAATACAAATACAAACTAATTATACAACAGTCGTGTAAAATACGACAAAACATATGCTATGAGTTTTAATACAAATATTGTCATCTAGACAATATCCACACTCAAAATAAGTCCTCAATACATTTATTAACACACTATTTCATAGAATAGTGAGGACTACTAATGCTATCCTCTGGACCATCATTCGTTCCCCAACTAGTCCCGCTACGTTCTCATTTCACGAAGAGAACGGTGAAAGAAAGGGTGAGCTCAACTAGCCCAAGAAGAAATATTATGACTAAGATAATGCTGGGATAAATTATCATTAGCCTTCAACAATGGTAAACCGATAAAATACAATAGACAACAAGTTTAACTACAGCGAAATAAGCAATCCATTAAAAGAGTCAAGTAGAGAATAAAATCTACTATCTTTTATGATTTAAAAAGTTTTTCATTACTTTTATCGTTGAGACTCAGCTTAATAAATAATCCACATCATCCCTGCACTACGACCAAGGATATTCATTAGGGTCACGACCACAAATTATCAATGCACTACGGACCAAGGATATTCGTGTATTCATCGATGGTTATGATCATGCCAACAATTGTTCATCAATGCACTACGGGCCAATGAGGACTTTTACCACATCATTTCTAACATTACGGTCATGATTATACAGAATAATCCCTGGTCATAACCATACCAAGTCCATCTATGCATTACAGGCCATAAATGACTTTCAAAAAAAATATAAACATGAGGATGATGACAATGATATAAGAATTCAATAAAACAACTTGAAGAATTAATTTATCCAGGAACTAATAACATCCAAATTGTTAACATTATACTTCTTTGTAAAGTTTCAGTGAATTCGTAAGAAATAATGAAGGAATGAGCTTCTATTTATAGAAGAATGGATTGAATAGTAACTAATTCCTGAACGTTCCAGATTGATTTACTTTTAAATGGACGGTCCAGATTAAAACTTAAAGTAACGGTCCATACTGATTCACTATTAAAATTTTAAACCAGCGATCCATACTGAGTCACTATTAAAACTTTAAACCAACGATCCATATTGATTTACTAATATAAATTTAACCAACGGTCTGAAAAATTAGCACAACTCCTCATGGAATAATATTGTATCCAAAAATAATTTGGACCGAAAAGAAATATATTGTTCGGGTGAATAGTAACTTATGAATAGTAACTCATGAATAGTAACTCGTTAATAGTAACTCGTAAATAGTAACTCATGAATAGTAACTCGTGAATAGTAACTCATGAATAGTAACTCATGAATAGTAACTTGTGAATAGTAATTCGTGAATAGTAACTCATGAATAGTAACTCGTGAATAGTACTTCAGCACGCAAAATGTCCCGAATACCCGATTGAACAATATAACCTCTAGACATCAATTATCATCAGAATAGATGTCGATTTCTACTAACACAAATAATCCCAACACAATGAAATTATCAAATTCATCTTTAATCAACACAAACTTATTCATCATTAATATTATAACTCACAATATTTAACAACCAGGTTGTTCCCAGGAAAGAGGGGTCTTTCAATAAGAATTTCTCCCTATTGGTAGCCGCAATTAGGTGACCAAACCTCTCCTTAATGTAACTTTTAGACATTGTAAATATTAAAATTTAATAATATGAATAACTTTTTGTCGTCTCAATTATTGATTTAACAATATATCATATAATGCGGATGATAATTGAAAATAATCGAATCAATAATATGAGAGATATGATGCAACAATTATCTTTGTAATAATAATTGAGTATAAGCGAGTGACTTCTCACGTAAGCATCAATAATCAATCTTGTGTGTTACTATGCAACCACAGCATTCATCGTACTTTTACTACTACCGAAGTAGTTCAACAAGATTATGCGGTAAAACTTCCACCATTATTTTCATAAAAATATTTTTGTCGTTATCTCAATCCGACAATAATTTCGTTGTGGGTCCACCAATTATTGTGTCGTCGTACGAATATTCCCCGACATAAAGAATATTCCCCGACCAATCGAATATAATAAAACAACTTGCATACTTTGCAAAATTTATAAATACTACCCACAACTATAACTTTATCTCAAATTCATACCATAATATTCAAAAAAATATTTTGAGAAAATTAAATCTTTATTCATAAAATTTGGGGTCTCACAATCTCCCCTCCTTATGAAATTTAGCCTCGAAATTTACGTGCGACGCACTGGTATCTTAGAGCAATGATGAGGACACTTCGTCAAATCCTATCTCTTGAGGTATAACCTTTAAGCGTAGAATATATTCTAGGATTTTAACAGGTACATCTTCATACGTTGAATTATCCGCTATCTCGTATGGTTCTAAATCAATAATGTGGTTCGGGTCGTCCACATATTTACGTAACATAGATACGTGATAAGCGTTATGAACACGCAACATATTTGGCGGTAAAACAAGTCTATAGGCCCGCAGTTCCTACTCGATCGAGGATTTCAAATGGGCCAATAAAATCGAGGGTTGAGATTTCTCTCTTCATTGAGTCTTGCTTCTAGAATAACGCCCTCTTGAACCTTTTCTTCACATTCATATTTCACGAGTATGTAGCTTGCACGACTTTAACTTTATCGATTAAAGTCGATTCTAATAAAGATATTTGTTATCTTCACGTAGGTTCGTATATTCGCTCTAAAACGCATACGATCTTCTACTCAACGCGTCCACTACCACGTTCACTTTTCCACGATAGTATTTAATGGTACGATCGTAATCTTCAACAGCTTGAGCCAATGTCTTTGGGGCATCTTATGTTCGTTTTAGTTAAAGAAATATTTAAGGGTTTTAGAAATAGGGTTTTGTACTGGGGTCAGTACAAAATTCAATTTCACGCTCTGGGGTAGGCTAAGAAGTCTTCAAGAATACGTCTGGAAATTTTATTAACAATAGAAATATCATTCAAAACTGTGACTCTCATCCATGACTTGGATAGTACGTCACATTGATACCTATCAACTTGTCATCGTCATTCACGACGTCGCCTACAGAAATTCTGGCTTTGGTGCATTCCACACAAGGAAGTCAACAACAAAAGGATCGGGGCTCTTTACTTATGGCTTGACATAACAATGATTATCTTTAGTGGTTTGGTTGCTTGATTTCTCATAACAGGTTGGTTAGGAATATGAAAGCTAACAACCTTACGAAAACCATGATGAGTAGTTAACCAATCAATTTCTAAAATCACATCAAAGGCAAGTATTTTCAAAGAGATAAGATCGACAGGTAACATGAAAGTGTCGATTTGAATCAACAAGATTTATAAACAGTGGAGGTAACAAAGGTTTCTCCTAACGAAGTTTCAGCCAATAAGTTAAAGTCTAACTTCTAAGGAGTCAAATTTAAACGTTGAATGTAAGCAAGAGAGATAAAATAATGGGTAGAACCGGTATCTTATAAGGTATAGACTTCGCAAGAATTTATAATTAACTAACCCGTGCTAACTTCGTTTGGGTTACTCACTTTTTGAGAAGTCACGAAAAATGCTCTTCCTGAAACCACCGACTTTGTTTTGTTCGTATCCGCCTTTGGTGTCACCGTCCCAGCTGGACTTGACTTCACTATACGATAAAATCGAGCTAAATGACCTTCTCTTCTTGAAATTTCCACTTCTATTATCTTGGCCATGATTACTACCGAAGTGGTTACCATTCTTGGCATGATAATTTCCCCCACGATGGTTATCATTGTTCCGATGGCCGTTGCCACCAGTACGATTATTATCGTGTTGTTGGTCGTTACCTTTTGATTGTGCTAACTCATTATCACGCTCCAATAACTGAGCCCTATTCACAACATCTAAATATAAACAAATTTTATGAGAAATGAGGTATTGACGTATATCGGGTTTCAAACCTCTTAGAAACATTCGCGTCATTCGCTCCTCATTATCGACCAAATGGGATGCAAACCGGGATAACTCCGCAACTGCGATACGGTCATATTATTTTGCTCCATTGCTTATCTCAACATTTTTAGATGCCATTTTCAAACGCTGTCACAAAATAAGGGTTAATTAACATATCACATATTATCCCTATACTCTGACCGACCAATTAAATACCAAATAAACTTAGGTAGGTCATACTAGCGAAGGAATTCCCCGTCTCTCCCCTCCTAGTTCTTGTCTCACATCTCAACTAGAGATCATATCTCTAAGCTTTGATACCAACTGTGACGCCCCCAAAATAGGTATACATCACCCATCTTGGGTCGCATGATACATGGTACTGAATACAAATACAAACTAATTATACAACAGTCGTGTAAAATACGACAAAACATATGCTGTGAGTTTTAATACAAATATTGTCATCTAGACAATATCCACACTCAAAATAAGTCCTCAATACATTTATTAACACATTATTTCATAGAATAGTGAGGACTACTAATGCTATCCTCTGGACCATCATTCTGTTCCCCGACTAGTCCCTACTACGTTTTCATTTCCTGAAGAGAACAGTGAAAGAAAGGGTGAGCTCAACTAGCCCAGTAAGAAATATTATGACTAAGATAATTCAGGATAAATTATCATTAGCCTTCAACAATGGTAAACTGATAAAATACAATAGACAACAAGTTTAACTGCAGCGGAATAAGCAATCCATTAAAAGAGTCAAGTAGAGAATAAAATCTACTATCTTTTATGATTTAAAAAGTTTTTCATTACTTTTATCGTTGAGACTCAGCTTAATAAATAATCCACATCATCCCTGCACTACTGCCAAGGATATTCATTAGGGTCACGACCACAAATTATCCATACACTATGGGCCAAGGATATTCGTGTATTCATCAATGGTCATGATCATGCTAACAACTGTCCATCAATGCACTACGGGCCAATGAGGACTTTTACCACATCATTTCTAACATTACGGTCATGATTATACCGAATAATCCCTGGTCATAACCATACCAAGTCCATCTATGCACTACAGGCCACAAATGACTTTCAAAAAAAATATAAACATGAGGATGATGACAATGATATAAGAATTCAATAAAACAAGTTGAAGAATTAATTTATCCAGGAACTAATAACATCCAAATTGTCAACATGATACTTCTTTGTAAAGTAAAATTCAAGAATGCTCAGAAGAATATTTCCATGAAAAGATCTTTAGATGAAGCACAAATATCAAGGATATTCCACTAATTTCATGGAGTATAGAAATCAAAACTTTAACCAACCGAGTATAATAAAGAATGGAATAACAATGAAATCACCATGCATGCGATACTGCATTACGATAAAAGTTATTCCAATGTAATAATAAATATGGAATAATAAATAATGGAACGGTCAGGTGAAATTAACACCGACGGGATATTTCGACAGAATATTAAAGAATGGAATAATAGAAGAATTTTACCATATATGCACTACTTTGCATTTACAGGTTATTCCAACATAATAATAAAGAATGGAATAACTGAAGAAGATCACCAAGTATAGGGTAAACCGCATATACAGGTTATTCCACCAAGTATAGGGTAAACCGCGTATACAGGTTATTCCAACAGAATAATAAATAATGGAATAACAGAAGGATTTCACCAAGTATAGGGGATTCCGCGTATACAGGTTATTCCAATAGAATAATAAAGAATGAAATAACAGAAGAATTTCACCAAGTATAAGGGATTCCGCGTATACAGGTTATTCCAACAGAATAATAAAGAATGGAATAACATAAGTTCTCTTCATGAATACAAAAGAATAACACCCCTTACCGTAAAAGAAACTGGATATAGAAGTAGTGAAGTAGTAGAAAACTCTTCTTCTTTCTCTCTATAATTTCTCTCTCTAGAGTTTTAGTGAATTCATAAGAAATAATGAAGGAATGAGCTTCTATTTATAGAAGAATGGATTGAATAGTAACTAATTCTGAAGCGGTCTAGATTGATTTACTTTTAAATGGATCGGTCAGATTAAAACTTAAAGCAACGGTCCATACTGATTCACTATTAAAACTTTAAACCAGCGATCCATACTGATTCACTATTAAAACTTTAAACCAACGATCCATATTGATTTACTAATATAAATTCAACCAACGGTCTGAAAAATTAGCACAACTCCTCATGGAATAATATTGTACCCAAAAATAATTTGGACCGAAAAGAAATATATTGTTCGGGTGAATAGTAACTTATGAATAGTAACTCATGAATAGTAACTCGTTAATAGTAACTCGTAAATAGTAACTCATGAATAGTAACTCGTGAATAGTAACTCGTGAATACTAACTCTTGAATAGTAACTCGTGAATAGTACTCGACACAAAAAGTGTCCCGAATAATTCGATTGAACAATATAACCTCTAGACATCAATTATCATTGGAATAGATGTCGATTTCTACTAGCACAAATAATCCCAACACAATGAAATTATCAAATTCATCTTTAATCAACACGAACTTATTCATCATTAATATTATAACTCATAATATTTAACAACCCGAGTTGTTCCCAGAAAGAGGGGCTTTCAATAAGGATTTCTCCCTATGGCGCACAATTAGGTGACCAAACCTCTCCTCGACATAACTTCTAGACATTATAAATATTGCAATTTAATAATTTGAATAACTTTGTCGTCTTAATTATTGATTTAACAATATATCATATAATGCGATGATAATCTTGACAATAATCGAATCAATAATAGAGATATGATGCAACAATTCTTTATAATAATAATTGAGCATAATTGAATGACTTCTCACGTAACCATCAATAATCAATATCATGTGCTACTATGCAACCACACGTATTACTGTACTTTTACTACCGAGTAGTTCAACAGTATTAACGGTAAAACTTCCACCGTTATTTTCATAAAAATATTTTTGTCATTATCTCAATCCGACAATAATTTCTTTGTGGGTCCACCAATGATTGTGCCGTCGTACGAATATTCCCCAACATAAAGAATATTCCCCGACCAATCGAATATAATATAACAACTTGCATACTTTGCAAAATTTATAAATACTACCCACAACTATAACTTTATCTCAAATTCACACCATAATATTCAAAAAAAATATTTCGAGAAAATTAAATCTTTATTCGTAAAATTTGGGGTCTCACACTGGTGGACCTGCTTCGGGTGTATGTCGATATCTTTGCTTAGGAGCCTAGTGATATGCCAGGGGTAAGTGAGTTGGTAGCGCTACATAGGCTGCATACAGACCCGAAGAGAAAACAAGTGATACAGAAAAGAAGAATTTTTGCCCCGGAAAGGCATAGGATCATAGATGAAGAGATCGCTAAACTGTTGGAGGCAGGATTCATTTTCAAGATTGACTACCCTGAATGGCTGACAAATGTGGTATTGGTTTAGAAGTAAAATGGGAAGTGGAGGCTGTGCATCGACTATACAGATCTGAATAAGGCATGCCCAAAAGATTTCTATCCTCTGCCCAACATAGACCAACTGATTGATGCCACTTCGGGGTATGACATGTTAAGCTTCATGAACGCTTTCTCGGGATACCACCAAATTTTGATGAACAAGGAAGACATCCCGAAGACAAGCTTCATCACTTATCGGGCCATATATGCGATCGAAAGAAGACCTTCAAATTATTGAACGCGGAGCAACTTACCAAACGGATGATGAACTTTGTATTCAAAAAGCATTTCGGTAGAAGTATGGAAGTGTACGTATAAAATCCCAAATTTTACGAATAAAGATTTAATTTTCTCGAAATATTTTTTTTAATATTAATGTGTGAATTTGAGATAATGTTATAGTTATGGGTAGTATTTATAAATTTTGCAAAGCATGCAAGTTGGTGTATTATATTTGATTGGTCGGGGAATATTCGTTTTAGTAGAGAATATTCGTATAACGGCGCAATCATTGGTGGACCCCACAACGGAATTATTGTCGGAATGAGAAAATGACAAAAATATTTTTATAAAAATAACGGCGGAAGTTTACCGTTAATATTGTTGAACTACCTTGAGTAAAAGTACAAAGAATACGTGATGGTTCAGATAAGAGTAATAATCGTATTGATTATTGATGCTTACGTGAGAAGTCACTCGCTTTTATTCAATTATTACTACACGAGTCACGTATAAGATATCTCTGCGTTATTTGATTCAATTATTGTTGATTGTTATATATATATATATATTGCATATAAGTTTTGTTTTATTAGTATTATTAATGTAATAAAAGCAAGAAAGTTTTTTATATAAAAATGTAATACTTTTATAAAGTTATCTGTTTTATTAGACAATAATTAGAATATATTTTATTTTATTATGCATAGTGTTTGCATAGTGCCTGCATAATGTTTGCATAGTAAAATCTTTTAATATAAAACAGAATACTTTTATAAAGTTATTCGTTTTATTAGATTATAAATAGAATATATTATATTTTATTATAAATCAATCTAGATCGTTCATGGATTGGTTACTATTCAGTCCATTCTTCTATAAATAGAAGCTCATTCCTTCATTATTTCTTACGAATTCACTGAAACTCTAGAGAGAGAAACTATAGAGAGAAAGAAGAAAAGTATTCTGCTACTTCACTACTTCTATATCCAGTTTCTTCTTTATAAGGTAAGGAGTATTAATCCTTTTGTATTCTTGAAGAGAACTTCTGTTATTCCATTCTTTATTATTCTGTTGGAATAACCTGTATACGTGGGCTACCTGATACTTGGGGAAATTCTTCTGTTATTTCATTCTTTATTATTCTGTTGGAATATCACATGCATGCATTTTATGCCGACCGTAAAATCTTTATTATTAGGTTTGAATATCATGTTCAGATTTTTTCTGCCGGACTGGTTCCGTCTTTATTATTATGTTAGAATATCCTATCTGTGCGTTTTACGCCGGACCTGGTTCCGTCTTTATTATTTTGTTGGAACATCATGCTTGGTTTAATTTCACCGACCTAGTTCCGTTATTTATTATTCATTGGAATAACACGTCTACATGCGAAGCACCGCATGCATGGTGATTTCTTTTGTTATTCCATTCTTTATTATACTCAATTGGTTAAAGTTTTGACTTCTATACTCCATGAAATTAGTGGAATATCCTTGATATTTTGCGCTTCATACAAGATATCTTTCATGGAAATATTCTTCTGAGCATTCTTGAATTTTACTCTACAAAGAAGTATCATGTTGACAATTTGGACGTTATTAGTTCCTAGATAATTTAATTCTTGAACTTGTTTTATTGAATTCTTATATCATTGTCATCATCCTCATGTTTATATTTTGTTGAAAGTCATCTGTAGCCTGTAGTGCATAGATGGACTTGGTATGATTATGACCAGGGATTATTCGGTATAATCATGACCGTAATGTTACAAATGATGTGAAAAAAGTCCTCATTGGCCCGTAGTGCATTGATGGACAGTTTTTGGTATGATTATGACAATGGATTCTCTTCGGCCAAGGGAGCAAAGATGAATTGTTTTATGGCATGATCAGGACCGTTGATGAAAACACAATTATCTTTGGCCGTGAGTGCATGGATAATTCGTGGTCGTGGTACTAAATAATATCCTTGGCTGCGATGCAGATGTATGAATTGATGATGTGGATTATTTATTAAAGTCGAGTCCCAACGATAAAAGTGATGAAAAACTTTTTAAATCATAGAAGATAGTAGATTTTATTCTCTACTTGACTCTTCTAATGGATTGTTTGTTCCAGCTCTTGATTAAACTTGATGTCTATTGTATTTTATCGGTTTAACATTGTTGAAGACTAATGATAATTTGTTTCGCATTATCTTAGTCATAATATTTATTCTTCGGGCTAGTTGAGCTCACCCTTTCTTTTCTTTGTTCTCTTCAGAAGCGAGAGCGTGGCCGGGACTAGTGGGGAACGGAGTGACGGTCCAGATGATAGTATTAGTAGTCCTCACTATTACATTAAATAGTGTGACGATAAATGTAATGAGGACTTATTTTGAGAGTGGATATTTTCTAGAAGGCAATATTTGTATTAAAACTCACGAGATCTCTTGTTGTATATTAAAGATTGTATTTGTATTACATACCATGTATTTGGCGACTTAGAATAGGTGATGTATACCTATTTTGGGGGTGTCATGATTAGTATCAAAGCTTTAGGATATGATCCTGGCTAAGATGTGAGACAAGATCTAGGAGGGAGAGCGGGGAATTCCTTCGCTAGTATGACCTACCTAAGTTTATTTGCTATTTAATTGGTGGTGGTCGAGTATAGGGATAATATGTGATATGTTAATTAACCCTTATTTTGTGGAAGTATTTGAAAATGGCATCCGAGAATGTTGAGAATAGCAATGGAGCACAAGAGACCGTTGAGTCTCCACAGACCAATAATCAGGATAATATGAATCAGGAAGGCGACAATCCTAATACAAACAACAACACTGACCAAATGATGAATGATGGAATGTTCTGAGGCTTCATACAATTCATGCAACATCAGGCGAGAGTGGCTCCTGCTCAAAATGCAAGTGGAAACACTGGCAACTCTCGGATGGTCACCGCCAAATAGTTCAAGGAGTTAGGACCACCAGAGTTTTTTGGAGAGCCAAAACCACTTAAGGTGGAGACGTGGATAAAGCAGATCAACAAGATATTTGATGTCTTGGATTGCTCTGAGGAGCAAAAGGTTCCCTTTGCAACCTTCATGTTATTGCGGTGAGGAGGCGATTCTTGGTGGGAATCTTTAAAGCATACTCAACTTGCCGCACTGAAGATGTCTTGGGAGAAGTTCCAAGAATTGTTCAATGACAAGTACTTTCCCAAAAGTATTCGTCACACGAAAGAGGTAGAGTTCATTAAACTGGAGCAAAACAACATAACCGTGTTGCGATATGAAGCCAAGTTTGCCGAAAGCTATCCGGTTTTTGCGTCTATTTGGTTGATAATGAGGAGAGAATGGCGTGAATATTTTTAAGAGGTTTGAAAACCGAGATACATCAATATCTTATCTCTCATAAAGCTGTGTTTGTATTGAGATGTTATTAATAGGGCTCAATTGTTGGAGTAGCGATAATGAGTCAACCCAAACAAAGAGAGCGGTAGAAAAAATGATAATACTAGTGATAATGATCATCGAAGTGGTGACAATAAGCGTGGAGGAATCAACATGCCGAAATGGTAACCACTTGGTGGTAATCATGGCCAAAATAATAAGAATGGACATTTCAAGAAGAGGAGATTCAACAATGATGGAAAGACGTCAGCATCAACACCTGTCGTTAAGGAAGGAGAACGACCACCTATCATATGCTTCAAATGTGGAGGAGAGGGACACATCAGTCCAAACTGCGCGATGCCATCCAAAGCGTGTTATAATTGTGGAAGAGAAGGTCACCTGGCCCGATTTTGTCATGCACCGAAGATAAGTCCTGCTGGGATGGAGGCATCAAAAGCCGTCCCAGACAAGATAAAACCGGTAGTTCAAGGGAGAGCGTTTGTCGTGACCTCCCAGAAAGCAAAGAACCCGAACGAGGTCATCACGGGTAAGCTTATCATAAACTCTAGTGAAGTATATACCTTATTTGATACCGGTTCTACCCATTCTTTTATTTCTCCTACTTGTGCTCAATGTTTAAATTTAACTCCGGAGAAATTGGACTTTGACTTATCTGTTGAAACTCCATTGGGAGAAACCTTCATTACATCCACTGTTTATAAGTCTTGTTTGGTTCAAATCGGTACCCTCACATTACCCGTCGATCTTATTTCATTGAAAATACTTGCATTTGACATAATTCTAGGGATTGATTGGTTAACCACTCATCATGCAAAAATTGATTATTTTCGTAAGGTTGTTAGCTTTCATATTCCTAACCAGCCTATTATGAGAATTCAAGCAACCAAATCATTAAAATCAATCACTGTCATCTCAAGCCATAAAGCTATTCGTTTATTGAAAAATGGATGTCAAGCTTTTTTTGCTCATGTCACGGATCTAAACAAGAATACGTCAGTTTTGAATGATATTTCTATTGTTAATGAATTTCCTGACGTATTCCCTGAAGAACTTCTTAGCCTACCCCTAGAGCGTGAAATCGAATTTTGTATTGACCCCAGTACAAAACCCATTTCTTAAACCCTCAAATATTTTCTTCACCCAAAACGAATGTGACATGCGCCAAAGATGTTGGCTCGAGCTGTTGAAGATTACGATCGTACCATTCAATACCATCGTAGAAAAGCGAACGTGGTAGCTGACGCGTTGAGTAAAAGATCGTATGCGTTTACACGAACCCACGTGAAGATAACGAATATACGAGTAAAATTGACTTTAATCGATAAAGTTAAAGCCGCTCAAGCTAAATACTCAGAGTTGATAAATGTGAAGAAGAAGGTTCAAGAGGGCATTATTATAGAAGCAAAAAATGATGAAGAGAGGAAATCTCAACCCTCAATTTTATTGGCCTATTTGAAATCCTCGATTAAGTCGGAACTGTGGTTTATAGACTCGTTTTATCGCCAAATATGTTGCGTGTTCATAACATTTATCACGTACCAACGCCAGCGCCCCAAAATAGGTATACACAACACCCATTACGAAAGTCGCCAAATACATGGTACAAGAAGCAAACTACAACTTCAATAATACAAATGTCGTGTGAAATACGACAATATATCTTGTGAGTTTAAATACAAATATTATCTTCTAGACAATATCTATACTCAAATAAATCCTCATCACATTTATTGATACATTATTTTACAAAAATGGTGAGGACTACTAAACAAACTCTCTCTAGAACCTTCATTCCATACCCGACTAGTACTCGCTACATTTCTCGCCTCACGAGAAGAAAAATGGAACAACAAGGAAAAGGGTGAGCTCAACTAGCTCGGTAAAAGAATATTATGACTAAGATAATATACAACAAATTATCGTTAGTCTTCAACGAGGAAAAATTTAATAGAATACAATAGACAACAAGTTTTGAGATCAATATTCGTTAATGAAATAATAATTCATAGAAGAGTTACGTAGAGAATGAAATCTACTATAATCTATGAATTTAACGGTCCATCATCAATATTTTATCCTCGTAACATCAATCAATATTCATCTCAAATCAAACATTCATCTTTTGCACTCTGAGGCCAAAGATATTCATCGATCGGTCATGTTCATCTCAACACTGTTCATCTTTACTCTGAAGGCCAAAGATATTCATCGATTGGTCATGTTCATTTAAACACTGTTCATCTTTGCTTTCTACGGGCCAAAGATATTCTTGAGAAATCATTCATCTTTGCACTGAGGCCAAAGATATTCAATAATATCATCATTTAAGGCGAGGATGATGAAAATATTTTTAAAGAGCGAATCCGGTGAAACAAAATGACAAGGATTAAGGATTAATGATTAGTACTTTGTTTTATCCATGTCCAACAATACCTCAAAAATAATCATAGTGGTATAAAATTCAAGAATGATCAAAACATGGATACAATCAAAGCTAGTATCCAAAATAGATATTTTGGACAAAAGAAGAAATTTTATTTTTCGATGAATAGTGTCAGTATCGTGAATAGTCTTCAGTATACATGAATAGTCTTAGTATCGTGAATAGTAACTCTCGACACCAAAAGATAGAAATTCCACAAAAAACATTTTCACGCTTTTCATGAATAGTACTCGTGAATAGTAACTTCGTGAATAGTAACTCATGAATAGTAACTCGTGAATAGTAACTCCAGACATGAAAAAGTTCCAAATTTGATAAAACTTGAGATCAACATTTCAAACATAATGATATTGAAGAAATAATATCATTACGAAAAAATAATATCCTTACCTCAAAGAATCGATTGCCGGAAGGAAAGGTCGGAAGTGATCTTTGAATGAAACTTGTCTTGAAACAAACAACTCTCAAAGTATCTAAATACTCACAAAATACGCTCAATATATATAGAGAAAAGAGAAAACTTTGTTTACGGTGTGATTTTCAATTCTAACTTAGCCCTCTATTTATAGGAAAATGTTAGCCGGCCAAGGCAGACTTGACACGCTACACGATGGCTTTACACCGCTACTATTGCCACCCACCACATTTGAAATAAAATTCAGCACATTTCTTCACCAACCACAAGTGGGGCCCACTCAATTCTAGAATTTTCCACCAAAATCAATTATAAACCTAATTTCAAGAATCGAGACACCTCTTAAAATTCATAACAAATCATTCGTGAATTTTAACGGTTCAAAATTTGTGGACATATACTCAACTTATATATGTATAACATATCCAAAAATTACAACGATTCAACGGTCGGATTAAATATTATAACTCACTGACAAAAGCTATAATAACTTAGATTTGATCTTTTAATACCTCCAATCCGACAAAATACAAATAAAACATCTCAGCATTAATTCCTTCATTAATAACCACATAAATAAATCCATCATTTATATTCATATAAAATAAATATTTCCTTATCATATGAATCAATAATTAATTATTCACAAATAATATTATTAGAATCAAATTATGACGGTAGTTCCCAAGAAAGAGGGGCTTTCCAATAAGGATCTCTCCTTACTGGCGCGCAATTAGGTGACCAAACCTCTCCTTGACAGAACTTTCTAGACATTGCCAATAATGTTATCTAATAATATTATTCAAATAATATGAATTATTGATCTGATAATGGGAAATACTGTGCAGTGACAATTATTGAACAACAATAATATAAAATATCAACGTAGCAATTATTGAATCAATAAAATAAAATATTGACAAAGTAACTCATTGTGAAAATTATTGAGTAGTGCCATCTTACGTAAGGATCAATAATTCAACAATAATATGTGCAATACTGGTAGCTATCTCTTTGTGCAACCGCGCGTATTCATCGTATTTTAACCACCGGGTATTCAATGTCTTAGCTCTAGAATAACTAATCTGTGAATTATTTTTAACCAACTTATATTTGTCATTTTCTTCATCCAATCGTTTTTACGTTATGGGGCCCACACATGGCTGCTACTTGCCGTCATGCGAATATTCCCCAAAGACAAATATTCCACGACCAAACGAATATTCCCAGACAACAATGAATATTTTATAACCACTTACTTATTTTGAAATATTTGCGTATTTAACCCTTAACTATCCACATTAATCAAATCAACCCTTACTATTTCAAAATAATAAATAAAGGAAATTCCTTTTATTTAAAAAAATTCGGTCTTACTGACCTCCCTCCTTATGAAATTTCGTCCCTCGAAATTGGCGTGCGATACACAGTGTTTGAAAAGGTGAGGATACCTCGCTTTCATTTTCGTTTCAATTCGAGGTCATTTCCTCTATAGCATGATTCCTCCACAAAACTTTAACTTGTGGTATGACCTTGCTCAAGCGTAGGACATGCTCCTTCCTATCCAAGATCTTGGCGTGGTACCTCCTCATACGTTAAGTCTTGACTTATCTCGTCCGGTTCTAACTTCGATAACGTGGTTGGGTCTTTCACATATATTCTGAAATCTGGATATGTGAAACACATTATGAACACGAGACATACTCGGAGGTAACGCAAGTCTATAGGCTACATTTCTACTCGGTCAAGAATTTGAAATGGACCGATAAATCGTGGATTGAGCTTTCCTCTCTTCCCAAATCTTGTAACTCCCTTCCATGGAGTAACTCATGATAATACATGATCCCCTACATTAAATTCCACGTCCTTTTGATGAAGATCCGCATAACTCTTTTATTCGATCTTGTGCCGTTTGTATATCGTTGTCGAATCATTTGGATCTTTTCGGTAGTCATATCGTACTAACTCGGGTCCCAACAATGTTGCTTCACCCACCTCATCCCAACATATTGGAAGCGACATTTTAATCCATATAATGCTTGAATGGAGCCACACCTATACTTGCACGATAATTTGTTGTTGTAGGAGAATTCCACCAATGGTAAATACTTATCCCAACTACCCTTGAAGTCTAGGACACTGAGTCTTAATAAATCTTCAAGAGTTTGAATAGTCCTCTCGATTGTTCGTCTGGTTTGGGGATGGTATGCGAACTAAATCGCAAATCCGTGCCCATAGCTTTTTGCAAGCTAACCCAAAATCTTGAAGTGAATCTTGGGTCACGATCCGAAACTATGGATACTGGGGCATGCCATGCAACCTCACAATCTCATTTACGTACACATACTAGCAAGGCGTTCAAGTGAATAAGTCTCCGTGATTCGGCAAGAAATGAGCGAGACTTGGTTAATCTATCAACAATAACCCAAATAGCATTGATGCCTTGAGAAGCCGTAGGAAGACCCGTAATGTGAAATCCATGGTAATGTGTTCCCACTTCCATTCCGAATCTCAAGTGGTTACAGCGGACCCTTAGGTACTAGATGCTCGCCTTTACACGTTAGTAAGTTAAACACATCGAGATAAACTTTGCAATCTCTCTCTTCATATTATTCCACCAAAATGTATGTAGAAGATCACGATACATTTTAGTACTTCGAGGATGGATTACAAATGGTGTATTGTGTGCCTCCATCATAATCTTGTACTTCAAATCGAGTCGTTAGGAACACAAAGTCTAGAGTGGACTCAAGTATTCCTTCTTCATCAATTCTCGCTTCCGAATAGCTCCTTCTTGTACTTTCTTCTTCATACGACGCTCATTTCAAGATTGGGTGGCTTGAGCAACCTTAACTTTTCTATTAAAGTTGGCTCTGTCGTATACTTGACATCATCGCACTTTTCGTTCCGCATATGATCTTCTACTCAATCGTTAGCTACCACGTTAAACTTTACCGGGATGGTATTGAATAGTGTGGTCGTAGTCTTTCAATAGCTCGAGCCAACGTCATTTGCCGCATGTTGAGTTCTTTTTCGGTGAAGAAATATTTAAGGCTTTTATGGTGCGAATATATCTCCACTTTTTCCCCATATAGATAGTGCCTCCATATTTTTAAGCGAAAACGAGTGATGCCAACTCTAGATCATGAGTAGGATAATTCCTCTCATACTCTTTAAGTTGTCATGAGGCATGAGGCTATGACTTTCCCACGTTGCATGAGAACACATCCTAACCCTTTGCACGAAGCATCGTTGTAGATAACAAATCCATCCGAACCGGATGGTATTGTTAGAACAGTCTTGAAATAAGTCTCCTCTTAAGCTCTTGGAAACTTTTCTCGCATTCTTCGCTCCAAACGAATTTTTGTATCCTTCCGAGTTATTTGAGTTAATGGAGTAGCGATTCGAGAAAACCCTTCCTGAATCTCAGATAATAACTAGCTAAGCCCAAAAGCTACGTACTTGATCACCAACTTGCCGGTTGCTCCTAACTTTGTATTGCTTCAATCTTGCCGGATCAACAGATACTCCATGTTTTGACACCACATGCCTAAGAAATGCTACTTCCTCAAGCCGAACTCGCATTTCTTCAATTTGGCATATAGTTGGTTTTCATAAAGCCTTTGGAGTACCGACTTCAAATGGTGCTCATGATCTTCACGACTTTTGGAATATATAAGGATGTCATCAATAAAGACAACAACGAACCCGATCCAAATATTCCTTGAATACTCGGTTCATCATATCCATGAAAGCAGAGGAGCATTAGTTAGTCCGAAAGACATGACTAAGAATTCATAATGCCCATACAGGAGTTCGAAGGCGGTCTTTGGAATATCCTCGATTCTAATCTTCAAATTGATGATATCCGTAAGCGAAGATCAATTTTGAAAAGAATTGTGCCTTACTTGCAATTGGTCAAACAAGTCATCAATACGAGGTAGAGGATACCTATTCTTGATGGTGACATGGTTCAATTCCCGATAGTTAATACAAAGTCGCATACTCCCGTCTTTCTTCTTTTTACGAATAAAGCAGAGCACCCCAAGGAGATGTACTAGGACAATGAAACCGATGTCCAACAATTCACGTAGTTGGACCTTTAAACTCTGAAGTTCAATAGGAGCCATTCGATATGGGGTTTTAGAAATGGGCTTTGTGCAGGTTCAAGATCAATAAAGAATTCAACTTCACGTTACGGGGTAGGCCGGAAGTTCTTGAAATCGTCGGGAAAGTCAATAACAATGGGAATATTATTCAAATTTGGCGTGTCTTTATTCAAATCCATAACATGGGCTAAGAAAGCTTGACATCCGTTTTTCAATAAGCGAATAGCTTTATGATTAGATATGACGATGATTGATTTTAATGGTTTAGTTGCTTGAATTAAATGCAACGGGTTGGTTAGGAATATAAAACTAACAACCTTACGAAAACAATCAATTTTGGCATGATGAGTAGTTAACCAATCAATCCTAAAATCACATCAAAAGCAAGTATCTTTAAAGAGATAAGGTCAACGGTAAGGTGATGGTGCCAACTTGAATCAAACAAAATTTATAAGCGAGTGGATGTGATGAAAGTTTCTCTAACGGAGTTTCCACGAGATAGGTCAAAGTCTAATTTCTCCTGAGTCAAGTTTAAGCGTTGGTATGGCGAGAGATAAATGAATGGGTAGCACCCGATGTCGAGTAAGGTATAAACTTCGCAAGAATTTATAAATAGCTTACCCGTGATCACCTCGTTTGGGTTCCTCGCATTATGACCAGTCACAACAAACGCTCTTCCGGAATCGTTGACTTTGACTTTTTCGGGACGAGTCTTTTGAGTCACCGTCCCCATTGAACTAGGTTTCGCTCTAAAATGCACAATCTCGAAAGCGATATGTCCTTCCTTTCCACAACTATAGCATACCTTGAGCTGTTGCCAGGCGGTTTGACCGATATGTCCCTCTTTTCGCATTTGTAGCATATGATGGGTGGTCGTTTCTCCTCCCTTAGAACCGATTCTTCTGCCAAGACCTTTGTAAATCTTCATAGTCGTTGTTAAATCTCCTCTTTTAAAATCTCCTCGACTCGCTTCTTACGTGTTCGTGACCATGATTACCACGGAGTGGTTACCATTTCATCAAATCTGCTTTCTTTCTCCATGAGTTATCATTATTACATTGATCGCTATCTATCTCGTAGTACGATCCACGGTTATGGTCCCTCGGTTGGTAGTACTCGTTATCGCTCTAATAATTGAGCCACATTTACAACATCCGAATAAAGAGAAAGTTTATGAGAAATGAGATCTTGGCGTATCTTGGGTTTCAAACCTCTAAGAAACATCCGCGTCATACGTTCCTCATTCTCCACCAAATGAGGTGCAAACACGGATAACTCGCAAACTTTGCCTCGTCTTTGAGACACCGTCATGTTGTTTTGCTCTAATCTGATGAACTCCACTTCCTTCATATGACGAACACTTTCAGGAAAGTATTTGTCATTAAATAATCTCTCTGAAAGCGTCTCCCAAGACATCTTTGAGTCTTAATTTGGATGGAGTACGCTTCACGAGACTCCCACCGATAGTCTGCGCTTCGCCACACGGAACATAAAGGTGGCGAATGGAACCTTCTCGTTCTCCGTGCATCCCAAGACATCGAATATCTTGGTAATTTGTTTGACCCATGTTTCGCCCGTGATCGGATCGGCTTTCCCTTAAATTCAGTGGTCCCAACTCTTTGAAGCGCTTGGTTGTGACAACCCGTGAATTGCTATCATTTCCTCCACGTATTTTGAACACGAGTCTCCCTCGTCGATTTTGCATGAGCTCGCAAAAGCTTCTAAACATCCCTCGTTCATCATCGCTTTCGGTGGTGTTGTTCATGGGAGGAACATTGCCACTGTTGCCACGTTCTCCTCGTTGGTAAATCTGAGCATCTCCACGGTCTCATTTACTCCACTTGTTAATATTCTCATCGACATTCTCAAATCTTGTCATAAAACAAGGGTTAATTAAGGAAATCAATATATCACATAATATCCCTATATCTTGACCAACTAACAAATAAGCTTAGGTAGGACACACTAGCGAAGGATTTACTCGTCTCTCCCTCCTAGTTCTATTCCCGATCTCCGCCAGAGATCATATCCTAAGCTCACGATACCAAGCTGTGGCGCCCCCAAAATAGGTATACACAACACCCATTCCGAGTGCCAAATACATGGTACAAGAAGCAAACTACAACTTTAATAATACAAATGTCGTGTGAAATACGACAATATATCTTAATGAGTTTAAATACAAATATTATCTTCTAGACAATATCTATACTCAAATAAATCCTCATCACATTTATTGATACATTATTTTACAAAATGGTGAGGACTACTAAACAACTCTCTCTAGAACCTTCATTCCATACCCAGGCACTAGTACTCGCTACATTCTCGCCTCCTGAGAAGAAAAATGGAACAACAAGGAAAAGGGTGAGCTCAACTAGCTCAGTAAAGAATATTATGACTAAGATAATATACAACAAATTATCGTTAGTCTTCAACAGGGAAAAATTTAATAGAATCTGATAGACAACAAGTTTCGGATCAATATTACATGGAAATAATAATTCATAGAAGAGTTACGTAGAGAATGAAATCTACTATAATCTATGAATTTAACAGTCCATCATCAATATTTTATCCCTGTAACATCAATCAATATTCATCTCAAATCAAACATTCATCTTTGCACTACTGGGCCAAAGATATTCATCGATCGGTCATGTTCATCTCAACACTGTTCATCTTTGCACTTTAAAGCCAAAGATATTCATCGATTAGTCGTGTTCATTTAAACACTGTTCATCTTTGCACTGAGAGCCAAAGATATTCTTGAGAAATCATTCATCTTCGCACTACTGGGCCAAAGATATTCAATAATATCATCATTTAAGAATGAGGATGATGAAAAATATTTTAAAGAACTAATCCGATTGAAACAAAATGACAAGGATTAAGGATTAATGATTCGTACTTTGTTTTATCCATGTCCAACAATACCTCAAAAATAATCATAGTGGTGTAAAATTCAAGAATGATCAAAACATGGATACAATCAAAGCTAGTATCCAAAATAGATATTTTAGACGAAAAGAAGAAATTTTATTTTTCGATGAATAATTGTCGTATACGTGAATAGTGTCAGTATACATGAATAAGTCACGTATCGTGAATAGTAACTCAGACACCAAAAGATAGAAATTCCACAAAAAAACATTTTCACGCTTCATGAATAGTACTCGTGAATAAGAATTTCGTGAATAGTAACTCATGAATAGTAACTCGTGAATAGTAACTCATGAATAGTAACCAGAGCATGAAAAAGTTCCAAATTTGATAAAAACTTGGATCAACATTTCAAAGATAATGATATTGAAGAAATAATATCATTACTGAAAAAAAATAATATCATTTACCTCAAAGAATCAAGTGCCCGGAAGGAGGTTAGGAAGTGATGTTTGAATGAAACTTATCTTTGAATAAAGAACTCTCAAAGTATCTAAATACTCACAAAATAAGCTCAATAAATATAGAGAGAAGAGAAAACTTTGTTTTCGGTGTGATTTTCAATTCTAACAGCCCTCTATTTATAGGAAAATGTTAGCCAGCAAAAGCGAGACTTGATTGCTAATTGATGGCTTTACTCGCTACTATTGCCACCCACCACATTTGAAATAAAATTCAGCACATTTCTTCACCAACCACAAGTGGGGCCCACTCAATTCTAGAATTTTCCACCAAAATCAATTATAAACCTAATTTCAGAATCGGACACCTCTTAAAATTCATAACAAATCATTCGTGAATTTTAACGGTTCAAAATTTGTGGACATATACTCAACTTATATATGTATAACATATCCAAAAATTACAATGATCCAACGGTCGGATTAAATATTATAACTCACACAATAAAGCTGTAATAACACCGATTTGATCTTTTAATACCTCAAATCCGACAAAATACAAATAAAACATCTCAAAGATTAATTCCTTCATTAATAACCACATAAATGAATCCATCATTTATATTCATATAAAATAAATATTTCTTATCATATGAATCAATAATTAATTATTCACAAATAATATTACAGAATCACAATTATGACAACCGGTAGTTCTCAGGAAGAGGGGGCTTATATTTATCGTTTTCCTCATTAAAAAAGTTATGGGGCCCCACACATGGGTTGGTAAATGTGAATAATTTACCCTTAACTATCCACATTAATCAAATCAACCCTTACTATTTCAAAATAATAAATAAAGGAAATTCCTTTTTATTTAAAAAAAATTTAGGGTCTTACAAACGTTATGTAAATATGTGAATTACCCGAACCACATTATTAATTTAGAACCGGACGAGATAGCGGAAGATTTAACATATGAAGATGTACCTATTAAAATCCTGGAATATATTCTACGCTTAAAGGTTATACCTCAAGAGTTAGAATCTGATGAAGTGTCCTCATCACATTAAGATACCGAGTACGTCCATAAATTTTGAGGATGAAATTTCATAAGGAGGGGAGATTGTAAAATCCCAAATTTTATGAATAAAGATTTAATTTTTTCAAAATATTTTTTAATATTATGGTGTGAATTTGAGATAATGTTATAGTTGTGGGTAGTATTTATAAATTTTGCAAAAGTATGCAAGTTGTTATATTATATTCGATTGGTGGGGAATATTCGTTTTAGCGAGAGAATATTCGCATAATGGTATAATCATTGGTGGACCCACAACGTAATTATTGTCGGAATGAGAAAACGACAAATATATTTTATAAAAATAACGGCGAAAGTTTCCTCGTTAATCTTGTTAAACTACTCGGTAGTAAAAGTACGATGTCGTATGGTTGAATAGTAGTAGCACACGGTATTGATTATTGATGCTTACGTGAGAAGTCACTCAATTTTTTCAATTATTACTATCATGTAGTTTTTTGATAGTATCTCATGTTATTTGATTCAATTATTGTTGATATATATATATATATATATATATATATATATATTTAAGTCTTATTTATTTATATTATTAATGTAATAAAATAGAAAAACTTTTATATAAAATAGAATACTTTTATAAAGTTATTCATTTTATTAGGCTAATAGTAAAATCTTTTATATAAAACATAATACTTTTATAAAGTTATCTATTTTATTAAACAATAATTAGAATATATTATATTTTATTATGTATAGTATTTGCATAGTAATCTGCATAGTGTTTGCATAGTAAAATCTTTTTATATAAAATAGAATACTTTTATAAAGTTATTCGTTTTATTAGATTATAAATAGAATATATTATATTTTATTGTAAATCAATACGGATAGTTCATGGATTGGTTACTATTAGGTCCATTCTTCTACAAAAAGAAGCTCATTCCTTCATTATTTCTTACGAATTCACTGAAACTCTAGAGAGAGAAAGAAGAAAAGTATTCTGCTACTTCACTACTTCTATATCCAGATTCTTCTTTATAAGGTAAGGGGTATTATTCCTTTTGTATTCATGAAGATAACTTATGTTATTCCATTCTTTATTATTACATTGGAATAACTTTTGTATCGTGGGCTATCTTATACTTGGTGAAATTCTTTTGTTATTCCATTCTTTATTATTACATTGGAATATCACATGCATGCATTTTACTGTGGGACTGGTTAAAATCTTTATTATTTAGTTGGAATATCCATGCATACGGTTTTTTTGTGGGACTTTGGTTAAAATCTTTATTATTCATTGGAATATCATGCATGCATTTTACATGGGACACGGTTTCCATCTTTATTATTCTGTTGGAACATCCACTTGCAGTGCAATTTAATTTCGCTTTGACCTAGTTCCGTTATTTATTATTACGTTGGAATAACTCGTCATCTAAATACGCATACATGGTGATTTCTTTTGTTATTCCATTCTTTATTATATACTCGATTGGTTAAAGTTTTGACTTCTATACTCCATGAAATTATTGGAATATCCTTGATATTTGCGCTTCATCCAGTATCTTTTCATGGAAATATTCTTCTGAACATTCTTGAATTTTACTCTACAAAGAAGTATCATGTTGACAATTTGGACGTTATTAGTTCCTAGATAATTTAATTCTTGAACTTGTTTTATTGAATTCTTATATCATTGTCATCATCCTCATGTTTATATTTTGTTGAAAGTCATCGTGGCTTTTGTAGTGCATAGATGGACTTGGTATGATTATAACCAAGGATTATTGATATAATCATAACCGTAATGTTACAAATGATGTGGAAAAAGTCCTCATTGGCCCGTAGTGCATTGATGGACAGTTTTTGGTATGATTATGGCTATGGATTCTCTTCGGCCAAGGGAGCAAAGATGAATTGTTTTATGGCATGATCAGGACCGTTGATGAAAACACAATTATCTTTGGCCCGTAGTGCATGGATAATTCGTGGTCGTGATACTAAATAATATCCTTGGCCTGTAGTGCAGGGATGAATTGATGATGTGGATTATTTATTAAGCTGAGTCCCAGCGATAAAAGTGATGAAAAACTTTTTAAATCATAGAAGATAGTAGATTTTATTCTCTACTTGACTCTTCTAATGGATTGCTTGTTCTGCTGCAGTTAAACTTGATGTCTATTGTATTTTATCAGTTTAACATTGTTGAAGACTAATGATAATTTATTCTGCATTATCTTAGTCATAATATTTCTTACTGGGCTAGTTGAGCTCACCCTTTCTTTCATTGTTCTCTTCAGGAAACGAGAACGTAGCGAGGAACTAGTCGGGGAACGGAGTGACGGTCCAGATGATAGTATTAGTAGTCCTCACTATTTTGTTAAATAGTGTGACAATAAATGTAATGAGCACTTATTCTGAGAGTGGATATTGTCTAGAAGACAGTATTTGTATTAAAACTCACAGCTCTCTTGTTGTATATTAAAGATTGTATTTATATTTTGTACCATGTATTTGGCGACTCAGAATAGGTGATGTATACCTATTTTGGGGGCGTCACAGTACGTGGACGACATGATCGTAAAAAGTATGTCAGTTTGGGATCATCTGGAGGACCTAGAAGACTGCTTCGAAATAGTAAGGAAACACAAACTGAGACTGAACCCGACCAAATGTACCTTCAGTTTGGGTTTAGGAAAGTTTCTGGGATATTTAGTAAGCAAGAGAGGAATCCAGGCGAACCCAGAAAAAATTGCGGCGATCTTAGACATGAAATCTTCGAAGACATACAAAGATGTACAGAGGTTGACGGGCTAGATAGCTGCCCTTCAGAAATTTGTGTCGAAATCAGCCGAATGATGTTTACCCTTTTTGACACTCTTAAGGGGCCGAAGAACGATAAGAGTTTCCAGTGGACCTCAGAGTGCGAAGACGCGTTCCAAGGGATCAAGAAATATCTGAGTTCGACACCGGTATTGATGAAACCGATCCCTTCGGAACCTTTATACTTATACTTAGCGGTGAAGTCCGATGGCAGTATGAGCGGCATTGGTAAACAGTTCCCGGTATACTACGTCAGCCACATTCTTCGAGACGCAGAGATAAGATATTCGAACCTAGAGAAATTTGCGTATGCCTTGATCATTGCAAGTAGAAAGCTTTGGCATTATTTCCAAGGTCGGATGGTAGTGGTATATACGGATCAGCCATTACAAAAAGTATTGCACAAGCCAGAAGTTTCGGGTCGGCTAGCAGCATGGGCGATGGAGTTAACGCAATTTTCCATAGAATACCATCCCCGAACGGCAATCAAGGGTCAGGCATTGGCAGATTTCATAGTGGAATGCTCTTTTATGGAACCAGATGTTAGCACATTTACCGAAGCTCAACAGGGATAAACCTCGTGGACTTTATACGTGGATGGATCATCGACTTCAGACGTTAGTAGGGTGGGGGTCATTTTGACAAGTCCCGAAGTGTTCAAAGTCCAGCAGGCAATTTGATTTCAATTCAAGGCCACCAACAACGAGGCAGAGTATGAAGCCATTCTAACAGGGATACGGTTGGTTCGAAGCTTGGAAGTGCAGAAGTTGGTCATCTATAGTGATTCGCAGCTGGTGGTCAAGCAGTTATTGGGAGAGTTTGAGGCTCGGGGGGCAAGAATGGCAAAATATCTGGCCGAAGTGAAAGATAAGCTCATGTACTTTATATCACACAGTTGTCAAGGGGTTGATCGGTCGAATAATAATCTGATGGCAGATGCCCTAGCCAGGTTGGCAACCACTGAAGCAAGCTCCTTCAATGGGTCGGTATACCTGGAGGTCTTAGAACAGCCAAGTGTTTTCAAGACGGATGTGCTAGCTTTAGACTAACTCTTCACTGGCTCACACCTTACATCACGTGATCTGGCGAGATGGGGTTCTACCTTGAATCAATCCTTGTAAGAAAAATCAAACACAGGAGTTCGAACTTCATCCTTATTGAGCGGAGACCTATCTTAGAAGGGCCTTTAGCTCCCCTACTGTTCAAATGCTTAACCCCATCAGAAGCGGATTATACACTTCGTGAAGTACATGAAGGGATCTGTGGGGATCACATGGGGCAAGTCATTCTTTGGCGCATAAGATTTTAAAGCGAGGGGTATTCGGTGTCACTATCTACACGGAGGCCAAGGAATTCGTCAGAAAGTGTCCCAAGTGTTAGCTAAACAACACTGTCCCACATCAGCCTCCCAAAGAGCTGTATTCGGTCTTATCTCTGATTCCCTTTGTTGTATGGGGAATCGACATCCTAGGGCCTCTACCGAAGGCCAAGGGACAAGTTAGTTTTGTGATCGTGGCTATCGACTATATGTCGAAATAGGTCGAAGCCAAACCACTGTAGAAGATCAACGAACAAGAATGCCTAAAATTTTTCAAAGAAGGAGTTGTTTATCGTTTTGGTATTTTGATGGCAGTGGTCTTTGATAATAGCAGATAATTTGTGGGGTCCAAGTTCGAAGGCTTTCTGAAAGAGTTGGGAATTCAACATCGCAAGACTTCAGTCGCTCATCCTAAATCGAATGGTTAAGTAAAAGTGACCAACCGAACCCTGCTCACAGGATCAAAAGAAGGTTGGATGAATTTAAGGGTCGGTGGCCTAAAGAGCTACTCAGTGTTTTGTGGGCATGTCAGAATACTCCGAGGACAACAACTGGGGACTCTCCGTTCCGACTAGCATACGGGAAAGATGCACTCATACCAGTTGAGATCGGGTCCCCTACTCTTTGAGTCAGTTAGTACAAAGAACTATACAATGATGAAGGTTTGAAAACAAATTTGGATCTGCTGGAAGAAGTTTGGGACTCGGCTATGATGAGGTTGGCTATCTACCAGCAGAGAACAGCCCGACACTACAATCAGAAGGTGAAGCTGAGGAGGATTGAAGTTGGAGATTTGGTCCTTCGGGAGTCGGAGGCATCAACCCCCCAGAACACTGGCAAGCTGATGCCTAACTGGGAGGGGCCCTATGAAGTAGTAGAAGTGCCAAAGCCAGGTACATACCGGCTTCGAGCAATGAATGGTTCGGAAGTAAAGAATACATGGCACGCTAGAAGACTTAGAAAATTTTACCAGTAAAAGTCATGTCATTCTTTTCTTTATCCATGTAACCATCTCGGTTTCAAATGAAATAAATGAGAATTTTCTTCGAAAATTTTATCTTCATCTATATTCATATGACTCTTGATACTCGATCAGATAAACTTCGGGCACAATCTGATCAAAAGGTTCGAAAATACATAACTGATCGAGATAGGTCACGAGTATAACTGATCGAGAAAACTATAAATTTTTTAATCAGACAAACTTCGGGCACAATCCAATCAGAAGGTTCGAAAAAACATAACTGATCGAGATAAGTCACGAGTACAACTGACCACAAAAATTTACAAACAAAACTTTTTGTAATTCATATCTTCAAATTTTTACAAACTCCGATTGTATAAGATTCGGGCAAGGTACAAATAAAGAACGAAAATGAAAGGCACAAAAATTACAAGTCCAAACAAGAGCTATTTGGGAAGAGGGTCATGCTCGGCCTCAGATTCTTCATCAGACGAGTCGAGGAGGAAGTTATCGAGACCAGCAGCGGCCAGTTTTAACCGAGTCTTTTCACGATAAGTTTCATACCCTTCACCAAACTGGACCATGACCTTATCTTTCAAGGCATCTGACTCCTCGTATTCGGCGATGGCTTGCTACTGGGCCTTGGAGATTTTTTTAGAAAAGCGTTGACGGTAGCTATTAAGGCGTTGTTCTCCCCGATGACTTGCATCATTTTGTCATGCATCTCGGAGAACTTCTCGGTGATGGCATCGACAGCTTTCTCCCGATCCTTTACCTCTACAGAATGATGATCCCTCTCCTCCAAAAGTCTCTTAGAATGATCTTTGAGGCCGACGAACTCTTGCTGAAGCAATAAATATTGGGCTTTGAGCTCCTCAGCATGACGTTCAGCTAGGGTCACCTTGTTTCGGGTCTCAGAATGGAGATCCCGATCCTTCTTCAGGTCCGAGCGCAGACCACCAACCTCAGCTTCGAGCAGCTGTACATCCACCCTCAGCTGAACTTCCTTCTTCATGGTTTGGGCGAGGGGAGGGATGGCTCAAGCGAGAATGGCGTTGGCCTACAACAAACACATACATCAGCTATCGAAATAAAAGTATAAACTTACAACAACAAGATAAACAACCTCAGAATTTCCTGCCACTGAGCCTGGACATAAGCCACCATATACTCTTCAGAAGAGAATCCCTTGAACCATTCGTCATCGCCCAAAAGCTTGAAGTGATTGAACGGGGTGAAGGGAAACACTTCCGAAGGGCCCTTGACTAATAGGTTGTTGGAGATCCTTGAGACGAGCTCGGTTTGGAAGATGGCGTGGAGGTGACGACGGGATCGACCATAACAACTTATTGTTTGGGATGTTGTTGCTCAGAGTCTTCAGTGAGTCGCGGCTTCTCGGGTCGGGGTTCAGTAGGAGCCTCTTCAGTTTCCTCTGAATCCTCGATCACCGTGATTTGAGTAGTGGGTGGAGGAGTCGGCTTCGACACAGCTTTAAGAGTGACCTAGGCAAGGACTTTAGGAAGAGGCTTGGAGGGCTTCTTGGTCTTCTTCAATAAAGTCATCTTCGCAGTTCTGCTCATCTTTAGTGCAACCTTGGTAGATGGTTTGGCGTGGGCATCAGAAGAAGGTGGACCCGACGTCGAGCCAGTGGAGAGCTCAGCGATTGACACGGTCTCTTCCTCAGCCACATTGTTGAAGATGGGAAGACGAATGGGTCCAGCAATGTTCGGTAGCGGTACCAGGGAGGCATCTTCCCCCTCGGGTTTCAAAATTGTCACTGCACAAAAGAAAACGTGTCAAAAAAAGGAGTGAAGTTAATGGCATTTGGGAGAGCATCGGGATAGTATACTTACATCCGTGTATGCGGATATATGATTTGGGTTTGTCAGAACCCCCAAACTCCACTCGGTCTTACTACACCTCTTGTAGAATGATTTGAAGGCGTCAGCCCAGTCCTTAGGGAACTTGGACACTTTGGCAATAGAATCATCTGGATGTGCCCAGCTAGGCAAGAGTTGGAGATCGGTCCCTTTCATTAATATCCACTGGTTGTGCCACCCTTTATTGCTTGAAGGGGTCTTGACAGGGATGGATCGGGTGGAAAATGAACAAAAATGAAGTTCAAAAATATGTAGAGTGGATAAAATTAGAGAAGTTTGGGGAAGAAGTGTGCTCGCCGGAAATCGCCTCGCCGAAAAACTAAGTGCAGAGAGTTTCAAATGAAGAAGTCTGGGAAATGTGACAATAATGGGGGGAAGGGGTTTTTATAGGCCCATAGGCACAAAACCCAAGGGCGGCTATTAAATGCATTGAGTGGGCCCAAGCGTGGAAAGATGTGTAACGTTTCGAGAAATAAGGACAGACCGTTTGTGTTCCCCAGGCAACTCATCATTAGCTGTCGTGACTCTTCGAGTCCATGACCTTTCAAAGTCTCTAATTATAAATACATTATAACAAGAGATTGGGGGGAAATGTTCGGGGGCATTTTACCTACCTGCAAGTGGGCCGAAGGCCTGATACTAGAAGGGAATGATAAGTCCATTGGGCCGAGGCTCTCAAGGGTGTTAAAGGGGTTCAGACATCTGAGTCCTCTGGATCGGAGTCTTACTCGAGATATGGTGTTCGGGTATCCGAGTCTTTTGGGCCGGAACCCTATTCTAGAAGGAGATATTCGGGGTAGGGCCTTCTAGTCCTCTGGGGCAAAGTTCGAGCTATGCAGTGAGCTCGGTTGGATTGGGCCTGTGCAGTGGGCTATCCTGCGTACAGAGTCTGAAGTCCTAATCATAATTGAATAAGGTAACTCCAAAGGTGGTGATTGGATTGGAATCAACTTACACCTTTTTAGAAGATTGTGTTGGACCCGAGTTATGGTAACTACCATGACTAGGATTCCTAATCTGACTCGGAGAAGGATTCTAAGGTGGTGAGTACTATAAATACAAGGCCAAGGTTACAATTAACAGGTAATACCTACTTTTGAGCACTAAACACTTAACCTCCATTATTAAACCTTGTGAACAGCCTGTACTCATTCTCACACTGAGCTATCCCCCAGCGACACAAGCTTTCAAGCTTCTATGTGATATGTTATTGTGCAGGTTCTAGTGTGTGGATTATGTGATTGGACACACCGGTGAAACTTCGCGTTAAAATTGGCGCTAGAAGGAGGGCTTTTAGTGCTTAATCAATCATAACAGACTTTTCCGGTAAGGGGGTATGGCGAGCAGGGACAACAGTGTTTTTAACCAGGAAAAGGCGAAAACACACCAGACCACCCAGGTGAGAAGGTCAGTCAAAGATAGACTGGGTTCTAAAATCCAGGGAGATAAGAGGAACCGGCTGCTTCCCTTCGGCGAGAACTCTTCCATGACAGTCAGCGTACCCCTAACCAGGCTAGTCGGGCAGATGAGAATCACTCTCGAGTACTTGAGGTGCATGGAAAAGGCTGAAGCGAAAGCAGCCGAAATCAGAGGGAGTTTATTCTACAGAAGAAGATGTAGCAGAACAAAGACGCCATGCTAGCCCTACGTCTTCAGCAGGAGGAGCTCAAGCAGTAGATGGAAAAGATGGTCGGAGAACAGGAGGCTTCCTCAAAAAAGGCGTAGGCACCGGAGCCGATCCCGGTCACCCCGACGGGGAGAGGCAGAAAGAGAAAGGAGCAGGCACCGAAGTCACTCACGGGACGACCGAAGCGAAATGAGGAGTCATTCAGCAGAACCAAGGTCGGAGCATCCAGGCAGATCGGGACAAAAGAGGAGGGACGCGACTCCTGAATATGGGAGGGACAGACCCCGATCGTCCCCTTGTAAAGAGGAGTCCGACCCCCTCGCTCGAAGGGTGGAAAAACTGGAAAAATTGCTATTGGTGAAGAATTTGATGGGGACACATTCGGCTTGGTTAGGGTCGCCCTTCTCACCTGAAATCAATCATGTGACGGCCGACCCCAAAAAGAAGATGCCCCCGATGGAGACCTATAATGGGTTGGGGGATCCATATGACCACTCAGATGGGTATGATAGGCTGATGACATACTACGGGCATTCTGATGCTTCCAAGTGTCATATGTTCGCAATAACTTTGAAAAAGAGCGCCCGAGAATGGATGGGAACTTTGGCAGCAGGATCGATCAATTCATGGAGTGTGAATTTCTCGGAGAAGTTTCAGGAAAGATCACGACTCAGGAGGTCGTGTGAACGAAGTCGAAGAAAGCACGGGTCGATCGTCAAAAGGTTTTGAGAGGCTGTGGGGTCGGTAGCAGAGTTAAACTCCCCGCAAGCCTTGGGATTCTTCACTACTGGCCTGGACATCGGGAAATCGAAGAAGTTGATGAAGGATCTAGTGATCAACCCTCTGGGAGATTTGATAGAGGCCTTCCATCGGGCAGAAGGGTTCATCACGATAGAAGAGGAGATGGGAAATTTCAGACCGCATTCCCAGACATATGAGAAGTCCAAGGATCGAGATAAGCAAAACTTTTAACGGTTGAATAATCAGGGGAAATCTGACAATTATGGTAAGAAAAGCTACAATGGGAAGGTTCGGGCATCGGACGACCGCCTTTCCCGAATAAGAATGTCAACAAAGTCTATACTACACTCAACACTGACCGGGCTAAAATATTAGAAGAGATGCCGAACAAACCTTTCTTCGAGCTAAGCCTAGTGATCTCGAAGCCTGGAAAGAGGGGTTGGGACAAATATTATGAATACCACCAATGTCCGGGGCATACGACGGAGATGTGTAATGATTTGAAAGATTTGATAGAAATGAATTTCCAGAATGGGCAACTGGTATAGTATGTGGTTGGTTGGGAAGGTTCAGAGGCACCCCGAGAGGAGAACAAGGGGCCAACTCGGGAAATATAGCCACAACCGCACGCACAAGCCCGAGGGGTGATTGATGTAATTTTGGGCGGGTTGGTAGGGCGTGTAACCAGAAAGAAGAGGAGTAGACATCTCGAGGCCGTATTATCGGTAGCAAGTTCATCACCTAGAAAGGATAGGGCCTACTCAGGAGTATCCATCTCATTCTCGGATGAAGACTATCCCACCGATCACATTGAACCACATGACGGGGCACTGGTAATAACAACACAAGTTGGGCCAGTAGATATGAGAAGGATGATGATCGATAATGGATCCTCGGTCGACATACTGTATACGCACGCCTACCAGAGGATGGATTTAGAAGGGAAGAAGATGGAATTGGGTGGAGAGGGCCCATTGTACAATTTTAGTGGGGACTGGGGTGCGTGTCTGGGCACCATTGAGTTACTGGGTCGAGTTCTAAGTTATGGCCCCGAGCAAAGATCTTGAACCAATGGCCCCGCCACGAGGAGGCGAAGATGTAGAATTAATCCCCAGAAACATAGAAAAATTGATCAAGATTGGGGCAGGATTAACAAAACCACTGCGCGGACAGGGGGACTAGTGGACTGCTTGGTGTCTGCCGATATCTTTGTTTATGAGCCTAGCGATATGCCGAGGATAAGTGAGTGAGTCGGTAGTGCTACATAAAGCGACATCTGAGACCAAGAGAAAACCCGGTGATCTGAAAAGAAGGATTTTTTCATACGGAAAGGCGAGAGGATCATAGATGAAGAGATCGCTAAACTGCTTGAGGCAGGTTTAATTTTCGAGATTGACTACCCCGAATGGCTAGCAAATGTGGTATTGGTTTAGAAGTAAAATGGAAAGTGGAGGCTGTTCATCGACTACACAGATCTGAATAAGGCATGCCCAAAATATTTCTATCATTTGCCCAACATAGACCAACTGATTGATGCCACTTGAGGTATGGCATGTTAAGCTTCATGGACGCTTTCTCGGGATACCACCAAATTTTGATGAACAAGGAAGACTTCCCGAAGACAAGCTTTATCACTCATCGGGCCGGATCATTGCAAGAAAAATCAAACATGGGAGTTGAACTTTCGTTCTTATTAGCGAGAGAGACTATACAAGAAGGGCCTTTAGCTTCCCACTACTCAAATGCTTAACCCCATCGGAAGCGGATTATACACTTCGGGAAGTACATGAAGGGATCTGTGGGGATCATATGGGGGCCAAGTCACTAGCGCATAAGATTTTAAGGCGAGGGTATTCTTGGTCGACTATCTATCTACGGAGGCCAAGGAATTAAATCGAAGAAAGTGTCCCAAGTGTCATTTGACAAAGACTATCCCACATGACCTCCCAAAGAGATGTATTTGGTCTTATCTTGATTCCCTTTGCTGTATGGGGAATCAACATCCTAGGGCCTCTGCCGAAGGCCAAGGGATAAGTTAGTTTTGTGATCGTGGCTATCGACTATATGACGAAATGGGTCAAAGCCAAACCACTGCAGAAGATCATCGAACAAGAATGCCTGAAATTTTTCAAAGAAGGAGTTGTTTATCGTTTCGATATTCCGATGGCAGTGTTCTCTGATAATGGCAGATAATTTGTGGGGTCCAAGTTCGAAGGCTTTCTGAAAGAGTTGGGAATTCAACATCGCAAGACTTCAATCGCTCATCCTCAATCGAATGGTCAAGTAGAACTGACCAACCGAACCCTGCTCAACGGGATCAAAAGAAGGTTGGATGAATTAAAGGGCTACTCAGTGTTTTGTGGGCATATCAGACTACTCCGAGGACAACAACTGGGGACTCTCCATTCCGACTGGCATACGGGACCGATGCACTCATACCAGTTGAGATCGGGTCCCCTACTCTTTGAGTCAGTCAGTACAAAAAACTATACAATGATGAAGGTTTGAAAACAAATTTGGATATGTTAGAAGAACTTCGGGACTTAGCTATGATGAGGTTGGCTATCTACCAGTAGAGAACAGCCCGACACTACAATCAGAAGGCGAAGCTGAGGAGGTTAAAAGTTTTTGATTTGGTCCTTCGGGAGTCGGAGGCATCAACCCCCCAGAACACTGGCAAGCTGATGCCTAACTGGGAGGGGCCCTATGAAGTAGTAGAAGTGCTGAAGCCAGGTACATACCGGCTTCGAACAATGAATGGTTCAAAAGTAAAAAATACATGGCACGCTAGAAGACTTAGAAAATTTTACCAGTAAAAGCCATGTCATTATTTTCTTTATCCATGTAACCATCTCGATTTCAAATGAAATAAATGAGAATTTTCTTCGGAAATTTTATCTTCATCTATATTCATATGACTCTTGATGCTCGATCAGATAAACTTTGGGCAGAATCCGATCAGAAGGTTCGAAAAGACACAACTGATCGAGATAGGTCACGAGTATAACTGATCGAGAAAACTATAAATTTTTTAATCAGACAAACTTCGGGCACAATCCGATCAGAAGGTTCGAAAAAACATAACTGATTGAGATAAGTCACGAGTACAACTGATCGCAAAAATTTACAAACAAAACTTTTTGTATTTCATATCTTCAAATTTTTACAAACCCCGATTGTATAAGATTCGGGTAAGGTACAAATAAAGAACAAAAATGAAAGGTACAAAAATTACAAGTCCAAACAAGAGCTATTCGGGAGGAGGGTCATCCCCGGCCTCGGATTCTTCATCAGATGAGTCGAAGAGGGAGGTATTGAAACTAGCAGCTGCCAGTTTCGCCCGAGCCTTTTCACGATAAACATTATAACCTTCACCAAACTGGGCCATGACCTTATCATTCAAGGCATCCGACTCCTCGTATTAGGCGATGGCTTGCTGTTGGGCCTTGGAGATTTTTTTTGGAAAAGCATTGACGGTAGCTGTTAAGGCGTTGTTCTCCCCGATCACTTACATCATTTTGTCATGCATCTCGGAGAACTTCTCGGTGATGGCGTCGACAACTTTCTCCCGATCCTTGACCTTTACAGACTGATGATCCCTCTCCTCCAGAAGTCTCTTAGAATGATCTTTGAGGACGACGAACTCTTGTTGAGGCAATAAATATTGGGCTTTGAGCTCTTCAGCATGACGTTAATCTCGGGTCACCTTGTTTCAGGTCTCAGCATGGAGAACCCGTTCCTTCTTCAAGTCCGAGCACAGACCACCAACCTCAGCTTCGAGCAGCTATACATCCGCCCTCAGCTGAACTTCCCTCTTCGTGGTTCGGGCGAGGGGAGGGATTGCTCAAGCGAGAATGGCAGTGGCCTACAACAAACACATACATCAGCTATCGAAATCAAAGTATAAGCTTATAACAATAAGATAAACAACCTCAGAATTACTTGCATCGAGCAGGACGTAAGCCACCGGATACTCTTCAAAAGAGAATCCTTGAACCATTCATCATCACCCAAAAGCTTGAAGTAATTTAACAAGGTGAAGGGAAACACTTATGAAGGGCCCTTCGGCTAATAGGTTGTTGGCGATCCTTGAGACGAGTTTGGTTTGGAAGAAGGCGTGGAGGTGATGACGGGATCGGCCACAACAACTTATTGTTCGGGATGTTGTTGCTCAGAGTCTTCAATGAGTCACGGCTTCTTGGGTCGGGGTTCCATAGGAGCCTCTTCGGTTTCCTCTGAATCTTCGATCACCACGATTTGAGTAGGGGGTGGGAGTCGGCTTCGACACAACTTTAGGAGTGACCTTGGCAGGGACTTTAGGAAGAGGCTTGGAGGGCTTCTTGGTCTTCTTTAATAAAGCCATCTTCTCAGTTCTGCTCATCTTTAGTGCAACCTTGGTAGAAGATTCGGCGTGGGCATCAGAAGAAGGTGGACCTGACGTCGAGCCGGTGGAGAGCTCAGCGATTGGCACGGTCTCTTCCTCAGCCACATCATTGAAGATGGGAAGACGGATGGGTCTAGCAATGTTGATGCTTGATACCGAGGAGGCATCTGCCCCCTCGGGTTTGAAAATTGTCATTGCACAAAAGAAAACGTGTCAGAAAAAGGAGTGAAGTTAATGGCATTCGGGAGAGCTTCGGGATAGTATACTTACATCCGTGTGCAGTACTGACAATTTGGGTTTGTCGGAACCCCAAACTTCACTTGGTCTTACTCCACCTCTAGTAGAATGATTTGAAGGCATCGGCCGATCCTTAGGGAACTTGGACACTTTGGCAATCGAATCATCTGGATGTGCCCAGCTTGGAAAGAGTTGGAGATCGATCCCTTTCATGAATATCCACTGGTTGTGCCACCCTTTGTTGCTCGAAGGGGTCTTGACAAGGATGGATCGAGTGGGTCGTTTGTTTAATTGCCGAATGTTAGTCTCTTTCGACCCTTGAACGGTGAATAGGGTGAAGAAGAAGTCGACACCGAGAGTGATCCAGACCTTCCGGAACAAAGCGATAAAAGGCAACCGGTAGATGTTGGATTTTGGCACGAGTTATGCGAATTTGATCCCAACGAAAGCAGAAAGGAAGAGATGAAGTCATGGAGAGGAAATCGAACCCCGTACTTGAGAACATATCTGAGGAGCAGTCACCCATTCGCGCCGAGTCTCGAACATTTTTTTCTCCCGAATCAGACACCAAGCTTGTATTCTTTGGGGATATTGAAGAGGGTTCGGATGTTGTAAATTTGTGAAGGAGAGACGGTAGATTCGGTGTTGATGTGGGAAAACTCCGTCTCAGAGTGGTAGGCATTTAGAATTTTGGCCTCAATACTTATCGGAGTAGGAAGAGCCGAGGAGGTAGTGGTGTGTCGGTGGGAACCATAAGCAAATCTCTAGGAATCAAGACACTTGTTCTAGTGTCGATTTAAAATCACCGATTCATCGAAGGAGATTAGTGATTCTTTTTTTATTAAATTAAATATATACTTGTACGTGTGTATATATGTACTCTGCTAATAGCAATTGAAGCATAATTGTAACCGAGTATTTATTACTTTACACGTTACATCGTTTATATCATAAAAGGTGGAGATAGTATTCATGTTATATATATTAAATCAAAGCATTAATCACTTTGATTATTGATTTAGGTGAATAAAAGATGCATTGCTACTAACATTCTAAAAAGGGTTGCCACATAAGCAATAATAATTTGTGTGGGCCTATTATATCACGAGTCAGCAACAACATCTTATATATGCTTCTCGAAGCCAACCAAGGCAATCCAAGCCCATCGGCTGACAAAGAAAATAAAACCTTTTTGGAATCAACACTGATCCTCGGGAGAATAACAACCCTCAGATAGAATATGCATGGCTCTTAATTTTCACAAATAGAGGGGAGCGAGCAATCACCACCACATATTAAATAAAATGTTTTGTTATCCTTCGTCACTATCAACATCTGTCGACCACATGGGAACAAATGAAGTTGGGTTCGGACCACTTCGGCAATCTCTTTGGCGATTCTTCTTTGGGCCACACCGGTTTCATCATATCTTCGGCTGTTTACTTTCGGCAGATATAAAGTCTTATCAAAGCCTCCCACAGGGGTCGGGACGGATATTATGGTGGCATAAGGTCGGAGGGGTTATAAGGTCGGACAATCGTCCTTCGAGAAGGCTTTGATCTCCCGAAAGGATGAACATTCTACGGATATAAATCCCGAGGATATAAATCCCGCGGATATAAATCCCGCGGATAAAAATCCCATGGATAAAAATCCCGCGGATAAAAATCCCGAGGATAAAAACCCGAGGAGGAGACTTTTTAAATACTCTCTTATAAATAAGTTCCTTATAAATAAGAGACTGGGGACAATGTTGGAGTGTGATTATTTGGGTCTAGCCAAGGTATAACCCAATTTATTTAATGGGCTAGATTTGGTGTTGACCCATAATATATATTTATTTTGACATTGAGAGAGTCCTTATTAAAGAAAGATTGTGTTTCCTTATTTGGTGGGATAATGAGATTTAATTAGGAGTCCTACTCCTAATTGGATTCAGCAGTTATAAGGTGATTCTACAAAGGACTCCTACTCCTAATTGGATTTAGGTGGATATGGCATCTATAAATACAACAATAAGAAGGAGAAGATGAGGACACAAGAGATACAACATAAATACATAACTTGTACTCCCAATATTATTATAGTGGATTTCATTCACTCTCCGTGGTTTTTTCCAAATTGGGTTTCCACGTAAATCTTGTGTTCACACTTTATATTCCTTTATTTATTTTTGTGTGAATGTATTTCGTGAGTTTGATATTGTGACGCCCCCAAAATAGGTATACATCACCCATCTTGAGTCGCCAAATACATGGTACAAAATACAAATACAACTTAATTATACAAACATCGTGTAAACAATACGACAAAACATAGCTGAGAGTTTTAATAAGAATATTGTCATCTAGACAATATCCACACTCAAAGGAGTCCTCATTACATTTATTGTCACACTATTTAACAGAATAGTGAGGACTACTAATGCTATCATCTGGACCGTCACTCAGTTCCCCTACTCGTCCCAGCTATATTCTCATTTCCTAAAGAGAATAATGAAAGAAAGGGTGAGCTCAACTAGCCCAGTAAGAAATATTATGACTAAGATAATGCAGAATAAATTATCATTAGTCTTCAACAGTGTTAAACTGATACAATATAACAAACATCAAGTTTAACTGCAGTGGAATAAGCAATCCATTAAAAGAGTCAAGTAGAGAATAAAACCTACTATCTTTTATGATTAAAAAGGTTTTTCATCATTTTTATCGCTGAGACTCAGCTTAATACATAATCCACATCATCCCTGCACTACGGCCAAGGATATTCATTAGTATCACGACCACAAATTATCCATGCACTATAGGCCAAGGATATTCGTGTATTCATCAATGGTCATGATCATGCCAACAACTATCCATCAATGCACTATGGGCCAATGAGGACTTTTTCCACATCATTTGTAACATTACGGTCATGATTATCTTAGAATAATCCACTCGGTCATAATCATACCAAGTCCATCTATGCACTACAGGCCACAGATGACTTTCAACATAATATAAACATGAGGATATTGACAATGACATAATAATTCAATAAAACAAGTTCAAGAATTAATTTATCCAGGAACCCATAGCGTCCAAATTATCAACATGATACTTCTTTGTAGAGTAAAATTCAAAAATACTCCGAAGAATATTTCCATGAAAAGATACTGGATGGAGCGCAAATATAGAGGATATTCCACTAATTTTATGGAGTATAGAATCCAAAACTTGAACCAACTGAGTATAATAGAATATATGAAACTATAAATGGATTTTCGCCCGCCATGCGGTAATCCACGTATACAGATCATTTCCATAAATTAACAAGGAATGAATACAAAGGATCATTCACCATGCATGTGGTAATCCACATAGACAGGTTATTCCAACAGAATAATAAATAATGGAACCAGGTCAGGCGTAATATTTATCGATAGGATATTCCAACAGAATAATAAAGAATGGAATAACAACAGAAATCACCATGCATGCGATAGACCACATAGACAGGTTATTCCAACAGAATAATAAATAATGGAACCAGGTCAGGCGTAATACGCACCGATAGGATATTCCAACAAAATAATAAAGAATGGAATAACAATAGAATTCACCATGCATGCGATAGACCGCACAGACAGGTTATTCCCAACAGAATAATAAAAAATGGAACCAGGTCATGCGTAAACGCACAGACAGGATATTCTGACAGAATAATAAAGAATGGAATAACAACAGAATTCACCATGCATGCGATGTAATCGCATGCAGATGAGTTATTCCAATAAAATAATAAATAATGGAACCAAGTCATGCGTAAACACACGAGACATGATATATACGATAGAATAATAAAGAACGGAACCAAAGTTAGGCAAAATTACAATTGACCGTTGGATATAACAATGAGAATAATAAAGAATGGAATAACAACAGAATTTCACCATGTATGCGGTGCTTCGCATAAATAGGTTATTCCAATAGAATAATAAAGAATGGAATAACAACAGAATTTCACCATGTATGCGGTACTTCGCATAGACAAGTTATTCCAACATAATAATAAGGAATGGAATAATAATAGCTCTCTTCATGAATACGAAAGAAATAATACCCCTTACAAGTACAACAAATAATATCCCTTACCTTAGAACAAACTGGATATAGGAGTAGTGAAGTAGCAGAATACTTTTCTTCTTTCTCTCTATAGTTTCTCTCTGGAGAGTTTCAGTGAATTCATAAAAAATAATGAAGGAATGAACTTCTATTTATAAGAGAATGGACTGAATAGTAACTAATTCCTGAACGGTCCATATTGATTTACTTTTAAACAGACGGTCTAGATTGGTTTACTATAAAATATTCTAATAAAACAAAATCTTTTAAATAAAATATAATATATTCTATTTATAATCTAATAAAACGAATAACTTTATAAAAGTATTACATTTTATATAAAAAATTTTACTATGCAAGCACTATGCAAACACTATGCATAATAAAATATGATATATTCTAATTATTGTGTAATAAAACAAATAACTTTATAAAAGTATTATGTTTTATATAAAAAGATTTTACTATGCAAAAACACTATGCATAATTGAATATAATATATTCTATTTATAGTCTAATAAAACGAATAACTTTATAAAAGTATTCATTTTATATAAAATTTTTACATTTTATTACATTAATAATACTAATAAAATAAAACTTATTATAATATATATATATATATATATATATATATATATATATATATATACATAACCACATCATACACATCACCAGTGTGATGCTTCCTCCATAATTTGCTTAATAAGCTTTATATATATATATATATATATATATATATATATATATATATATATATATATATATAATACCACCCTTTTACAACCATTTCCCCACATTCCACCAATAATATATATAAATATATATACATATTCCACCCCACCATACACACTTATCATAAATACTCCTTCAAAGTCCATTTTTTCTTCCACCATATAACACTTTTCTTTTTCTTCGTCATATATATATATATATATATATATTCATATATATATATATATATATATATATATATATATATATATATATATATATATATATATATATATATATATAATACGCTCCACCTTTTCCACCATCTTCCACTAACTTTTATTTAATACATATATAATACTAACATTCCTTTCCAAACACATTTTCTCCTCTCACCAAAATTCTTCTTCCAACATGTGGGCCCCACGTGTTCTCCTCCCATCAACATGTCACCATCACAGTGGGTGCCATTATATATATATATATATTGAATAACTTTCTACTGATTATTTTATAACAACTTGCTTACCTTAAAAAAATTCAAATATCACCCTTAACTTTAAACTTTTATCAATTTAACTATTTACCAAAATAGAAAAATTGAATAATTTCATTTCATAAAATTCGGGGTCTCACAGATATAATCAACTACTCCATCAACCGTTAGCGTAATTTTGGCCTGCTATTTTGGTGATTTAGTCAGGCGTACAAAATTTGGCATTAACATTGGCGCCATCTGTGGGAGGGCTAGACTACAAAATTTGGTGTTAACAAGTTGTCCGATCCAATTTCAGTACCTTCGATTTCGCCTTCCGTTTGGAAGAAGGCGTGGAGGTGACGACGGGATCGGCCACAACAACTTGTTGTTCGGGATGTTGTTGCTCAGAGTCTTCAGTGAGTCGCGCCTTCTTGGGTCGGGGTTCCATAGGAGCCTCTTCGGTTTCCTCTGATTCCTCGATCACCGCGATTTGAGTAGGGAGTGGAGGAGTCGGCTTCGACACAGCTTTAGGAGTGACCTTGGCAGGGACTTTAGGAAGAGGCTTGGAGGGCTTCTTGGTCTTCTTCAATAAAGCCATCTTCTCAGTTCTGCTCATCTTTAGTTCAACCTTGGTAGACAGGTTCGGCGTGGGCATCGGAAGAAGGTGGACCCAACGTCGAGCTTGGGTGGAAAGCTCAAAGAATCAAGACGGTCTCTTCCTCACCACATCGTTGAAGATGGGAAAAGCGGATGGGTCCAAAGCAATGTTGATGGTGGTACCGGGGAGGCATCTCGCCCCCCGGGTTGAAAAATTGTCATAGCACAAAAGAAAATGTGTCGAGAAAAAAGGAGTGAAGTTAATGGCATTCGGAGAGCTTGGGATAGTATACTTACATCCGTGTCAGATAACTTTGATTGGGTTTGTCAGAACCCCCAAACTTCACTCGGTCTTACTCCACCTCTAGTAGAATGATTTGAAGGCGTCGGCCTGGTCCTTAGGGAACTTGAACACTTTGGCAATCGAATCATCTGGATGTGCCCAGCTTGGAAAGAGTTGGAGATCGATCCCTTTCATGAATATCCACTGGTTGTGCCACCCTTTGTTGATCGAAGGGGTCTTGACAAGGACGGATCGGGTGGGTAGTTTATTTAATTGCCGAAGGCCAGGCTCTTTCGACCCGCTGATAGTGCATAGGGCGAAGAAGAAGTCGAGACCAGGAGTGATCCCGACCTCCTGGCACAAAGCGATGAAGGCAACCAGGTGGATGTAGGAGTTTAGCGCGAGTTGTGCGAACCCGATCCCAATGAAATAGAGAAAGGAAGAGATGAATTCATGGAGAGGAAATCGAACCCCGTACTTCAGAACATACAGGGGAACGGCCACCCACTCGCCTTCGGGTCTCCAGAACATTTTTTCTCCCGAATTAGGCACCCGAAGCTTGTAATCTTTGGGGATATTGAAGAGGGTTCGGATGTCAGAAATTTGTGAAGGAGAGACGGTAGATGGGGCGTTGATGTGGGAAAACTCCATCTCGGAGTGGAAGGCATTTCAGATTTTGGCCTCAGCACTTATCGGAGTAGGAAGAGCCGAGGAGGTAGTGGTGTCGATGGGAACCACCGGCAAATCTACCGGTATTAGGTCGCCGGTGGTAATAGGAGATGAAATTGGCTCAGTGGTAGGAGTAATGCTAGAATCGGCCATTTCATACGAGATCGATGGAAATGAGACACAAATGTGAGGTTTTGAGAAGAAAACAAACAAAAATGAAGTTCAAAAATATGCAGAGTGGATAAAATCAGAGAAGTTTGGGGAAGAAGTAAGCTCGCCGCAAATCGCCTCGTCGGAAAACTAAGTGCAGAGAGTTTGAAATTAAGAAGTCTGGGAAAAGTGACAATGATGGGGGGGAAGGGGGTTTTTATAGGCCCATAGGCACAAAACCCAAGGGCGGCTATTAAATGCATTTAGTGGGCCCAAGCGTGGAAAGATGTGTAACGTTTCGAGAAATAAGGACAGACCATTTTGGTTCCCCAGGCAACTCATCATTAGCTATCGTGACTCTTCGAGTCCATGACCTTTCAAAGTCTCTAATTATAAATACATTATAACAAGAGAGACTAGGGGAAATGTTAGGGGGCATTTTATCGACACGTAAGTTGGTAGAAGGCTGATACTAGAAGGGAATGATAAGTCCATTGGGCCGAGGCCCTCAAGGGTGTTGAAGGGGTTTGGACATCCGAGTCCTCTGGATCGGAGTCTTACTCGAGATATGGTGTTTGGGTTCGGGTATCCGAGTCCTTTGGGCCGAAACCCTATTCTGGAAGGAGATATTTGGGGTCGGGCCTTCGAGTCCTCAGGGCCGAAGTCCGAGCTATACAGTGAGCTCGGTTGGATTGGGCCTGTGCAGTGGGTTGTCCTGCGTACAGAGTCTAAAGTCCTAATCATAATTGAATAAGGTAACTCCAAAGGTGGTGATTGGATTGGAATCCACTTGTACCTTTTAAGGAGATTGTGTTGGACCTGAGTTATGGTAACTACCATGACTAGGAGTCCTAATCTGACTCGGAGAAGGATTCCAAGGTGGTGAGTATTATAAATACAAGGCCAAGGTTATAATTAACATGTAATACCTACTTTTGAGCACTAAACACTTAGCCTCAATTGTTAAACCTTGTGAACGATCTGTACTTATTCTCACACCGGAGCTATCCCCCGGCGGCACAAGCCGTCAAGCTTCTGTGTGATCTGTTATTGTGCAAGTTCTAGCGCATGGATTACACACTAGACCACCCGGTGAGAGGGTC
>CM035159.1:76860134-77334665 GCA_020205615.1 Panax quinquefolius | reverse complement strand
TCCACCATACAATGTCCCCAATTAAATATAAGACATACGGAATTTCTCACAAGTCTTATTTTATTTAATTATATGTATTTTGACTCTTAAATGCACAACTCTAAATAATGCAAATTAGAAACTCCTTTCTAATTTCATTCTGGCTTCGCCAAGGACTACCGAGTTGTCATTTATCGAATCACATAGACATTTTCTTCTTTTATTAGAAGTGGTAGATTCTTTATTGATCATACATTATCTCCATGTATAACTTATTATACCCAAGCATACCCTTTGATATACCCTAAGGGTCTTAAGGAATAAGTCAAAGTATAACTCATCATACACAAGATACTACGATGATCTCAAGTCCAAGGATCACTTGTCTTACTATCACTACAGAATTCTATCGACAGCAAATAAAACTCCATTAGGTATTCCTTAATGAGCCAATGCTCAAATGAACTTATTCTCTAATAAGCACCTACATACTTGCTTTAGTGTCTCCACACAAATGATCACGAGATCAATCATCCTCATCCAACGAGCAAGCAACGTATGTACCAATCTATCCAGATTCACTAATCCCCAATTTAGTAATCCAATGATTGGGAACTATTTTAGTTTTAAGCTTTCAAGAATTTAGATCTCATTAGAATGATCATCATCATTATTCTAAAAGCATTGCTTAAAACTACGGGTTTATCACATATTATAAAACAACATCATGTAGATAATTAAAAGCCTTTAATAAATTAATACTTTTTATTAATAAATGAATAAGATTGTTACAAAGTATATGCTTTATCATCAAACATGATCGCTTTCGTGCATACTACTTTCAATCTCCCACTTGCACTAAAGCCAATCGTCATGGTAAAACCATTTGAGATGATCTAGAAATTTTTCATTCGGATACATCAATCAATTATCGCGTAATGTCGATGTGTCCATTATGAAAACCATTTGAGATGATCTAGAAACTTATTGCACAAGTATTTATTCCTTTAGATCTAATCAAAGAATCTTAATACTTTGCTAATTTGTTTCATTTAAAACAATTCTTTCAACCTTTCAAATAATTCACAATTGTATTTCAAGAAATACACACATTCAACTCTTTGAATGATCATCTCCTTTTCTTATTTTATTTGTTCAATTTTAAAAAATATATTTTTCACGTAAGTCAAGTATATGCAAATCCATTAAGTAATATTCGATTCTATACAAAACATTATTATTATAAATAGAACAACAATTGTTCTTAATTATAATACCAAAGATTTCATTGTCCAACAATAAAATGGAAATAATATTTTAACAAGAACCGGAATACAATAACAACTTATTAACTTAATAGATTTGCCCTAGCATTCCTTTAAACTATAAGTTTCAAGCCAATCATGTTTGATGATAAAGCATATACTTTGTAAATAATCTTATTCATTTATTAATAAAAGTATTAATTTATTAAAGGCTTTTAATTATCTATACGATGTCGCTTTATATAATATGTGATAAACCCATAGTTTTAAGCAATGCTTTTAGAATAATGATGATGATCATTCTAATGAGATCTAAATTCTTAGAAAGCTTAAAACTAAAATAGTTCCCAATCATCGATTACTAAATCGGGGATTAGTGAATCCTGATAGATCGGTACATACGCTGTTTGCTTCATCGATGAGGATGATTGATCTCACGATCATTTGTGTGGAGACACTAAAGCAAGTACGTAGGTGCTTATTAGAGAATAAGTTCACCGAACGTGGCTCGCTAAGGAATACCTAATGGAGTTTTATTTCACCGTCAATAGAATTCCTCAGAAAGGATAGTAGACAAGTAATCCTCGACTCGAGATCATCATAGATTCGTGTATGATGAGTTATACTTTGACTTATTCCTTAAGACCCTTAGGTATATCAAAGGGTATGCTTGGGTATAATAAGTCAGATACGGAGATAATGTACGATCAATAAAGAATCTACCACTTCTATAAAAAGAAGAGAAATGTCCTATGTGATTCGATAAATGACAACCCAAAGAGTCCTCGGTTGCGCAGCGCGTAATGAAATTAGAAAGGAGTTTCTAATTTGCATTATTTGAGTCAGGTATTTAAGGATCGAAATACATATAATTAAATAAAATAAGACTCGATGTAAATTCCATGCCTTATATTTAATCGGGACATCAGATGGTGGAAGGATCAAATTGTACAGAACTATTTACTCAAAGGTTCTTTAATGATTAATAATGTTGAAATCTATATTATCTCGAAAGTCGCTGATCGCTAGGAGAGGCTTATCCCTATCAGAGAATAAATATTATTTATTTAAATAAATTAATTGTTTAATTTATTTATTTAAATAAGATTAGAATTGTTCTAATTGATTTATTCACAACCTATTTAATATGGAGAACCTAAAGGGTCACACCATAAAAGGAAGAATAATTATTTAAGAAGTTAATGGCATAATCGTAATAATATAGTTAAGTATATTTAATTTAATCTATGGTGATAGAATAAATTAAATAGCTTAATATTTATTATTTAATATTTTAGAAATATTAAATATAAATTAATAAGAGGAGTCTTATTAATATTATTACAATTATTATTATTTTAATTTCTAAAAGAGTTTAGAAATTAATTTAATATAAGTACTTTCATTTATTCCTAATCGATTAGAAGGAAAATTAGTTAAAGGAGTTTAATTAATTATCCCTAATAAGATTAGTGGAGCTTAATTAATTAAAAGAATTTAATTAATTAAATAAAACCCAATTCCTTAATTGTTATGGTGGGTTGCCCACATCTATAAATAAGAGGAGTCTTATTATGGTGGTAGGGTTGTCATTTTTTTCAACATACGTAATAATTCCAATTTGTTGGAGAGTACGCCTTTTCTATATAGATAGAAAACTAGGGTTTAGCCAACCACCCATCTTCTGAATTTTATTCTTCCTCGTGGATCACCCCTGAGGCCAAACATTTGGGTGGCTAACGCCGATCAAAGGAAGGAACCAAACCCTGCATGATTCAAGTCAACGCGAAAAGGATTGGAGGTGAACTTGCAACTCGAGGAAGCTCGATCTTCAAGGGTATGATTTTATTCTTTATCTTTTTCGCTTAATTAATAATTATGCATAAAGGGTGATCCGTATATGGTTTGTAAAATTTTAAACTCGATTTTACACGCCTTCCGCTTATTTTTGCAAATTTGATCATATTCATAAATATTACAAACCTAATAAAGGGCATCGTGAGCCAAACCTTTATGCAAATTATTAATTGTTTTAATTTGATATATATCGATATGTGTTTAGAATAATTTAATTGGGCATAATTTTTATCAGATAAAATTTAAAAAAAAAAAAAAAAATTTTTTTTTTTTAAATTTAAAATCATATATATATATATATATATATATATATATATATATATATTACGTGCAATCAAATTAATAAAAATCAAAAGTGAGGTACATGCAATAAGAAGATATTTTTTAATTTTTGTCGCTTTATATATATAGATAATCCTTTTGTGGACGGTAATTTTATAATTTCAAATCATCACACCACATATATATTATATATATGTAATAATTACTTAATATGATTCATCATGATTTTTTTAATATATATATGTATATATATATATATATATATATATATATATATATATATATATATATGATATATATATATATATATATATATATATATATATATATATATATATATATATATATATATATATATATATATATATATATATATATATATATAATATTATAATTAAAATAAAATATTTATTTATAATTTTAAAATAAAAGTTTTATTTTAATATTAAAATAAAAGATTTATTTTAATTTTAAAATTAGTATTTCATGCTAACTAATTGTAATTGAATTTGATTCTATGATAACTAATTGGAGTTTAATTGATTTTCATTTTTCAAAATAAAAGTTTATTTTATTTTATATTATTTAATCCTAATTTCCTTAAATAAAGGAGTTTATTTAAATATAAAATAAGATTTCATATTATTCAAAATAAAAGAGTTTATTTGTAATAGGAAAGAGAATCATAATTTCCTTAAATAAAGGAGTTTATTTAAATATGAAATAAGATTTCATATTATTCAAAATAAAGGAGTTTATTTGTGAATAGGAAAAAATATCCGTGTTTCTTTTTAAAGAAAGTTTTTTTTTACATGGAATCGATTTCATAATTAATTAAAATAAAAGAGTTTATTTTAATTAAAGATTTTATATATATATATATGGAATCGATTCCATAATTAATTAAAATAAAGGAGTTTATTTTGATTAAAGATTTTGATTAAAATAAAATAGTTTATTTTATTCAAAATTGATAAATTAAAATAAAATAGTTTTATTTTGATTTAAATTTGATTAAAATAAAGGAGTTTATTTTGATTCAAAATTAGATTTTATACTAACTAAATTTGCCCATTAAATGATATCAATATATATATTAAATGTTTATTATTCATAAGATGAATGTTATTTATCGATGCATACGATGATGTGTATGATAATAAATGGGATTGATTATGACTATCAATTAATGCGATCGATTTTATTTTAGTTGGATGCATGAATGTATGGGTTTTATTAAATGGGTCTCATGACTTCGCCTTCTCTAATTTTTTCTTAATGTAAATTCTATCTCCTCCTATGTATTTCCCTCGATCACGATCAAGGTTTCTATTTATTTTAAAATAGTTTTGTAATAGAATAGTTAGAATTAATTTTGAAGAATTAGAGATCAAGGAGCAAGGAGCGCTTGAAGACCCGCTTTGTAATGGAGCCCTAAGTTTAAATGTAATAGTTATATTTAAATATTATTTCTCGCACCCTAGGGGATTCAATTTTTTGTTCACTTGGTGGCTCTAGTGAACCAAACTAGAATAAAAGTCCATAATCAATCCGTAGAATATAAGATTCTATATGTGCATGCTTATACTATATATATATATATATTATGCAAACATGCTTCATGTTCATTAATACGACGCGATTTTATATATATATATGCATGCGCTACTAAACAAGATGAGACAAATTAAATAACAAACCCCTCAATTTTTTATATTAAGTCCTAAGCGCTCAAAGATATTTGAATATCGAACGTCGCTTTCTAGCATGATAAAATTAATAGAGTATTAAATATTTAATATGAGTTTGTTGTGTCACCACAAGGCAAGTATTAAGTATTTAAGATGTTAATTTATCACATTTGATGCTTATAAAGAAAATCAATAATATTGTTTTGTTGTGTCACCACAAGGATGATATTTTTCTTTTTTGAATATACGGAGTGCTAGGTTTTGACTTAACTTAGATAATTTTGATTCTTGATGTGCCACCACTGATCAAAATAATCTAAGAGGCAAAAGAAAAGGAGTCAGAGATAGTTGATGTAATCGACAAAAGTTGTCTACCTATTTATTTATATATAGTTTGTCAGTCACCACCACAAGGCTATATACATTTGAAATGGGATCCTTATTCTCACTAGCAAATCTTTAATTAGATTTTGCCAAACTATATAAGTGAGGGTAATATAGTTTGAAGAAAATAGTGGGAGATACCAATTTAAAACAAGACCTAATTTATTTTAAATTAATAAAAGAATGTATGTTAAAATGTTGTTAATTATAAATTCATTTACGTAATTTTACAATGTCTAAAATTACTATCATCATAAGAAGCATATTAGATGCTAAATTAACCGCAATCAATTAAATCTGATTGGTTAAGGAATTTGAGAATAGTTCTCATAGTTGAAAAGCTATCTTATGTCCTTAATACGCCTATCCTCGCAATGGTTGCGCATAATGCCTCCGAGAAGAGATCACTACTTTTAGAAAGTGGCAAGATGATGCACAATGCTCAATGCATCATGCTCAGATCCACGAGTAACGAGCTTCAAATGTCAAGATGAACTATGGATGCTTCCACTATATTCCCGCATATCAAGTAGTCATGGTGAGAAAGTAGGACCGATAGATATCGATATCTAAGGAGCTCTTCCGATCTAGAATGGCCAATGGCACTATAAGATGACATATAAAAGTTCTTAACATAATCAATTTGATTGATCAATTAGACAACCGCTTTTGTCATGGATGGAGAGTTGAGCCAAGATTTGATCTCGCACTCACTCCCTTTACTTTCTTTCACAATTGTTGTGAATTTTTCATATGAATAAGCTAGATATCGCCTTCACCGATTTGCTTAACATGTTGAAAAATGTTGAGAGTCACTTTCCAACCAAGAAAGACCAAGTCTTACCGGTAGGGGCCAAAGGATCTTCCAAAAGAAGAACGATTCAAAGAAGGTAAATAAAAAGGCAAAACAAAGGATAATAAGAACAAAATCGACACGGATAAGAAAAGGAGTTTGCTTCCACCGCAATAAGCCCGACACCGGAAAGAAATCATGAGAAGCATCTTGCAGAGGCTAACCAAAGAAGCTTAGTGAAGTTTCTTTATAATACATAAATTTTGTTCATGATTGAAATAAATTTTTCTTTAAGTCAAGGTTCTACTTGGGTATTGATACCGACTTCGTTATCATAAATATAGATTTATGAAGGACCAAGGTAAGTAGAAAGCTAAACAAATATAAGTAATCCTATGTGTGAAAATGAAGCAAAGGTCACTGCATTTAGCTATAGAAACTTATAGTTTAGCAGAATGCCTTACGCAAATCTATTAAGTCAATAAGTTGTTATCAGATTCCAGCCTTGTTAAAATATTATTTCCATTTTATCATTGGACAATGAAATCTTTGGTATTATAATTAAGAACAATTGTTGTTCTATTTATAATAATAATGTTTTGTATAGAACTGAAATATTACTTAATAAATTTTGTATACTGACTTACGGAAAATAATTTTGCAAATTGAACAAACTAGTATAAGAAAAGGAGATGATCATTCAAAGAGTCGAATGTATGTATTTGTTGAATACAAGTGTGAATTATTCAAAAGGTTCAAAGAATTCAAAAGTGAAACAAATTGACAAAGTATTAAGATTCTTTGATTAGATCAAGGAATAAATACTTGTGCAATAAGTTTCTAGATCATCTCAAATGGTTTTCTCATAATGGACACCTCCTCGACACGTAATAATTGATTGATGTATCCGAAAGGAAAAATCGTACTTTATTGGACATGGTACGGTCCATAATGATTTTACCGACATTCCAAAGATCCTTCTAGGATCAATGTCCTAGAAATGGTCGACATTCACAAAAGGTAACCTCAAAATCCAACCCAAGACTCCATAAAAGTTATGGATAGGGAGGATTCCTAATCTTAAGTATGTTAAGATAAGGGTTGTCCAACTTATGTGAAAAGGTTTCAAAGGATAAGTTTGGGACAAGATTCGACAAGTACAGATTTGTGGGACATCCTAAAGTAAGTTTAGGTATATGTTCTATAATCCTACTTAGCAAAAGGTGTTTGTTATGAAACACGCCTTTCTAAGATAAAGGTGTTTATCATTGAAGGGGCTAGTGGAGGATAATAGATCTTGAAGAGTTCAAGAACCACAAAATACTATAAGTCAAATAAGAGGAACCTAGAGATGTACCTATTGTTCCACAACCAAATCAATAAGTAAGATCCGAATTATCAAGAAGATACCTGATGAGGTATGGATTCATCATGATGATGATGATGAGGTACACATCATAGAAGATGATGATCCAAAGTTACATATCTGCTTTTCGATGAGGTAAGAGTTCTATTGTATCAAAACAAAAGGTGTGTACAAAAGGGTCAGCTGAGCCGTGACATTCCTAATATTATATGTTGATATACTACTTGATAAGGGAATGACATACCAATGCTACAATCAAGAAAGATAAAGTTGTTCAAACATTCCTCCATGAATGATTTGGAAGAGTATCTTATTGGGGATATAAATCTATATAGATAGATTTAAGAGGATGCTCGACTTAACCCAAGGAACGATATTCATTTGATGCTAAAGTCGCTTAGCATGGCAACCTCAAGAGATGTCTCATGTCGATGAGCTATGGAGTGTATCTCTCTTAATAGTCCCCACAGACTCTCGAAAAGAGAGAGTCGCATGAGTGACAATCATGTATGCAATGAAATATACGAGACCGATGTCGATCACCATATTTTGGAGAAGTTCACTATGAGTCGCTGAAAAACATCTTAAAGTGCTTAACCGCACTAAGGATGTGATCATATTCATGGTGGGTCTAAATTAAAACCAGAGGGCTTAACGCACTCAAGTTTTTCGCATGCACTCAAGATGACGTAAAATCCACTTTAAGGTAAAGCGTTACCTTGAATAAAGGTGCAAAGAATCGAAAGGTTCCAAACAAAGAAAGAGTTGTTGGTTTAGTGATAAAAGACAAAGTATATAGCTATAAATGAAGTCGCAAGTTGATTGTTTGATTAAAAGTTCATTACGTAACTAGAATAGTTCCTAAGTCTCATCTTCGATCTAAACATGTGTCAGGGCACTTTCATTTGATTATTAGAATCATCGAAGATGGGAAATCACTATAGAGATAAGTGGACTCTCAAGCAACAACATTACATATCCATTAACTAAAGCTTATCCAACAAAGCCAGGATAATCGCCACTTGTAGAAGAAGAGTATGAGATACCACTTACGACGATCGGGTTTTAGTGCAAGTGGGAGATTGAAAGTAGATGCACACAAGCCAATCATGTTTGATGATAAAGCATATACTTTGTAACAATCTTATTCATTTATTAATAAAAAGTATTAATTTATTAAAGGCTTTTAATTATCTACATGATGTCGTTTTATAATATGTGATAAACCCATAGTTTTAAGCAATGCTTTTAGAATAATGATGATGATCATTCTAATGAGATCTAAATTTTAGAAAGCTTAAAACTAAAATAGTTCCCAATCATTGATTACTAAATTGGGGATTAGTGAATCCGGATAGATTGGGTACATACGTTGGGTCTTGCTCATCGATGAGGATGATCGATCTCACGATCATTTGTGTGGAGACACTAAAGCAAGTACGTAGGTGCTTATTAGAGAATAAGTTCATTTAACGTGGCTCGCTAAGGAATACCTAATGGAGTTTTATTCGTCTCGTCAATAATAGGAATTCCTCAGAGTGATAGTAGTAGACAAGTGATCCTCGACTTGAGATCATCATAGATTCGTGTGTATGATGAGTTATACTTTTGACTTATTCCTTAAGACCCTTTTGGTATATCAAAGGGTATGCTTGGGTATAATAAGTCAGATATGGAGATAATGTATGATCAATAAAGAATCTACCACTTCTAATAAAAGAAGAGAAATGTCCTATGTGATTCGATAAATGACAACCCAAAGAGTCCTCGGTTAAGGCGAATGAAATTAGAAAGGAGTTTCTAATTTGCATTATTTGAGTCAGCATTTAAGATCGAAATACATATAATTAAATAAAATAAGACTTGACAAGAATTCCATGCCTTATATTTAATCGGGACATCAGATGGTGGAAGGATTGAATTCAGATTTGAATTATTTACTCAAAGGTTCTTTAATGATTAATGTTGAAATCTATATTATCCGAAAGTCGCCGATCGCTAGTGGAGGCTTATCCCTATCAGAGAATAAATATTATTTATTTAAATAAATTAATTGTTTAATTTATTTATTTAAATAAGATTAGAATTGTTCTAATTGATTTATTCACAACCTATTTAATATGGAGAACCTAAAGGGTCACACCATAAAAGGAAGAATAATTATTTAAGAAGTTAATGGCATAATCGTAATAATATAGTTAAGTATATTTAATTTAATCTACGGTGATAGAATAAATTAAATAGCTTAATATTTATTATTTAATATTTTAGAAATATTAAATATAAATTAATAAGAGGAGTCTTATTAATATTATTACAATTATTATTATTTTAATTTCTAAAAGAGTTTAGAAATTAATTTAATATAAGTACTTCATTTATTCCTAATCGATTAGAAGGAAAATTAGTTAAAGGAGTTTAATTAATTATCCCTAATAAGATTAGGGAGCTTAATTAATTAAAAGAATTTAATTAATTAAATAAAACCCAATTCCTTAATTGTTAAGGTGGGTTGCCCACATCTATAAATAAGAGGAGTCTTATTATGGGTGTAGGGGTTGTCGATTTTTCAACATACGTAATAATTCCAATTTGTTGAGAGAGTACCCCTTTTCTATAGAGATAGAAAAAACTAGGGTTTGAGCCAAAAACCACCATCTTCTTCAATTTTATTATTCTTCACCCTGAGATCACCCCTAGATCAAAGGAACCAAACCCGGTGGATAACGTTGATCAAAGATTGAAGGAACCAAACCCTTCAAGGGGTATGATTCAAGTTTATCTTTTCGCTTAAAATAATTATGAGGTGAACTGATCCCGAGGTTTGTAGCTCGATCTTCAAGCTTAATTTTTGCAATTTGATTTTATTCTTTATCTTTTTTCGCTTAATTAATAATCCATAGTTTCATAAAGCTCGTTACTCATGATCCGCATATTGGTTTGTAAATCATTTTTAAACTCGATTTTACACGCTTCCCGAGGGATTTTCTACAATTTGATCATAAGATAGCTTTTTCACATGAATATTACAAATTCCTTAACATGTATTTAACAACATTTTAACATACATTCTTTATTAATTACCAAAATAATTTAGGTCTTGTTTTAAATTGGTATCTCCCACTATTTTCTTCAAACTATATTACCTCACTTATATAGTTCTAAGAAAATCTAATTAAAGATTTACTAAAGAGAATAAGGATCCCATTTCAAATGTATATAGCCTTGTGGTGACACAACAAACTATATATAAATAAATAGGTAGACAACTTTTATCAATTACATCAACTATGCAACTCCTCAGATTTTGCCTCTTAGATTATTTTGATCAAGTGGTAGCACATCCGAATCAAAATTATCCAAGTTAAGTCCACCTAGCACTCCATATATTCAAAAAGAAAAATATCATCCTCAGTGGTGACACAACAAAACAATATTGTTCAATTTTCTTTATAAGCATCGAATGTGATAATTAACATCTTAAATACTTAATACTTGCCTTTGTGGTGACACAACAAACTCATATTAAATATTTAATACTCTATTAATTTTATCATGTTTAGAAGGCGACGCTCGATATTCCAAATATCTTTGAACGCTTAGGACTTAATATAAAAATTGAGGGGTTTATTAATTTGTCTCATCTTGTTTAAGCTGCATTTACATATATATATATAAAATACGCGTATTATATTAATTAACATGCTAAGCATGTTTGCATAATATATAATATATATATATAGTATAAGCATGCATATAGAATACTATATTCTACCCGGATTGATTATGGACTTTTATTCTAGTTTGGTTCACTAGAGCCACCAAGTGAACTAAAAGGTCAAACCCTATGGGTGCAAGAAATAATATTTAAATATAACTATTACATTTAAACCCGGCTCCATTACAAACGGGTCTTCATGCGCTTCGCTGTCCTCGATCTCCAATTCTTCAAAATAATTCTAACTATTCCTATTACAAAACTATTTAAAATAAATAGAAACCTTGATCAAAGAATAAGGGGAAGTACATAGAGGAGATAGAATTTACATTAAGAAATAAATTAGAGAAGACGAGGTACGCAGAATTCCATTTAATAAAAACCCATACATTCACGCATCCATCTAAAATAAAATCCAATCACATCGGTCATATATTCATAATCAATCCCATTTATTATCATACACATCACCATATGCATTAATAAATAACATTCATCTTATGAATAATAAACATTTAATATATATATTGATATCATTTAATGGGCAAATTTAGTTAGTATAAAAATCTAATTTTGAATCAAAATAAACTCCTTTATTTTAATCCAAATTTAAATTAAAATAAAACTATTTTATTTTCATTTATCCAATTTTGAATAAAATAAACTATTTTATTTTAATCAAAACTTTTAATCAAAATAAACTCCTTTATTTTAATTAATTATGGAATCCAATTCCATGTAAAAAATCTTTAATTAAAATAAACTCTTTATTTTAATTAATTATGAATCCAATTCCATGTAAAAAAAAAATTATTAAAGAAAAACACTTGATATTCTTTCCTATTCACAAATAAACTTTTTATTTTGAATAATATGAAATCATATTTCATATCTAAATAAACTCCTTTATTTAAGGAAATTAGGATTCTCTTTCCTATTCACAAATAAACTCCTTTATTTTGAATAATATGAAATCTTATTTCATATCTAAATAAACTCCTTTATTTAAGGAAAAAATAGAATCCAATTTCAACTCCAATTAGTTAGCATGGAATCCAATTCCAACTCTAATTAGTTAAAGATGAAATTTAATTTTAAAATTAAAATAAATCTTTTATTTTAATATTAAAATAAACCTTTTATTTTAATTATAAAATTATTTAAAATTAAAATAAAACTTTATATTTTAATATTAAAATAAACCTTTATTTTAAAATTAAAATAAACTTTTATTTTAATTATATAATAATTAAGAATATATATATATATATATATATTCGTAATATATATATATATATATATATATATAACCATAATATATATATATATATATATATATATATATATATATATATATATATATATATCCGTCCTTTTTTTAAAAACCGTACAAGTAACTTAACTTATTACATGATTGTTATTTGACTTTGCTTTTTTTTTCTTTTTTAAAAATGTCTTGATTTTATTTTATAAAACTAACAATCGAATGCTCCCTGTTGCTTTAAAAAATTTGGTCCTTTTTTTAAATTTTATACAATTAAATTATGCCAATTAAATTGTTTTAAACACATATCAATATACATATCAAATAAAATAATTAATAATTCGCATAAAGGTTTGGCTCGATGCCACCGTTAGTTTTGTAATATTCACGCCACAAGAATCAAATTGCATAAATTAGCTAAGCGAGATAAAATCAGAGTTTAAAAATTTACAAACCATATACCCTTGATCACCTTTATACACAATTATTAATTAAACGAAAAGATATGAAGAACAAACATACCTCAAGATCCGAGCTTCCTCAGTACAAGTTCACCTCCAATCTTTTCGCTCAACTCAATCCACCGGTTTGGTTCCTTCCTTTGATCAACGTTAGCCACCCAAGTGTTTGGCCTCTAGAGGTGATCCACCAAGGAAGAATAATGATTCAAGAAGAAGGATATCGCTCAACCCTAGTTTTTCCTATCTCTATGTAAAAGGGTACTTCCCAACAAATTGAATTATGTCAGATGTTGAAAAGTCAACAACCCCACCACCCATAATAAGACTCCTCTTATTTATAGATGTGGGCAACCCACCTTAATAATTAAGGAATTGAGATTTATTTAATTAATTAAATTCTTTTAATTAATTAAGCTCCCTAATCTTATTAGGATAATTAATTAAAACTCCTTTAACTAATTTTCCTTCCTAATCCAATTAGGAATAAATGAGAGTACTTATATTAAATTAATTCCTAAACTCTTTTAGAAATTAAAATAATAATAATTGTAATAATATTAATAAGACTCTCTTATTAATTTATATTTAATATTTCTAAAATATATAAAATTCAAACTTTGTTGCTTTTCTTCTTCCGATGCTTATTCCGTTATGGAACTCCATAATGGTCATTACTGGCCGCATTTAATATTCTCCGACAACAAGAATATTCCACTTAACCAAACAAATATTCCCCGACAACAATGAATATTTTATAACCACTTTATTATTTTGCAAAATTTGCACATTTCACTCATAACCAAAGTATTATATCAAATTATCACCTTATTATTTCAAGATAATAAATAGAGGAAATTCAATTTTATTTATTAAAAAGTTGGGGTCTTACAACCTCCCTCCTTATGAAATTTCATCCTCAAATTAACGTACTTTACCTAGTATTTCAAAAATGTGAGGATACCTCACTTTCATTTCTAATTCCAACTCCTGTGTCATTTCTTCATAGCATGGTTCCCCACAAAACTTTAACTTGTGGTATAACCTCAAAAGCGTAGGGACATACTCTTTCCTATCCAAGATCTAAATAGGTACCTCCTCAGACGTTAAATCTTCACTATCTCATCCGGTTCTAACTCAATAATGTGGAGTTCGGGTCTTTCACATATTTATGAAGCATAGATATGTGAAAAACATTATGAACACGAGACATGCTTAGAGGTAATGCAGTTAGTCTATAGGCCACATTTTCTATTTGGTCAAGAATCTCAAATGGACCAACAAATCGTGGATTGAGATTTCTCTCTTCCCTAATCTTGAATTCCTTCCATAGAAGTAATACGTAATAGTACATGATCCACAATATTAAATTTCACGTCCTTTCGATGAAGATCTGCATAATTCTTTTGTCGATCCTGTGCCGTTTGTATACGTTGTTGAATCATTTGGATCTTTTCCGTAGTCATGCATACTAATTCTGGTCCCAACAACGTTGTTTCACCCACCTCATCCCAAAGATACTAGTGTTAGGTTTGTAATATTCATAACGCAATCAAATTGCAAAATAATGCTAAGCGTGTAAAATCATAGTTTAAAAATTTTACAAACCATATACCCTTTATCACCTTTATGCATAATTATTAATTAAACGAAAAGATAAAGAATAAATCATACCCTCAAGATCGAGCTTCCTCAGTACAAGTTCACCTCCAAATCCTTTCGCTCAATCTTGAATCCACCGCTTTGGTTCCTTCCTTTGATCAACGTTAGCCACCCAAATGTTTGGCCTCTAGAGGTGATCCACCAAGGAAGAAGAAAATTCAAGAAGAAGGGTGGTCAATAAACCCTAGTTTTTCTATCTCTATAGAAAAGGTGTACTCTCCAACTATTGAATTATTACGACATGTTGAAAAATCAACAACCCATACCACCCATAATAAGACTCCTCTTATTTATAGATGTGGGCAACCCACCTTAACAATTAAGGAATTGGGTTTTAATTAATTAATTCTTTTAATTAATTAAGCTCCCTAATCTTATTAGGGATAATTAATTAAACTCCTTTAACTAATTTTCCTTCCTAATCCAATTAGGAATAAATGAGAGTACTTATATTAAATTAATTCCTAAACTCTTTTAGAAATTAAAATAATAATAATTGTAATAATATTAATAAGACTCCTCTTATTAATTTATATTTAATATTTCTAAAATATTAAATAATAATATTAAGCTATTTAATTTATTCTATCACCATAGATTAAATTAAATATACATAACATATTATTACGATTATGCCATTAACTTCTTAAATAATTATTCTTCCTTTTAAGGTGTGACCTTTAGGTTCTCCATATTAAACCTTGTGAATAAATCAATTAGAATAATTCTAATCTTATTTAAATAAATAAATTAAATAATTAATTTATTTAAATAAATAATATTTATTCTACAATAGGATAAGCCTCTACCTAGCGATCAACGACTTTCCGTATAATATAGATTTCAATATTAATCATTAAAGAACCTTTGAGTAAATAGTTACCGTGATAATTCAATCCTTCCACCATACAATGTCCCCAATTAAATATAAGACATGGAATTACTCACAAGTCTTATTTTATTTAATTATATGTATTTCGATCCTTAAATGCACAACTCAAATAATGCAAATTAGAAACTCCTTTCTAATTTCATTCACGCCGCCAAGGACTACCGGGTTGTCATTTATCGAATCACATGGGACATTTCTCTTTTTATTAGAAGTGGTAGATTCTTTATCGATCATACATTATCTCCATGTATAACTTATTATACCCAAGCATACCCTTTGATATACCCTAAAGGTCTTAAGGAATAAGTCAAAGTATAACTCATCATACACAAGATACTATGATGATCTCAAGTCCAAGGATCACTTGACTACTATCACTACAGAATTCCTATCGACAAAAGCAAATAAAACTCCATTAGGTATTCCTTAGCGAGCCAATGCTCAAAGGAACTTATTCTCTAATAAGCACCTACATACTTGCTTTAGTGTTCCACACAAAATGATCATTAGATCAATCATCCTCATCCAACGAGCAAGCAACGATGTACCAAATCTATCCGGATTCACTAATCCCCAATTTAGTAATCCAACGATTGGGAACTATTTTAGTTTTAAGCTTTCTAAGAATTTAGATCTCATTAGAATGATCATCATCATTATTCTAAAAGCATTGCTTAAAACTATGGGTTTATCACATATTATAAAACAAAGATCATGTAGATAATTAAAAGCCTTTAATAAATTAATACTTTTATTAATAAATGAATAAGATTGTTTACAAAGTATATGCTTTATCATCAAACATGATCGGCTTGTATGCATACTACTTTCAATCTCCCACTGCACTAAAGCCAATCGTCATGGTATCTCATACTCTTCTTCTCTAAAGTGACGATTATCCCGCCATTTGGATAAGCTTTAGTTAATGGATATGTAATGTTGTTCATGAGAGTCCACTATCTCTATAGTGATTTCCCATCTTCAATTATTCTAATAATTAAATGAAAGTGCCACAACACATGTTTAGATCCAAGATGAGACTTAGAACTATTCCTAGTTCTCAGAATGAACTTTTTAATCCAAACAATCAACTCTTGCAGCCTTCATTTATAGCTATATACTTTGTCTTTATCACTAAACCAACAACTCTTTTGTCGTTTGGAACCTTTCCAATTCACTCGCACCACTATTCAAGATAACGCTTTACCTTAAAGTGGATTTTCATTGCCTCTTGGTCCGTCTGAAAAAACTTGAGTCCAGTTAAGCCCTCTAGTTTTAATTCGAGATCCACCATGATGCTCACATCTTTAGTGCCTAAGTAAGAACTTTAAGATGTTTTTCACCGCCTTACAAAGATCTTCTCCAAAATATGACCGATCAACATCAGTCTCGTATATTTCATCGCATACATGATTGTCACACTCATGCGACCTCTCTTTCGTGAGTCTATGGGGACTATTAAGAGATACACTCCATAGCTCATCTACATGAGACATCTCTTGAGTTTGCCATGCTAAACGACTTTAGCATCAAATGAATATACATTCCTCGGGTTAAGTCGTATCCTCTTAAATCTATCTATATAGATTTATATCCCCAATTAAGATACTCTTCCAAATCATTCATGGAGGAATGTTTAGACAACTTTATCTTTTATCGATCAGTAGCATTGATATGTCATTCCTCATCCGTAGTATATCAATATATAATACTAGAAATGTCACGACGCCCCCCGAATCGAATTTTTTGTAGACACTAGGTTCATTCTTATTTTGATAAAATCAAACTCTTTTGATTGCTTCATCAAAACGAATGTTCTATTTTGAGAGTGTCATCTTCATCATGATGTGTAATCGGATCATCATCTTCTATGATGTGTACCTCATCATCATCATCCATGATGAATCCATACCTCCTGTATCTTCGGTACTATTCCATTTATTTAATGATTCTATTGGTACAATAGGTCTATCTATAGGTTCCTCTTATTCGACTTATAGTATTTTGTGGTTCTTGAACTCTTCAAGATCTATTATCCTCCCACTAGCCCCTTCAATGATAAACACATTTATCTTAGAAGGCAACGTGTTTTGTAACAAACACCTTTTGCTAAGTAGAATTATAGAACATATACCCTAAACTTACTTTTAGATGTCCCACAAATCAGACATGTCAAATCTTGTCCCAAGCTTATCCTTTGAAACCTTTTCACATAAGTCGGACAACCCTTTATCTTAACATACTTAAGATTAGGAATCCTCCCCGCCCATAACTTTTATGGAGTCTTGGGGTGGATTTTGAGGTTACCTTTTCGTAGATATGCAAACCATTTCTAGGACATAACCCTGTAGGATACCGGAATGTTTCAGAAAAATCATTATGGATCGTACTCATGTCCAACAAGGTAAGATTTTTCCTTCGCATATACATCAATCAATTATCATGTATCAAGAGGCGCCCATTATGAGAAAACCATTTGAGATGATCTAGAAACTTATCGCACAAGTATTTATTCCTCGATCTAATCAAAGAGTCTTAATACTTTGCCAATTTGTTTCACTTCAATTCCCAAAATAGGTATACATCACCCATTCTCGAAATTGTCAATACATGGTACGTAAACAACTAAAACTACAACTTTATTATTACAACAAGAAATCTGTGAGTTTGAATACAAATATTATCTTCTGATAATATCTATACTCAAATAAATCCTCATCACATTTATCGATACATTATTTTACAAAAATGGTGAGGACTACTAAACAATCTCTTCTAAAACCTTCATTCCATACCCCCGACTGCACTCATCGCTATATTCTCGCCTCCCGAGAAAAAAATGGAACAAAAGGAAAAGGGTGAGCTCAACTAGCCCAAGAAAAGAATATTACGACTAAGATAATATACAACAAATTATCGTTAGTCTTCAACAGGAAAAATCTAATAGAATACAATAGACAACAAATTTTAAATCAATATTCGCAATGAAATAATAATTCATTAGAAGAGTTAAGTAGAGAATGCAAACTACTATCTTCTATGTATGAATTTAAAAGTTCATCGCTCATCTTTTATCCCCGTCAGAACATCAATCAATATACATCCGAATCAAATATTCATCTTTGCACTACAGTGCCAAAGATATTCATCACCGGGTCATGTTCATCTAAACACTGCTCATCTTTGCACTACGCCAAAGATATTCTTCAGAAATCATTCATCTTTGCCAAAAAGATATTCTTCAGAAATCATTCATCTTCGCACTACAAAAGCCAAAGATATTCCATAATATCATCATTTAAGACCGAGGATGATGAAAAATATTTTTTAAAGAAACGAATCCAAAGGAAACAAAATGACAAGGATTAAGGATTAAGGATTCATTTGGTTTTATCCATGTTCAAAAATACCTCAAAAATAATCATAGTGGTGTAAAATTCAAGAATGATCAAAACATGGATACAATCAAAGCTAGTATCCGTATAGATATTTTGACAAAAAGAAGAAATTTTATTTTTCTCGAATAGTATTGAATAATAGTGTCAGATACGTGAATAAGTGCCGATACGTGAATAAGAACTCCGACACCAAAAGATAGAAATTCCACAAAAACATCTTCACGCTTCACTTAATAGTACTCGTGAATAAGAATCGTGAATAAGAACTCATAATAAGAACTCAGAATAAGAACTCATGAATAAGAATATGAATAGTAACCCCGATATGAAAAAGTTCCAAATTTGATAAAAACTTCAATCAATATTTCAAAGATAATGATATCAAGAAATAATATCATTACTTAAAAAAAATAATATCCCTTACCTCGAAAGATTAAGATTTCTAAATTGAATACCCTGATATAAAGCATGAAGGAACTTGCACCGCCTAACAATACTCAAAGTATACTCAAAATACTCACAAGAATACGCCGATAATATAGAGAGAAAAAACTTCAGCTTCGTGTGATTTTCAATTCTAACCTAAGACCCTATTTATAGAAAATGCTAGAACACCAAAGCGTAAAATTTAATAAAATATTAATATTATATATAAAAATTTCTACGCCTCTTTTAAGAATCTGAATTCAGCCATTTTTCACACATGTTAGCCAACCTTCACTAAAAAGAGCTCAAATGATAAAAAACGTTTTTCTTAAAAAAATAATTAAAACTTCCAAAAATCAATTATTTTGAGCTTCTAACTTCAATAATTCATAATAAATAGCCTTTTCATCGTAAAATTCAATCTCATGAAGTTTTTATAGAAAATTCAATTTCTACAACTTTGCGTAAGAAAGTTTTTCCAAATTCCAAATAAAAATTGACCAAATCCACAAACCAAGCGATTTTACAAAAGCTATAATCAAATTTCAATAATAAATGGGGTCCACCGACATGTTTAACATGTTTTAAACATTTATTGCAACAAAATACTCTTCCTCCTCAGATACTCATATATCCCACATTCGTTGTAAAATATCACCATTATTATATTATTAAAATATAATAATATATTTAAATGAATTATTTTATCGTAAAAAGATAAAATTTCAATTTTCAACAATTGTCACATTAAAATTTTCTCCATCTATATCCACATAAAATCAATATTTTCTCATCATATGAATCAATAATTAATTATTCACAAATAATATTACGTAATCACAATATCGACAACCGTGCAGCTCCTCAGAAAGAGGGGCTTCCAATAAGAATTTCTTCATCATGCCAATTAGGTGACCAAACCTCTCCTGAGATGTAACTTTCTAGACATCGCCAATAATGTTATCTAATAATATTATTCAGATAATATGAATTATTGCTTCGATAATGAAAAATACCGTGTAAATGACAATTATCAAACAACAAAATAATATAAAATATCAACGCAAAGAATTATTAAATCAATAAAATATCGAATAAGAATTATCGTAACCATTATCGAGTAGTGCCTTCACGTAAGAATCAATAATCGCTGCAATAACGCCAGCATCGTGTTTTAACCAACCGGTATTTTAACAAGATTAATCTGTAATAACTACGCCGTTATTTTTAAACAACTTATATTTGTCGCTTTTCTTCATCCAATCGCTTCACATGGGCCCACACACATGGTCGCTACCGTCGCATTTAATATTCCCCACAAAGCATTTAATATTCCACGACCAAACTAATATTCCCTAATAACAATGAATATTTTATAACCACTTGCTTATTTTGAAATATTTATGATTTTACCCCTTAACTATCCACATTAATCAAATCAACCCTTACTATTTCAAAATAATAAATAGAGAAAATTAAATTTCATTAATAATAAGTTGGGGTCTTACAACCTCCCTCCTTATGAAATTTCGCCCTCGAAATCGACGACGACGCACTGTGTTTCAAAAGGTGAGGATACCTCGCTTTCATTTCCGCTTCCAATTCCCGTGTCATTTCCTCTATAAGATGATTCCTCCACAAAACTTTAACTTGTGGTATGACCTTTTCATGCAGTAGGGACATGCTCCTTCCTATCCAAGATCTTGACAGTACCTCCTCATACGCTAAGTCTTCTATTATCTCGTCCTGCTTCTAACTCTATAACGTGGTTCGGTCTTTCACATATTTACGGCAGTACGATATGTGAAACACATTATGAACACGAGACATACTTTGAGGTAACGCGAAGTCTATAGGCTACATTTCCTACTCTGGCCAAGAATTTGAAATGGACCAATAAATCGTGGATCGAGCTTTCTCTCTTCCCAAATCTTGTAACTCCTTCCATGGAGCAACTCGCAACAATACACGATCCCCTACACTAAATTCCACGCCCTTTCGATGAAGATCCGCATAACTCTTTTGTCGATCTTGTGCCGCTTTGTATACGCTGTCGAATCATTTGGATCTTTTCTTTAGTCATACGCATTAACTCGGTCCCAACAATGTTGCTTCACCCACCTCATCCCAACATATCGAGAGAGCGACATTTTCGGCCCATATAATGCTTCAAATGGAGCCACACCTATACTTGCCTCGATAACTCGTTGTCAGGAGAATTCCACCAATGGTAAATACTTATCCCAACCGCCTTGAAGTCTAGGACACAGTAGTCTTAATAAATCTTCAAGAGTTTGAATAGTCCTCTCGATCATCCGTCTGCTTGAGGATGGTATGTCAACTAAATCGCAAACTGCGCTCATAGCTTTTTGCAAGCTAACCCAAAATCTTGAAGTGAATCTTGGGTCACGATCCAAACTATGGATACAGCATGCCATGCAACCTCACAATCTCATTCACGCATATACTAGCAAGACGCTCAAGGAATAAGTCTCCGTGATTTCAAGAAGAAATGAGCAGACTTTGGTTAATCTATCAACAATAACCCAAATAAAGATTGATGCCTTGAGAAACCGTAGAAGACCCGTAAATCGAAATCCATGGTAATGTGTTCCCACTTCCATTTCGGAATCTCAAGTGGTTGCAACGGACCCTTAGGTACTAGATGCTCCGCCTTTACACGCCGACAAGTTAAACACATCGAGATAAACTTTGCAATCTCTCTCATATTGTTCCACCAAAATGTATGTCAAGATCACGATACATTTTAGTACTTTCCAGATGGATTGCAAATGGTGTATCAGTGCCTCCATCATAATCTTGTACTTCAAATCGTAGTCGTTAGAACACAAAGTCTAGAGTGGACTCAAGTATTCCTTCTTCATCAATTCTCGCCCTAATAGCTCCTTCTTGACTTTCTTCTTCATACGATCACCCCCGCCTGCGGGGCTTGAGCAACCTTAACTTTTTCTATTAAAGTCGGGCTCTACGCGATATACTGACATCATCGCACTCGCTCCCGCATATGATCTTCTACTCAACGCGCCACCACCACGCTCGCTTTTCCAGATGGTATCAATAGTGTGGTCGTAGTCTTCAATAGCTCGAGCCAACGCCGCCGCCGCATGTCGAGTTCTTTTTGAGTGAAGAAATATTTAAGGCTTTTATGGTCCTAATATATCTCCACTTTCTCCCCATATAGATAGTGCCTCCATATCTTTAGCGAAAACGATCACCGCTAACTCTAGATCACGAGTAGGATAATTCCTCTCATACTCTTTTGTTGTCGCGAGGCATAGGCTATGACTTTCCCACGCTGCATGAGAACACATCCTAACCCTTTTCTCAAGTATCATCAGAGATAACAAATCCATCCAACCAGATGGTATTGTTAGAACAAAAATGCCAAATAAGTCTCCTCTAAGCTCTCGAAACTCTTTCTCGATTCTTCGCTTCCAAACGAATTTTGTATCCTTCCGAAAGTTAGTCGAAGTTAATGGAGTAGCGATTCGAGAAAACCCTTCCACGAATCTCCGATAATAACCAAATTAAGCCCAAAAGCTACGTATTTCAACAATCCGACTTTGCTTGTTCCCAACTTCAGATTGCTTCAATCTTCACGGATCAACAGATACTCCATGTTTCGACACCATCGCGCTCAAGGAATGCTACTTCCTCAAGCCGTAACTCGCATTTCTTCAATTTGGCATATAGTTTGTTTTCACGGCCTTTGAGTACCAAATTTCAAATGGTGCTCATGATCTTCACGACTTTTGAATATATAAGGATGTCATCAATAAAGACAACAACAAATCGATCCAAATATTCCTCAATACTTGGCTCATCATATCCATGAAAGTCATAGGAGCATTAGTTAGTCCGAAAGACACGACTAAGAATTCATAATGCCCATACCGAAGTTCTCAAGGCGCCTTTTTGAATATCCTCGCCTAATCTTCACCGATGATATCCGTAATCTAAGATCGATTTTTGAAAAGAATTGTGCCTCAGAATCGGGTCAAACAAGTCATCAATACGAGGTAGAGGATACCTATTCTTGATGGTGACATGGTTCAATTCCCCGATAGTCAATACAAAGTCGCATACTCCCGCTTTTTTTCTTCTTTACAAATAAAACAGAGCACCCCAAGGAGATGTACTAGATTTAATGAAACCGATGTCCAACAATTCCTCGTAGTTGGACCTTTAACTCCTCAAGTTCAATAGAGCCATTCGATATGGGGTTTTAGAAATGGGCTTTGTACCAGTGTTCAAGATCAATAAAGAATTCAACTTCACGCTCGGGGTAGACCGGAAGTTCTTCGAGAAATACGCCAGAAAAGTCAATAACAACAGAATATTATTCAAATTTGACGTGTCTTTATTCAAATCCATAACATGGGCTAAGAAAGCTTGACATCCGCTTTTCAATAAACGAATAGCTTTATGATTAGATATGACAAAGATTGATTTTAATGGTTTAGTTGCTTGAATTGCATAAACAGTCAAGTTAGAATATGAAAACTAACAACCTTACGAAAACAATCAATTTTGGTATGATGAGTAGTTAACCAATCAATCCCTAAAATCACATCAAAAGCAAGTATCTTTAAAGAGATAAGGTCAACAGTAAGGTGATGGTGCCAACTTGAATCAAACAAGATTTATAAACAAAGGATGTGATGAAAGTTTCTCCTAACTGAGTTTCCACAGATAGGTCAAAGTCTAATTTCTCCTGAGTCAAGTTTAAACGCTGAGCACATGCAGAGAGATAAAATGAATGGGTAGACCCCAGATTAAGTAAGGTATAAACTTCGCAAGAATTTATAAATAGCTTACCCGTGATCACCTCGCTTGGTTCCTCGATTTTGATGACCAAATACAACAAACGCTTCTTCCCTAATCGCTGACTTTCGACTTTTCTCGGATGTTTTTCGAGTCACCGTCCCTCACTAACTAGGTTTTCGCCATCGCATAATCTCGAGCGATATGTCCTTCCTTTCCACAATTATAGCATACCTTGAATCTGCTAGGGCGCTTGACCGATATGTCCTCTTTTCCGTGATTTATAAGATACGACCGGTGGTCGCTTCTCCTCCCTTAGAACCAATTGTCACGCAAGACCGCTGCCTTCACATGGTCGTTGTTAAATCTCCTCTTTAAAAATCTCCTCCCCGACTCGCTTCTTCTATTTTCACGGCTATGATTACCACCAGAGTGGTTACCATTTTTGTCCGCTCTGCTTTTCTCCGCAGTTATCATTATTCTCGCTGATCGCTATCTCCGTACGATCCTCGGTCAGGTCCTCAAATGACCGTATACTCAAGTATCTCGCCTAATAATTGAGCCCTGCTTATAACATCCGAATAGAGAGAAAATTTATGAGAAATGAGATATCGACGACGCCGGGTTTCAAACCTCTAAGAAACATCCGCCATATACGCTCCTCATTCTCCACCAAATGAGGTGCAAACCGATAACTCGCAAACTTTGCCTCGCATCGAGACACCGCCACATGTTGTTTTGTTCCAATCAATGAACTCCACTTCCTTCATACGACGAACACTTTCGTGAAAGTATTTGTCATTAAATAGTTTCAAACGCTTCCCCCAAGACATGCCGAAAAGTACCGATGGGTACGCTTCACGCATTCCCACCAAGAGTCTCCGCCGCCACTAACATAAAGTGTGGCGAATGGAACCTTCGTTCCTCCGCCGCATCCCAAGACATCGAATATCTTGGTAATTTGTTTGACCCATGTTTCCGCCATGATCGGATCCGCTTTCCTTAAATTCGTGGTCCCAACTTTTCGAATCGCTTGGCAGTGATAACCCGTGAATTGCTATCATTTCTCCTCAGATTTTGAACACGAAGTCTCCTCGTCTCCGATTTTGCATGAACTGCAAAAAGCTTCTAAACATCCCTCGCTCATCATCTCGCTCAATGGTGTTGTTCATGAGGAACATCATTGCCACCAAGTCAGACGCTCTCCCTCGCTGGTGAGTACAAAGCGCTCTCCACTGGCCTCATTTCCATTGTAATATTCTCTCAATGACATTCTCAAATACCGCCATAAAACAAGGGTTAATTAAGGAAATCAATATATCACATAATATCCCTATATACCGACCAACTAACAAATAAGCTTAGTAGACACACTAGCTAAGGATTTACTCGCCTCCCCTCCTAGTTCTATTCCCCGATCTCCGCCAGAGATCATATCCCTAAGCTCGATACCAACCGCGACGCGCCCCCAAAATAGGTATACATCACCCATTCTCGAAATTGTCAATACATGGTACGTAAACAACTACAACTTTATTATTACAACAAGAAATCTGTGAGTTTGAATACAAATATTATCTTCTGCATAATATCTATACTCAAATAAATCCTCATCACATTTATCGATACATTATTTTACAAAAATGGTGAGGACTACTAAACAACTCTTCTAAACCTTCATTCCATACCCGACTGCATTCGCTATATTCTCGCCTCCCGAGAAAAAAATGGAACAAAAAGGAAAAGGGTGAGCTCAACTAGCCAAGAAAAGAATATTACGACTAAGATAATATACAACAAATTATCGTTAGTCTTCAACAGGAAAAATCTAATAGTATACAATAGACAACAAATTTTAAATCAATATTCGCAATGAAATAATAATTCATTAAGAGAGTTAAGTAGAGAATGCAAACTACTATCTTCTATGTATGAATTTAAAAGTTCATCGCTCATCTTTTATCCCCTCAGAACATCAATCAATATACATCTGAATCAAATATTCATCTTTGCACTACAGCCAAAGATATTCATCACCGGTCATGTTCATCTAAACACTGCTCATCTTTGCACTACTACGCCAAAGATATTCTTCAGAAATCATTCATTCTTAAGAACATTCATCTTCAACAGCCAAAGATATTCCATAATATCATCATTTAAGACCGAGGATGATGAAAAATATTTTTTAAAAGAAACGAATCCAAAGGAAACAAAATGACAAGGATTAAGGATTAAGGATTCGTATTTTGTTTTATCCATGTTCCAAAAATACCTCAAAAATAATCATAGTGGTGTAAAATTCAAGAATGATCAAAACATGGATACAATCAAAGCTAGTATCCGTATTAGATATTTTGGACAAAAAGAAGAAATTTTATTTTTCTTGAATAAATCAGATATGTGAATAGTGCCAGATACGTGAATAATAAATCCTACTACACCAAAGATAGAAATTCCACAAAAAACATCTTCACGCTTCATGAATAGTACTTTAATAAGAATCGTGAATAAGAACTCATGAATAGTAACTCAGAATAAGAACTCGTGAATAAGAACTCCATGAATAGTAACCCCGAATGAAAAAGTTCCAAATTTGATAAAAACTTCAACCAATATTTCAAAGATAATGATATCAAGAAATAATATCATTACGAAAAAAAATAATATCCCTTACCTCGAAAGATCAAGATTTAATGAATACCGGATATATAGGTCATGACTTGACTTGCACCGTATAACAATACTCAAAGTATACTCAAAATACTCACAAGAATACGCCGATAATATAGAGAGAAAAACTTCAGCTTTCGTGTGATTTTCAATTCTAACCCAAGACCCTATTTATAGAAAATGCTTAGAACACCAAAGCGTAAAATTTAATAAAATATTAATATATTATTAATAAATTTCACCGCCTAACCTTCCAAGATCTGATCTCAACATTTCATTATGCCAACATTTAATAGACCACAAAAATGAAAAAACGTTTTTCTTTATAAAAAAAATATTTAAAACTTCCAAAAATCAATTATTTCGAGCTTTCGTAACTTCAATAATTCATAATAAATAGCCCTTTCATCGTAAAATTTCGAATCTCGCGAGTTTTTATAGGAAATTCAATTCTCTACAACTTTGCAGAAGAAAGTTTTTCCAAATTCCAAATAGAAATTGACCAAATCCACAAACCAAGCGATTTTACAAAGCTATAATCAAATTTCAAATAATAAATGGGGTCCACCGACATGTTTAACATGTTTTAAACATTTATTGCAACAAAAATACTCTTCCTCCTCAGATACTCATATATCCCACATTCGTTGTAAAATATCACCATTATTATATTATTAAAATATAATAATATATTTAAATGAATTATTTTATCGTAAAAAGATAAAATTTCAATTTTCAACAATTGTCACATTAAAATTTTTCTCCATCTATATCCACATAAAATCAATATTTTCCTCATCATATGAATCAATAATTAATTATTCACAAATAATATTACGTAATCACAATATCGACAACCAGCAGCTCCTGTGAAAGAGGGGCTTCCAATAAGAATTTCTTCATCATGCGCCGCAATTAGGTGACCAAACCTCTCCTTAGATGTAACTTTCTAGACATCGCCAATAATGTTATCTAATAATATTATTCGTATAATATGAATTATTGCTTCGATAATGAAAAATACCGTAAAATGACAATTATCAAAACAACAAAGAATATAAAATATCAACGCAAAGAATTATTAACTCAATAAAATATCGAATAAAGAATTATCGTAACCATTATCGAGTAGTGCTTCACGTAAGAATCAATAATCGTGCAATACCGCGCTAACAACGCCAGACATGTTTTTAACCAATCGTATTTTAAATAGATTAATCTGTGAATAACTACGCCTGCTATTTTTAAACAACTTATATTTGTCGCTTTCTTCATCCAATCGCTCACATGGGCCCACACATGGTCATACCAATCATTTAATATTCCCGACAATTTAATATTCCCCACAAACGAATATTCCCAAATATATCCACCACTTGCTTAAAATATTTGCGAATATTCCCCACAACAATCAATAACCCTTATTTTATAACCACTTGCTTATTTTTTTGAAATATTTCATGATTTTAACCCTAACTATCCACATTAATCAAATCAACCCTTACTATTTCAAAATAATAAATAAAGAAATCTAATTAAAGATTTGCTAGTGAGAATAAGGATCCCATTTCAAATGTATATAGCCTTGTGGTGACACAACAAACTATATATAAATAAATAGGTAGACAACTTTTGTCAATTACATCAACTATGCAACTCCTTATCTTTTGCCTCTTAGATTATTTTGATCAAGTGGTGGCACATCCGAATCAAAATTATCCAAGTTAAGTCCAACCTAGCACTCCATATATTCAAAAAGAAAAATATCATCCTTGTGGTGACACAACAAAACAATATTGTTCAATTTTCTTTATAAGCATCAAATGTGATAAATTAACATCTTAAATACTTAATACTTGCCTTGTGGTGACACAACAAACTCATATTAAATATTTAATACTCTATTAATTTTATCATGCTAGAAAGGCTTACGCTCGATATTCCAAATATCTTTGAACGCTTAGGACTTAATATAAAAATTGAGGGGTTTGTTATTAATTTGTCTCATCTTGTTTAGCGCATGCACATATATATATAAAATACGCGTCATATTAATGAACATGCGCCAAGCATGTTTGCATAATATATAATATATATAGTATAATGCATGCACATATAGAATACTATATTCTACCCGGATTGATTATGGACTTTTATTCTAGTTTGGTTCACTAGAGCCACCAAGTGAACCAAAAGGTCAAACCTAGGGTGCAAGAAATAATATTTAAATATAACTATTACATTTAAACCTGGGCTCTATAACAAACGGGTCTTCAAGCCTTCTTGTCCCTTGATCTCCAATTCTTCAAAATAATTCTAATTATTCCTATTACTAAACTATTTAAAATAATAGAAACCTTGATCAGCAAATGAGGGGAAGTACATAGAGGAGATAGAATTTACATTAAGAAAAATTAGAGAAGACGAGGTACTGTAATCCCATTTAATAAAAAACCATACATTCACGCATCCAACTAAAATAAAATCCAATCACATCGTCAATAGTCCATAATCAATACCATTTATTATCATACACATCACCATATGCATCAATAAATAACATTCATCTCATGAATAATAAACATTTAATATATATATTGATATCATTTAATGGGCAAAATTAGTTAGTATAAAATCTAATTTTTGAATAAAATAAACTCCTTTATTTAAATTCAAATTTAAATCAAAATAAAACTATTTTATTTTAATTTATCCAATTTTGAATAAAATAAACTATTTTATTTTAATCAAAATATTTAATCAAAATAAACTCCTTTATTTTAATTAATTATGGAATCCAATTCCAAGTAAAAAAAATCTTTAATTAAAATAAACTCTTTTATTTTAATTAATTATGGAATCCAATTCCATGTAAAAAAAAAAAACTTTATTAAAGGAAACACTTGATATTCTTTCCTATTCACAAATAAACTCTTTTATTTTGAATAATATGAAATCTTATTTCATATTTAAATAAACTCCTTTATTTAAGGAAATTGTGATTCTCTCCTATTCACAAATAAACTCTTTTTATTTTGAATAATATGAAATCTTATTTCATATCTAAACAAACTCCTTTATTTAAGGAAAGATGGATTTACTTCCCTATTCACAAATAAACTCCTTTATTTTAGGAAAAATAAAATCCAATTTCAACTCCAATTAGTTATCATGGAATCCAATTCCAACTCTAATTAGTTAGCATGAAATTTAATTTTAAAATTAAAATAAATCTTTTATTTTAATATTAAAATAAACCTTTATTTTAAAATTAAAATAAACTTTTATTTTAATTATATAATTATTAAGATTAAAATAAAACTTTATATTTTAATATTAAATAAACCTTTATTTTAAAATTAAAATAAACTTATAAACTTTTATTTTATTTATATAATAATTAAGAATAATATATATATATATATATAACTATTATATATATATATAATATATATAGAATATATATATATATAAAACCGTAGGAATAATATATATATATATATATATATATATATATAACTTCCGTGAATCTATTAAAAATAATGTACCATCTCGATTTCCGGCACGGTCAATCGCTTTACTGCGGCTTCATTTTTGATTTCACCGCCATTGATTTGCGTGCATGACCACTTTTCCTTTTGGACCATGAGCTTATTCACCATAGATTAAATTAAATATACATAACATATTATTACGATTATGCCATTAACTTCTTAAATAATTATTCTTCCTTTTATGGTGTGACCCTTTTAGGTTCTCCATATTAAACCCATTGTGAATAAATCAATTAGAACAATTCTAATCTTATTTAAATAAATAAATTAAACAATTAATTTATTTAAATAAATAATATTTATTCTACAATAGGATAAGCCTCCCTAACGATCAACGACTTTCCGGATAATATAGATTTCAACATTAATCATTAAAGAACCTTTGAGTAAATAGTTACTGTACAATTCAATCCTTCCACCATACAATGTCCCAATTAAATATAAGACATGGAATTACCGTCAAGTCTTATTTTATTTAATTATATGTATTTTCGATCCTTAAATGCACAACTCCAAATAATGCAAATTAGAAACTCCTTTCTAATTTCATTCGCCGCCCAAGGACTACCGGGTTGTCATTTATCGAATCACATGGGACATTTCTCTTCTTTATTAGAAGTGGTAGATTCTTTATTGATCATACATTATCTCCATGTATAACTTATTATACCCAAGCATACCCTTTGATATACCCTAAGGGTCTTAAGGAATAAGTCAAAGTATAACTCATCATACACAAGATACTATGATGATCTCAAGTCCAAGGATCACTTGTACTACTATCACTACAGAATTCCTATCGACAGCAAATAAAACTCCATTAGGTATTCCTTAGCGAGCCAATGCTCAGTGAACTTATTCTCTAATAAGCACCTATATACTTGCTTTAGTGTTCCACACAAATGATCATGAGATCAATCATCCTCATCCAATGAAAGCAAGCAACGATGTACCCCAATCTATCCTGGATTCACTAATCCCCAATTTAGTAATCCAATGATTGGGAACTATTTTAGTTTTAAGCTTTCTAAGAATTTAGATCTCATTAGAATGATCATCATCATTATTCTAAAAGCATTGCTTAAAACTATGGGTTTATCACATATTATAAAACAAAGATCATGTAGATAATTAAAAGCCTTTAATAAATTAATACTTTTATTAATAAATGAATAAGATTGTTTACAAAGTATATGCTTTATCATCAAACATGATTGGCTTGTATGCATACTACTTTCAACTAGAGAATGACACTTTGGTCCATATAACACCTCGAATGGAGCCATGCCTATACTTGTCTGATAACTGTTGTTGTAGGAGAATTCCACCAATGGCAAGTACCTATCCCAACTTCCTTTGAAATCTAGGACACAGAGTCTTAATAGATCTTCAAGAGTTTGAATAGTCCTTTTCGATTTCCCATCCGTTTGAGGATGGTATGCCAAACTGAATCGTAAATTTGTGCCCATAGCTTTATGCAAGCTAACCCAAAATCGTGAAGTGAATCTTGGGTCACGATCCAAAACTATGGATACTGGCATGCCATGCAATCTCACAATCTCATTTATGTACATATGAGCAAGACGTTCAAGGGAATAAGTCTCACGTATAGGAAAGAAATGAGAAGACTTGGTTAATCTATTAACAATAACCCAAATCACATTTATGCCTTGAGAAACCTTGGGAAGACCCATAACGAAATCTATGGTAATGTGTTCCCACTTCTATTTCGGAATCTCAAGTGGTTGCAATGAACCCTTTGGCACTTGATGCTCCGCCTTTACACGTTGACAAGTTAAACACCTCGAGATAAACTCTGCGATCTCTCTCTTCATATTGCTCCACCAAAATGTATGTCGAATATCATGATACATTTTGGTACTCCCAAGATGGATTGGAAATGGTGTGTTATGTGCCTCCATTATGATTTTATGCTTCAAGTCAGAATCGTTAAGAATGCAAAGTCTGGAGTTGACTCAAAGTATTCCTTCTTCATCAATTCTTGCTTCTAGAATAACACCTTCTTGTACTTTCTTCTTCATACATATCATCTCTGGGTCTGTGTATGACGCCCCCAAAATAGGTCCACACGACCCATTCTGAGTCGCCAGATATCATACTATAAAAATCAAATACAAACTTCATTTATACAACTGTTGAACTGTCGTGCATAATACGACCACAGTTAAATTATGAGTTTTAATAAAAATATATGTAACTCTCATGGTGCCTCGACCACAACCTTACAATGGTACTTTACATAAAAGTACAGTCAAAAACTATTTTAGAAATTAAAATCTTTGGGAAGTGCTCAAGGAAACCTTCGTATACATGGGAGGCCATGCTGCCTAGGTTATGATAGATATCATATGTCCACACGTAATTATCCTTGGTTGATCTAATAGACCCCAAAGAAAAAACGAGAAGATTACTATCATGTTATTTCCAATGGCGAGTCTTCTTGACATATAACTATCTCCACCGCTCCGCAATTGAAAATTATATCTCTACCAAACTCCAAGATCATATAGGTAGTGCTCAGATATACTCAAAGAAGTGGATGTGCACAACCATGTCTTATGATAACACGAGGTTGTATGTCATTAGACATCTTGTATGATAGTGGCAAAACACCCTTCCAAAGTTAGGTTTACCTCACCCTATTCGGTTCACCAAAATTAAATATCAAATGACGATACAATACGACACACTTATCTAAAGTTCTCAATAAAATTATTTTCATACTATTTAGGGAGAACCTCAATAGCTATAGACCACCGCTCTATTATCCTCACATTACCACTTCGACCCAATTACACTCTTATTACCCGAAAGAAGGAATTGTGAAGCAAAAAGGGTGAGCACAACTAGCCCAAAGAAAGAATATCATGACTAAAGATAATTTACATCATCAATAACCTTCATCAGTAATAAATCAGAGATTTAGAACATGTGGTAGATGATAAAACTTTTCAACCATAGTTGCAGCGGAACGAGAAATCCATTAGAAGAGTTAAATAGACCATCGGTATATTATCTTCTCCATGTTAAAAGTCCACCAATAATGTTTTATCCTCAGAACATCAATCAACAATTCCTCGCCCACAATCATATGAATAACTCATAATCATAATTGTGATTCTAAATTCTTCTTCGCACCGTGACGAAGATAATGTTCATCACCTATCTTCACCTGAAACATCAAACATCATGGTTATACCAAATCACAAGTCCTGCTCATAATCATACTAATAAATTCATCTTTGCACTACAGCCAAAGATATTCATTAACAATTCATCTTTGCACTACAGGCCAAAGACATACAACTGTATTTTAGAATATCTACTATCTTTTACGAATTAAAAGAGTATAATCAATATGTTATCGGTGAGACTCAGCTTAATAAATAATCCACATCATCAAATCATCCCTGCACTACGGCCAAGGATATTCATGTAATCATCAATGGTCATGATTATACTGAATAATCCCTGGTTATAATCATACCAATAACTATCCATCAATGCACTACACGCCAATGAGGACTTTTACCACATCATCTATAACATTACGGTCATGATTATACCGAATGATCCTCGTCATAATCATACCAATAAACAGCTTCATCTATGCACATAAGCTAAAGATACTCATCAATCAATAGTTCATCTTTGCACGTAAGCTTATACAATCAGAAAACCAATAATCAACACCCATCTTTGCACGTAAGCCAAAGATATACAATTGTAAAACCAATAATCAATAAATTCATCTTTGCATCGTAAGCCAAAGATATACAACTATAAAACTAATAATCAATAAATTCATCTTTGCATGTGAGCCAAAGATGACTTTCATCATAATATAAAGCATGAGGATGATGACAATGATATAAGCATTAATCAAACGAAATCATGCAAGGAAAAATATTTAAAGACTTTAAATTTATCCAGAGTTTAAAAATATCCAAATTGTCAACATGATACTGCTTTATAGAGTAAAATTCAAGAATAATATTCTTCTACCAAAAATAATTTGGACAGAAAAGAAATATATTTTTCGGATAAATAGTACCCCGTGAATAGTAACTCATAAATAGTAACTCGTGAATAGTAACTCATAAATAGTAACTCATGAACAGTAACTCGTAAATAGTACTCTGTATTCGTACATAGTAGCGTATACATAAATAATGTCATATACGCAAATAGTGCCATATACATGAATAGTGTCGTATACGTGAATAGTGTCGTATACGTGAATAGTAACCCCGGCACAAAAAGATAATGTTTCATAATAAAATCCATATCAATATTTATAACACCTTAATCCAAATGTTATAAATCACTTAATAATCTCATAATCTAATATTATTAATATTACCACAATATTTTAATCATTTCTTAAACTTATAAATAATCTATTTTAATTATTTACACTTTACTAATTAATGCATTTAATCATCCTAAAATGCCAAACTCATAAGATTTCATCACCAATAACCAAAACTCTCATAAAAAATCTGCATATACCTTATATAAGATTCTCAAACCATAAAATCCTATTTACCAATTTTTCAACTTCACATAACATATTTAATTCATATGTTCGTAATTAAACCATTTTCATAAAAAATACCAAATCAGTCCCAAACATTTTTCTTTTCTGGGATTTAGCAGAATATAGTCCCATATTGAACATATATTCTTCTCAAATTTTTAAAATTCATTTACTATTTTTTATATGGCCAAAACTCACTGAATATTTAGACATTTATCATAAATCTGTACTTTTGTCCAAAATTCAAATTTACAGTATACTCTGTTATATATATGTACTCCCAATAAAAATTTCACCAATTTTGGAGTTAACCACAAGGAGTTATAAGGGTTTACTTTTAAAATAGTATTTTCCATAAAATTCATAACTCTAATCTATACATCCAAAATCGCCATTTTGGACACAATCTAGAAAACTCAACAAATTATCATTTCCAATTTTTTCAGAATTTTTGAGGGTCAGAAAAATTACAAAACTGCAAATGGATTTTCACCCGCCATGCGGTAATTCACGTAGACAGATCATTTCCACAATTTAATAAGGAATGAATACGAAGGATCATTCACCATGCATGCGGTAGTCCACATAGACAGGTTATTCCAACAGAATAATAAAGAATGGAATAACAAAAGAATTCACCAGGCATGATATAATCGCATGCATGTTATTCCCCGAATAATAATAAAGAATGGATCCAGTCACGCAGAATCCGATGATGTATGTGATATTCCAATAGAATAATAAAGAATGGAACTGTGTCATGCGTAATCCGCATGTATAAGATATTACAATAGAATAATAAAGAATAGAATAACAACATAATTCACTGTGCATGCGATAGATCGCATGCATACGAGTTATTCCAATGTAATAATAAAGAATGGAATAACATAAGAATTTCACCATATATGCAAAGATTGCATGAGATGTGGTTATTCTAACATAATAATAAAGAATGGAATAACAATCCTTACGAGTATTGAAAGAAAATAACTCTCTTCATGAATACAAAAGAATAATACTCCTAACCTTAGAAGAAACTGGATATTGGAATAGTGAGGTAGCAGACTTCTCTTCTTCTTTCTCTCTATAATTTCTCTCTATAATAATTGCTCTAAAGCTTTAGTGAATTGGTGAAAAATAATAAAGGAATAAGCTTCTATTAATAGAAAAATATAGTTTTCATAATTGCACATTTTGGGGCTCGAAATATTACAGTATAATACCTTTATCTTTTCCTTCATTTTTAATTTAGTCATGCAAGTATTATCAAACTTGCACCACCTCCCCTAATAGTAAATCATGTGAATCAATAGTAAATCATGTGACTCAATAGCTCTAAACATGTGAAAAAATTAATTATAGTATAGTACATTCATCTATACCTCTATTTTTAACTTAGTCATGCAAGTATTATCAAACTTGCACCAACTCCCCTAATAGTAAATGAATGTGATTCAATAGTACACACATGTGAACAAATAGTTATAATCATGTGAATTAATAGCAATTAATTGCTCATTTATCTGATTAATTACCCGATTGGTCAATATAACTTCCAAACATCAATTATTATCGAAATAAATGTCGGTTTCCACTAACACTAATAATTTCCACACAATGGAACTATCAATTTCATCTTTAATCAACACAAACTTATTCATCATTAATATTATAATTCACAATATTTAACAACCAGGTCGTTCCCAAGAAAGAGGGGGCTTTCTGATAAGGATATTTCCTTATTAGCGCGCAATTAGGTGACCAAACCTCTCCTTGACAGAACTTCAAGACATTGTCAATATTGCAAATAATAATATAACTAACTTTGCCGTCTCAATTATTGATTTAATAATATATCATATTATGCAGATGATACTGTGACAATAATTAAATCAATAATATGAGAGATGTGATGCAGTAATTACTGTAGCAATAATTGAGTATAACTGAGTGATTTCTCACGTAAGCATCAATAATCAATACCGTGTGCTACTATGCAACCACGCGTACTACCGAGTAGTTCAACAGTTTTAACGGTAACACTTTCACTGTTATTTATTTAAAAAGATAATTCTGTCATTTTCTTACTACGACAATACTTTCGTTGTGGGGTCTACCAATGATTGTGTCGTCCTACGGATATTCCCCGACAAAAAGAATATTCTCCAACCAAACGAATATTTTATAACAACTTGCATACTTTGAAAATTTTTCACATATCACCCTTAACTTTAACCTTTTATCAATTTAACCATTTACTAAATAGAATAATTATAAGAAAATTGAATACTTTCATTTCATAAAATCCGAGGTCTCACATTGTGGCTTGAGCAGCTTTAACTTTATCGATTAAAGTCAGTTCTACTCGTATGTTTGATATCGACTTTATCGATTTAAAGTCGGTTCTAAATATTTTTTCTTGTTATAATTTTCTTCTTTCATTTATAGTTTAACACCAGATTTGTTCCTACACAACAAATTCTAGTAAAGAATAAGATATGGGCCTGTCTTATTCGCAGTAACCATGTGTAGCAAAAGTGAGGAGCGAATATAATCTTAAGGAAAGAGTAGTCAACCATTCGATTCAAACGAAAATTTTGTTGTTCTTTATCTTACTACGAAGCAAGTTACAACATATTAGTTGTTTCTATAAAACTTGCTTTAACATTATAATCTTTTGGAAGACGCCTACATAAGAAAACAAGTTCTTATTTTTTTTAAATTTCATAAAATCTCAAATCCAAAAACTACTCCCTCTGTCTCAGAATAAAAGTCTTTATTATTATTTTAAGTAGTCATGTTAAATGTCTACTTACCTTAAATAATCTATTTTTTACAATAATTTGCCTATAATACCTTTATTATTAATTGTTATATTTCTATTCTCTATGCATATTTATGGAACATCACTAGTAATGTGAAAAAAACTATGCAATTAAATGAGAATTTAAATATGGACAATTTTGTCATTTTATCCTCTTTTTTAATATGCGCAAAAAGTCAACCAGGACTTTTATCTTGGGACGAAGGGAGTATTTAACATGAACATTTAAAATTATATACATATCCATTATATCGGTTTCATTAGTCCTAGTACGTCTCCTTGGGGTGCCCTTTTTCTATTCATGAAGAATAAAGATGGAATTATGCGACTTTGTATTGATTATCTGGAGTTGAATCATGGCACCATCAAAAATAGGTGCCCGTTATCTCGTATTAATGACTGTTTGACCACTTCGCAAGGTGCCAATTTCTTTTCAAAGATCAATATTTATTCGGATATCATCGCTTAAAGATTAAAACTGATGACATCCCAAAACTACTTTCGAACTCGATACGGGCATTACGAATTCCTAGTCATGTCTTTTGGATTGACTAATGCTCCTCCGCCTTTATGGATATAATGAACCGAGTATTCAAGGAATATTTTGATCATTTTGTGGTCATTTCTTTATTGATGACATCCTCATTTACTCCAAAAGCCATGAAGATCATGAAGCAACACTTGAGACCGATACTTCAAATGCTTCGTGAAAATAAGCTATATGGAAAGTTGAAGAAATGCGAGTTCTGGCTTGAGGAAGTAGCATTCCTTGGGCACGTGATATCAAATCATGGAATATCTGTTGACCCGACAAAAATTGAAGCAATTCAAAGCTGGGAGCAACCTAAGTCAGTGACCGAAGTATGTAGCTTTCTCGGCTTAGCTGGTTATTATCGGAGATTCGTAGAAGGGTTTTCTCAAATCGCTACTCCATTAACTCAGCTGACTCGAAAAAATACAAAATTCGGTTGGAGTGAGGAATGTGAGAAGATTTTTCAAGAACTCAAAAGAAGACTCATTTCAAGACTGCTCGACAATACCATCCGGTTCAAGGATTTGTCATCTATAGTGATGCTTCGTGCAAAGGTTTAGGATGTGTTCTCATGCAACATGGGAAAGTCATAGCCTATGTCTCACGATAACTCAAAGAATATGAGAGGAATTATCCTACTCATGATCTAGAGTTGGCGTACCGCCGCTTTTACGCTTAAGATTTGGAGGCATTACTTGTATGGAGAGAAGGTGGAGATCTATACGGATCATAAAAGCCTCAAATATTTCTTCACTCAAAAGGAACTCAACATACTGCAACGACGATGGCTTGAGTCAAGAAAGATTACGATCATACCATTCAATACCATCCTCGAAAAGCAAACATAGTAGATGGCACGCATTGAGTAGAAAGATCATATGCGAATGAGTGTAATATTGTCAATGCAAAGGCCCATTTTGTATGACTTACAAAGGATGGAGATAGAGTTAAAGACTCCAAGGACCCATGTGATGATGGCGAATATACGAGTAGAACCGACTTTAATCAATAAAGTTAAAGCTGCTCAAGCTACAGACTTGGAGCTGATGCGTATGAGGAAGAAAGTGCAAGAAGGTGCTATTCCGGAAGAAAGAATCGATGAAGAAGGAATACTTCGAGTCAACTCCAGACTTTGTGTTCCTAAAGATTCTGACTTGAAGTATAAAATCATGATGGAGGCGCACAACACATCGTTTGCAATCCATCCTGGGAGTAATATGAAGAGAGAGATAGAGAGGTTTATCTCAAGGTATCTAACTTTTAACGAGTCAAGGCGGAGCATCAAGTGCCAAAAGGTCCATTGCAACCACTTGAAATTCCAGAATGGAAGTGGGAGCACATTATCATGGATTTTGTTACTGGTCTTCCCAAGGTTTCTTAAGGCATAGATGTGATTTAGGTCATTGTTGATAGATTGACCAAGTCTGCTCATTTCTTACCAATACGAGAAACTTATACACTTGAACGTCTTGCTCGTATGTACATAAAAGAGATTGTAAGATTGCATGGTATGCCAGTATCCATAGTTTCTGATCGAGACCCAAGATTCACTTCACGATTTTGGGTTAGTTTGCAAAAAGCTATGGGCATAGATTTACGATTTAGTTCGACGTATCATCCTCAAACGGACGGGCAGTTGGAGAGGACTATTCAAACTCTTGAGGATTTATTAAGACTCTGTGTCCTTGACTTCAAAGGAAGTTGGGACAAGTTCTTACCATTGGTGGAGTTTTCTTACAACAATAATTATCAAGCAAGTATTGGCATGGCTCCATTTGAGGCGCTGTATGGAAGAAAGTGTCGTTTCTCTGGTATCTTTGGGATAAGGTGGGTGAAGCAATGTTTTTGGGACCGTAGTTGGTACGTATGAATACGTAAAAGATTCAAATGATCCGACAACGTATAAAAACCTCACAAGATTGACAAAAGAATTATGTTGATCTTCATCGAAATGACGTGGAATTCAATATTGGAGATCATGTGTTGTTACGTGTTGCTCCATGAAAAGGAGTTACGAGATTTGGAAAGAGAGGAAAGCTCAATCCTTGATTCATTGGCCCATTTGTAATCCTCGATCGAGTAGGAACGTGGCTCATAGACTCGCTTTACCGCCAAGTATTTCTCGTGTTCATAACATTTTTCACATATCTATGTTACGTAAATATGTGAAAGACCCGAACCACATTATTAAATTAGAACCGGACGAGATAGCGAAAGATTTAACGTATGAAGAGGTACCTGTTAAATCTTGGATAAGAATGATCATATTCTATGCTCCAAGGTTATACATCAAGTCAAAGTTTTATAGAGAAACCACGATGTGGAGGAAATGACCTGGGAATTAGAATCTGAAATAAAATCAAGGTATCCTCACCTCTTCGACATTATCAGGTATGTACCCTAATTTCGAGGATGAAATTTCATAAGAAAGGGAGGTTGTAAGACCCCAACTTTTATGAATAAAGAATAATGTTTCTCGAAATATATTTTTGAATATTATGGTGTGGATATGATATAATGTTATTAATGGATTTGCAAATGCTCCATGGAGTCAAAAAAACCAGGTGGGAATATTTTGTTCAGTTTACACGTGATCTCTATGATGTTCTTCTCAAGTACAGACATTTCCTTCATTTCCTTCTAATTTAATGTTTTTGAACATAAGTCTTTGAAGAAACGACTAAGATTCGTCAAAGCATATCATATTGGTTTATCAAGCAGATCCCGAAATGCTATAGGCATGAGTCTCTCCATGAACACATGACAGTCATGATTATTCATCCCTTGCAATTTCCCACCCGTAACATACCTTATAATGTTTGACGCATATCCATCTGGTAGTTTCAGAGACTTAACCCATGTGCACACATCTTCAACTTGCTTTTTGGATAATGTGTACCTTGCATGCGGTTTAACAATCTTACCATTAGGAGATTCATAATGTTCTAATCCAGGACGCTTACAAATATCTTTCATGTCCAAACGTGCCTTATCATTATCTTTTGTCTTCCCTGTAACATTCATCACGGTGTTAAACACATTGTCAAACACATTCTTCTCAATATGCATCACATCTAGATTATGACGAATCAAATTTGTAGACCAATAAGGCAGTTCCCAAAAGATGCTTCTCTGAACCCAATTATGAGATTCGCCAAACCCATTGAATATGTTTGTGGCATCAATCTTACTAAATGGGATGACCGACAATCTCATCACACGATCTCGCATCTCCGTTCCCGACAACCGCGGTGTAGGCATATCATTATCTACTTTCCCTTTCCTGAAGTGTTCTCTATTTCTTCGAAACGGGTGATCTACCGGCAAGAACCGACGTTGACAATCAAACCAGCAAGGCTTTCTAACTTTTGATAGATTGAAAGACTTTGTATGCTCCATACAATACGGACAAGCTAACTTCCCGTGTGTACTCCATCCAGCTAACATACCATAAGCTGGGAAGTCACTTATAGTCCACATAATCGCCGCCTAAGGTTGAAATTTGTTTTCGTTGTAACATCCCAAGTCTTTACTCCATCCTCCCACAATACCTTCAACTCGTCTATAAGAGGTCTCAAGTAAACATCTAAGTTCTTTACAGGACTCTTAAGATCAGGAACCACGAGTGAAAGACACAAGTATGGCTGTTTCATACACATCCAAGGAGGCAAGTTGTACGGAGTAATAATCACAGGCCAATATGAGTACAGAAGTGGCCAAATGAATTGAAACCATCGGTGGACAATCCAAGCCTCACATTTCTAGGTTTCAATGCAAACCCAAGATGTACTATGTTGAAATCTTTCCAAGCCTGCCCATCTGCGGGATGATTAAATTCTCCATCTTTAGCTGGAGATTTCGCATGCCAACTCATATGTTCAGCTGTGCTTGAAGACATGTACAATCTTTTTAGCCGATGTGTTATTGGAAAATACCTTAGAATCTTAAATGGTATACTTGATTTTTTTGTAGCCACACCCTCTTTATTAGGCCTAAACCGATTATGACTGCAAAACGTGCACCTTGTCATCTGTTCATTTTCCTTATAAAATAACATGCAATCGTTGGAACATGAATCGATCTTTTGGTATCTAAGACCCAACTTCTTCACCATTTTCTTATAAAAGTAATAGTTACCAGGTAATTTCTCACCGTCAGGCAACATACTCTTAATGGCCTTCAAGAGCGACTCAAAACACTCATGGCTTATGTTGTGATCAGCCTTGATGTTAAGTAATGTTGCCACTGTAAACAATGTAGTGTGTTTGGTGCAACCATGCAACAATGGCTCGCTACCCTCGTCTAACAACTTAAAGAAGTCTTTGGCATCATAATTCATAGGTTGTTTTCTGCCTTGCTCCCAATCAAAATCTGGCCCTACAATATCATGAACCATTTCATTCATACAATGAGTACTACTGCCTGAATTGTGTACTTCTGTGATGCCACCATCTCTTCTCTGTCCATGTGCCCACCAGCATTCTTCGTAATTTTTCATGAACCCAGAAACAAGTAAATGATAGTTTACCACGTCTTTGTCCATCTAATTTACATTCTTACACTTCAAACATGGGCATCGTATCTGTGACTGACCATTCATTCATTCTGGGTTATTATACGCATACTCCAAAAACACTTGGCAACCAAAGATTAAATTCAATTGTAGCACTATCAGCCACTTGACTTTAAATCGTGCCATCCAACTACTTGCCTAAATAGAGGTCCATGATACCATGGTACCTACTATAGACAACATTATAAATGTGATCAATTGGCTTGAGCATACTTGTAACCATATGACTTGAACATACTTGTAAGTAAATGATTAACATTTAAGCATACCTGTGATCAATTAACATTTAAGTATATGTTGATGATCAAAGGGATAACAATTGGCGTGTGGTTATACAAACAAAGCCGAGAGATTTATGTGAAGATGCTGAAGTAGATTCTGATAGTGAAGAGTTACCCAATACCAATGAAGAATTCATCACTCCAGTTGCAGAAGTTGATATTGAAAACATAAATTGGGTTAGGAATGACGTTGATGCTGAATTAGTTGAAAATGGACCAAAAAGACTTAAAAGTAAACGAAAAATAGGATCTCAAATTAATACATCTCGTTTCAAAAGATGAATGATTGAACATATTGTTGATGAAGATGAAGACGAGACGAAGAAGAAAATGAAGACGAAGACGAAGACGAAGACAAAGATGAAGATGAAGACGAAGATGAAGACGAAGACGAAGAGGATGGTGATAGTGAGGAAAATGAAGATGAGAAAGAATGAAGAGGATAAACATCACAATTGATATAATATCTAGACTATCTTATTTTTAGTATAATATCTTCTGTTTTTGATATCCTTATACTATTAGCAAATATCTAGACTATCTTATGTATTAGTATAATATCTAGACTATCTTATGTATAGTATAATATCTTTTATTTACGATATTATATCTTGGTGCTCCTTATTTCTATATGATATTATATCTTATGTATTAGTATAATATCTTATATATTAGTATAATATCTTACTTTTGATATCCTTGTACTATATGTATATGAAGTTTATGTAAGACCTAAATTTTATGAAATAAAAATATTCAATTTTTTTAATTAATTACTATTCATGAGTTACTATTCATGAGTTACTTATTCACGAAAGTTACTATTCATGAGTTACTATTTATGAGTTACTATTCACGAGTTACTATTCATGAGTTACTATTCACGAGTTACTATTCATGAGTTACTATTCACGAAGTTACTATTCACGAGTACTATTCATGAAGCATGATAAAATTTCGTGAAGGCATTACTCAATAATTGTTACGATAATTACTGCTCAATATTTTATTTTATTGATTCAATAATTGCTACGTTGATATTTTATATTATTGTTGTTTCAATAATTGTCACAAAGACATATTTTCCATTATCTGAGCAATAATTCATATTATCCGAATAATATTATTGGATAACATTATTGGCAATGCCTAGAAAGTTCTGTCTTCAGAGGAGAGGTTTGGTCACCTAATCATGCTACAAGAAGAGAGAAATTCTTATTGAAAGCCCCCTCTTCCCTGGAACAAACCGGTTGTCAATATTGTGATTATGTAATATTATTTGTGAATAATTAATTATTGATTTTATGATGAGGAAAATATCTATTTTATATGGACATAGATGGAGAAAATTTTAATGTGACAATTGTTGAAAATTTAAATTTTATCTTTTTCGATAAAATAATTCATTTAAATATATTATTATATTTTAATAATATAATAATGGTGATATTTTTACAACGAATGTGGGATATATGAGTATACGAGGATGAAGAGTATTTTGTTGTAATAAATGTTTAAAACATGTTAAACATGTCGGTGGACCCCATTTATTGACTGAAATTTGATTATAAATTGTAAAAAATCGCCTCGCTTGTGGATTTCGGTCAATTTCTGCTTGGAATTCGAAAAACTTTCTTCTCGCAAAGTTGTAGACAATTGAATTTCCTATAAAAACTCACAAGATTCAAATTTTCCGACAAAAGGGCTATTTATTATGAATTATTGAAGTTCCGGATTAATTAATTATTATTTTTTTGGAGTTTTAAATTAATTAATTATGAAAACGTTTTTGTAAGTTTTGTAAGGTGAGATACTTGTGTTGCTTGAAGTTTGAAAAAAAAGTGGTGGGCGTAGAATTCAAATTTATTATATTAATAATTTATTAAATTTTCTCTTTGGTGTTCTAAGTATTTTCCTATAAATAGGTGCTTAGGTTAGAATTGAAAATCACACCGTAAACCGAAGTTTTCTCTCTCTATATTATCGAAATATATTCTTGTGAGTATTTTGAGTATACTTTGAGTATTGCTATACTACTATGCAAGTTCGTTTCAAATAATTATTCCAAATGTAAGTCGCTTTCTTTTGAGGTAAGGGATAGTAAGGGATTTTAAGGGTTATTATGTTTTTAGTTTCGAAATTTTTCTGAACCTTCAAAATTCTAGAAAAATTTGAAATGATATTTTGATGAGTTTTATAGAGTGTGTCCAAAATGGCGATTTTTGGATGTATAGATTGGGAGTTATGGATTTTATGAGAAAAGACTATTTTAAAAGTAACTATTTATAACTCCTTGTGATTAACTCCAAAATTGATGAAATTTTTATTGGGAGTACATCTATATAATATCAGTATACCGTGTAAATTTTAGAATTGTTGGATAAAAGTATAATTTATGATAAATGTTTAAATATTCTTGGTGTTGGCCATGTGAAAAATAGTAAATGAATTTTTAAAATTTTGAGAAAAATATATGTTCAATATGGGACTATATTATGCTAAATTCCAGAAAAGAAATATTTTTGAACTGATTTGGTATTTTCATGAAAATGTTCTAGTTATGAGTAAATGAATTAAATATGTTATGTGAAGTAAGAAAATTGGAAAATATGATTTATTGGCTTGAGAATCATATATGAGGTATATGCAGATTTTTATGGGGGTTTTGGTTAATGATGATGAAATCTTATGAGTTTGGCATTTTTTAGATGATTAAATGCATTAATTATTAAAGTGTAAATAATTGGATTAAATTATTTATAAGTTTAAGAAATGATTAAAATATTATTATAATATTAATAATATTAGATTGTGAGATTTCTAAGTGATTTATAACATTTGGATTAAGGTGTTATAAATATGGATATGAATTTTATTATGAAACTTTATCTTTTCGTGTCGAGGTTACTATGCACGTTATACGGTACTATGTAGGAATACGGTACTATTCACGGACAAATTGGTTTCTTCTCTGACCAAATTATCGCTGATTTATGAATCTTACTCTTGAAATTAAAACCATGTTTTGATTATATTGTTTTATATAACATTCTTATAACCCTAATGATAATATTTCTCTCGACTTAAGTGTAAAGATGGGTAGATTATTGGTATGATCGTGAACTATAGGTTTTCTTTGGCCAAGAGTGTGCAAAAGTTGAATTGTTGAATCGGTATGATCATGACCATTGAATTTACAATTGAATATTTTTTAGCTTAAGTGCAAAGGTGAATCGATCAACATGGTTATAATTATTGTTATATAACTTCGAAATGATTATGTATTTCTTTGATATATGAATATCTTTGGCTAATAGTGCAAAGATGACTTGTTGTTGAATATCTTTAATGTAGTGCAAAGATGAATTATTGATGAATATCTTTGGCTCAGAATGCAAAGATGACTTTTGTTGTTGAATATCTTTAGCTTTTGTAGTGCAAAGATGAAGTATTGATGAATATCTTTGGCTCGAAATGCAAAGATGACGACTGCTTGTTGAATATCTTTAGCAGATTGTAGTGTAAAGATGAATCTGTTGATGAATATCTTTGGCCCGTGGTGCAGAAGATGAATTTATTAGTATGATTATGAATGAGAACTCGTGATTTGGTATAACCATGATATTTGATGTTTCGTGTAAAGACAGTGATGAAAATTATCTTCGTCCGGATAAGAAGAGGAATTTAGAATCACAATTATGATTATGAGTTATTCATATGATTGTGGAAAGGAACCGTTGATTGATGTTACGAGGATAAAATATTGTTGGTGGACTTTTAACGTGGAGAAGACAATAAACTTTATACTATTCGACTCTTTTAATGGATTGCTCGTTCACCGCAACTATGGTTGAAAAGTTTTATCATCTACCATATGTTCTAAATCTACGATTTATTACATCGATGAAGACTATTGATAATTTATTTATCTTTAGTCATAATATTCTTTATCGAGCTAGTTGTGCTCACCCTTTTTCACAATTCACAATTCCTTTCGTAATAAAAGTGTAAATTGGTTGAAAGTGGGGATAACAAGGAATAGAATCGGTGGTCTATAGTTGTTGAGGTTCTCCTAAAAGAGGTGAATTAGCGAACCCAACTTTGGAAGGGTGTTTTGTCACTATCATACAAGATGTCTAATGACATACAAACTCGTGTTATCATAAGACACATGGTTGTGCTCATCCACTTCTTTGAAGTATATTTACAAGCACTACCTATATAATCTTGGTGTTTGTTTGGAGTATAATACCCAATTAGAGACAAGTGGAGATAATGATATGTCAAGAGAAGACTCACCATTGGGAAGAATATGATAGTAATCTTCTCGTTTTTCTTTGGGGTCTATTGGATCAACCAAGGATAACTCGTGGGACATATGATATCTATCATAACTTAAAAGCATGGCCTCCCATGTATACGAAAGGTTTCTTGAGCACTTCCCAAAGATTCTAATTTCTAAAATGCTTTTGATTATACCTTTATGTAAGGTGTCATTGTGGACGTACTACGATTGGTATATATTTGTATCCAAACTCACAAAGATATGTGTTGTTGTATTTTGCACCGACAATTGTTATAATAAAGTTGTAGTTGTTTTTCCGTATACCATATATTTGGCGACTCGTAATGGGTTGGATGGAATGGACCTATTTTGGGGGTCGTTACATTTGGTATCGTCGAGCTATAAGTAAAGAGCCCCAGCCTCTCGTTGGTGACTTCGTTGATGGGGGATGCAATCGCGGGACTCTCTCGTAGGGGACGCCGCTTTTCTTGGTGGCAAATTGATAGAATACCATTGTGAGGTCTTTGTGGTTGAAGCACCACGAGGGTTACATTTGGTATCGAGCTTAGGGATATGATCTCCGCGTAGATCGGGATTAGAACTAGGAGGAGAGATGAGTAAATTCTTCGCTAGCTAGTGTGTCCTACCTAAGCTTATTTGTTGGTCGATCACATAATATCGGGATATTATGTGATATATTAATTTGTTAAATTAACCCTTGTTTTTGAAGTCGATTCTAGAATGATATCCAAATACGGAGATGAAAGCAATGGAGAAATCATGATGACGGGGAGATAGAATCAAATGAAAACAAGGTATTCTCAACTCTTTGAAATACAGTGCGTAAATTTCTGGGACGAAATTTCATAAGGAGGGGAGATTGTAAGACCGAATTTTATGAAATAAAAATATTCAATTTTTTTTTAATTACTATTCATGAGTTACTATTCATGAGTTACTATTCACGAGTTACTATTCACGAAAGTTACTATTTATGAGTTACTATTCACGAGTTACTATTCATGAGTTACTATTCACGAGAGTTACTATTCACGAGTACTATTCATGAAGCATGATAAAAAATTTCGTAAGAAGGCATTACTCAATAATTGTTACAGTAATTACTGTTCAATATTTTATTTTATTGATTCAATAATTGCTACGTTGATATTTTATATTATTGTTGTTTCAATAATTGTCACAAAGACAATATTTTCCATTATCGGAGCAATAATTCATATTATCCTAATAATATTATTGATAACATTATTGGCAATGCCTAGAAAGTTCTCGTCTAAGGGTATGGATTTGCGATTTAGTTCGCATACCATCCCCAAACGGACGGACAATCGAGAGGACTATTCAAACTCTTGAAGATCTATTAAGACTCGTGTCCTAGACTTCAAGGGTAGTTGGGATAAGTATTTACCATTGGTGGAATTCTCCTACAACAACAGTTATCAGGCAAGTATAGGTGTGGCTCCATTCAAGCATTATATGGACGAAAATGTCGCTCTCCAATATATTGGGATGAGGTGGGTGAAGCAACATTGTTGGGACCCGAAGTTAAGACGTATGACTACCGAAAAGATCCAAATGATTTGACAACGTATACAAACCAAGCACAAGATCGACAAAAGAGTTATGCGGATCTTCATCGAAAGGACGTGAAATTTAATGTAGGGATCATGTATTGTTGCGAGTCGCTCCATGGAAGGGAGTTACAAGATTTGGGAAGAGAGGAAAGCTCAATCCACGATTTATTGGTCCATTTCAAATTCTTGACCGAGTAGGAAATGTAGCCTATAGACTTGCGTTACCTCCGAGTATGTCTCGTGTTCATAATGTGTTTCACATATCCGTATCTTAAATATGTGAAAGACCCAACCACGTTATTGAGTTAGAACCGGACGAGATAGCCAAGACTTAACGTATGAGGAGGTACCACAAAGATCTTGGATAGGAAGGAGCATGTCCCACGTGCAAAAGGTCATACCACAAGTTAAAGTTTTGTGGAGGAATCATGCTTTATAGAGGAAATGACCAGGAATTGGAAACGGAAATGAAAGCGAGGTATTCTCATCTTTTCGAAACACACTGTGTATCGTGACCAATTTCGAGGACGAAATTTCATAAGGAGGGAGGTTGTAAGACCCCAAATTTTTAATAAAAGGAATTTCCTTTATTTATTATTTTGAAATAGTAAGGGTTGATTTGATTAATGTGGATAGTTAAAGGGTTAAATACGCAAATATTTCAAAATAAGCAAGTGGTTATAAAATATTCATTATTGTTAGGGAATATTCGTTTGGTCGTGGAATATTCGTGACGTGTCATCGGAATATTCGCATTTACACTGCCAGCCGATTTTTATGGGCCCCATAACGGAAAGCGATTGGATGAAGAAAATGACAAATATAAGTTGTTTATAAATAACGGCGTAGTTGTTACCGTTAATACTGTTGGAATACCCGGTGGTTAAAACACACTAATACGCGTTGTTGAACAGTAGCACGGTATTGCACCAATTATTGATTCTTACGTAAGAAGGCACTACTCAATAATTGTTACAGTAATTACTGTTCAGTATTTTATTTTATTGATTCAATAATTGTTGCGTTGATATTTTATATTCTTTGTTGTTTCAATAATTGTCATTACACACAATTATTTTTTATTATCGAAGCAATAATTCATATTATCTCGAATAATATTATTAGATAACATTATTGGCAATGTCTAGAAAGTTCTCACTCTAAGGAGAGGTTTGGTCACCTAATCAATGCGCCAAAGAAGAAGAAATTTTATTGGAAAGCCCCTCTTCCCTGAACCTACTGGTTGTCAATATTGTGATTCTCAGAATATTATTTGTGAATAATTAATTATTGATTCATATGATGAGGAAAATATTAATTTTATGTGGATATAGATGGAGAAAAATTTTAAAATGACAATTGTTGAAGATTAATATTTTATCTTTTTCTCGATAAAATAATTTATTTAAATATATTATTTTAATAATATATTAACTTGGTGATATTTTTACAATGAATGTGGGATATATGAGTATATGAGGAGGAAGAGTATTTTTGTTGCATTAAATGATTAACACATGTTTTTGTGTGTCTTGCGGACCCCATTTCTTGATCGAAATTTGATTATAGCACAAAAAATCGACCGTTTGTGGATTTCGGTCAATTTATGTTTGGAATTTGGAAAACTTTCTTCTGCAAAGTTGTAGAGAATTGAATTTCCTATAAAAACTCATGAGATTCGAATTTTCTGATGAAAGGGCTATTTATTATGAATTATTGAATTTCAAGTTCAAATAATTGATTTTTGGAAGTTTTAAATATTTATATTCACAAAAACGTTTTTTTGTGTTTGGTGGGCATCTTTAACACATGTCATGTGGCTGAATTCAGATTCAAGATGTGGGCGTATGAATTTTGTTTATATATAATATTATTATATTCAATTTTCTGCTTTGGTGTTCTAAGCAATTTCCTATAAATAAGGTGCTTAGGTTAGAATTGAAAATCACACCGTAAATCAAGTTTTTTCTCTCTATATTATCGAGCGTATTCTTATGAGTATTTTGAGTATACTTTGAGTATTGCTATACGGTCAAAAGTTCAAGTCATAGCCTATATCCTGTGTTTCAACTAGAAGTACTTGTCTTTTTCGAGGTAAGTGGATATTATTTTTTTTTCAGAATGATATTATTTCTTCAATATCATTATAATCAAATATTGATCTGAAGTTTTATCAAATTTGGAACTTTTTCATGTCGGGGTTACTATTCATGGGTTACTATTCATGAGTTACTATTCACGAGTTACTATTCACGAGTACTATTCATGAAGCGTGAAGATGTTTTTGTGGAATTTCTATCTTTTGGTGTCGGAGTTACTTATTCACGATACGGCAAGACTATTCACGATATCGACACTATTCACGATATCTGGTATTATTCACCAAAAATAAAATTTCTTCTTTTCGTCTAAAATATCTATTCGGATACTAACTCGATTGTATCCATGTTTTGATCATTCTTGAATTTTACACCACTATGATTATTTTTGAGGTATTTTTGAACGTGGATAAAACCAAGTACGAATCCTTAATCCTTAATCTTGTCATTTTGTTTCACTTTGATTCGCTTTCTTAAAAAAAATATTTTCATCATCCTCGGTCTTAAATGATGATATTATGGAATATCTTTGGCTGTAGTGCAAAGATGAATGATTTCTTAAGAATATCTTTGGCCCCAGAGTGCAAAGATGAATGATTTTCTGAAGAATATCTTTGGCCGTAGTGCAAAGATGAACAGTGTTTAAATGAACATGACCAATCGATGAATATCTTTGGCTGTAGTGCAAAGATGAATATTTGATTCCGGATGTATATTGATTGATGTTACGGGGATAAAAGATGAGCGATGAACTTTTAAATTCATACATAGAAGATAGTAGTTTGCATTCTCTACTTAACTCTTCTAATGAATTATTATTTCATTGCGAATATTGATTTAAATTTTGTTGTCTATTGTATTTCTATTATATTTTTCCTCGCTGAAGACTAACGATAATTTGTTGTATATTATCTTAGTCATAATATTCTTTACTCGAGCTAGTTGAGCTCACCCTTTCCTTGTTGTTCCATTTTTCTTCTCAAGAGGCGAGAATGTAATGTAGTACTAGCTCTGGGTATGGAATGAAGGTTCTAGAGGGAGTCGCTTAGTAGTCCTCACCATTTTGAAAAATAATGTATCAATAATTATGATGGGGATTTATTTGCGTGTGGATATTGTCTGCAGATGGCAATATCTTGTATTTAAACTCACGCTTTATATGTTGTAATAATAAAGTTGTAGTTATTTCGTATCATGTATTTGGCGACTCGAAATGGGTTGGATGGAATGGACCTATTTTGGGGGCGTCACGGTTGGTATCGAGCTTAGGGATATGATCTCTCGGCGGAGATCGGGAATTGAACTAGGAGGGAGAGCGAGTAAATCCTTCGCTAGTGTGTCCTACCTAAGCTTATTTGTTAGTTGGTCAAGATATATAGGGATATTATGTGATATATTGATTTCTTTAATTAACCCTTGTTTTATGGCAAAGATTTGAGAATGTCGAATCGAGAATATTAACAATGGAAATGAGACCGTGGAGATGCAGTACTCACCAACGAGGAGAACGTGTAACAAATTGGCAATGTTCCTCCTGTGCGAACAACACCACCGAGCGAGATGATGAACGAGGGATGTTTAGAAGTTTTTGCGATTCATGCAAAATCGCATTTAGGAGACTCGTGTTCAAAATACGGAGGAAATGATAGCAATTCACCGGTGGTCACAAATGCAGCGCTTCAAAGAGTCGGGACCACGAGATTCAAGGGGAAAGTCGGATCCGATCATACGGCGGAAACATGGGTCAAACAAATTACCAAGATATTCGATGTCTTGGGATGCACGGAGGAACAGAAGGTTCCATTCGCCACCTTTATGTTCCGCGGGGCGAGGCGGACTCTTGGTGAGTCTCGTAGAAGCGTGCACCCATCCACCACTCAAAGATGTCTTGGGAGACGCTTGAAGCTATTTAATGACAAATACTTTCACGAAAGTGTTCATTCATATGAAGGAAGTGGAGTTCATCGATTGGAACAAAACAACATGGCGGTGTCTCGATGACGAGGCAAAGTTTGCGAGTTATCCAGTTTGCACCTCATTTGGTGGAGAATGAGGAACGATGATGCGGATGTTTCTTAGAGGTTTGAAACCCTAAGATACGTCAAGATCTCATTTCTCATAAATTTTCTCTTTATTCAAATGTTGTAAAATGGGCTCAATTATTAGAGCGAGATAACGAGTACTGGTCAACCGAGGGACCACAACCAAGATCGTATCGTAGAGATAGCGATCAATGTAATAATGATAACTGCGGAGAAAGAAACAGACGGACGAAATGGTAACCACTCGGTGGTAATCATGGCCATGAAAATAGAAGCGAGTCGGAGAGAGATTCAACAACGACCATGTGAAGACGCCAGCGCCCAAGAGTAAATCGGTTCCAAGGAGGAGAAAGACCACCGGTCGTATGTTACAAATGCGAAAGAGGGACATATCATTAAAACGCCCACAACAATTTAAGGTATGCTATAATTGTGGAAAGGAAGGACATATCGCTCGAGATTATACGATATCGAAACCCGATCCAATGGGAATGGTGACTCAAAAGGATGTCCCGTAAAAGTCAAAGACAACGATTCCTCGGAAGAGCGCTTTGTTGTGGACTTCATCAAATCACGAGGAACCCGAACGAAGTTAGTACACGGGTTAGTTAATTATAAATTCTTGCGAAGTTTATACCTTACTAGATAATTTGCTTCTACCCATTCTTTTATCTCTCTTGCTTGCGCTCAACGCTTTGAACTTGACTACGGAGAGAAATTAGACTTTGACCTATTTATGGAGACTCAGTTAGGAGAAACTTTCATTACATCCGTTGTTTAGAAATCTTGCTTGATTCAAGTTGGCACTATCACATTACACCAGTAACCTTATTTCTATAGAGATATTTGTTTTTGATGTGATTTTAAGGTTAACTACTCATTGTGCCAAAATTGATTACTTTCGTAAGGTTGTTAGTTTTCATATTCCTAAGCAACTTTGTTATTCAATTCAAGCAATCAAACCATTGTAGTCAAACATTTTCATATCAAGCCATGAAGTCATTCGTTTATTACGGATGTCAAGTTTTCTTAGTCCATGTTATGGATTTGAATAAAGACACGTCAAATTTGAATAATATTCCTGTTGTTATTGACTTTCCTGACGTATTTCCCGAAGAACTTCCTGGTCTACCCCCAGAACGTGAAGTTGAATTCTTTATTGATCTTGAACCTCGTAAAAGCCCATTTCTAAAACCCCATATCGAATGGCTCCTATTGAACTTCGAGAGTTAAAGGTCCAACTACAAGAGCCGTTGGACATCGGTTTCATTCGTCTAGTAGTACATCTCCTCGGGGTGCTCCCTGCTTTATTTGTAAAGAAGAAAGACGGGAGTATGCGACTTTGTATTGACTATCGGAATTGAACCATGTCACCATCAAGAATAGGTATCCTCTACCTCGTATTGATGACTTGTTTGACCAAATTGCAAGGGCACAATTCTTTTCAAAAATCGATCTTCGCTTACGGATATCATCATTGAAGATTAGAATCGAGGATATTCCAAAGACCCTTCGAACTCTCAGTATGGGCATTATGAATTCTTAGTCATGTCTTTCGGACTAACTAATGCTCCCGCGACTTTCATGGATATGATGAACCGAGTATTCAAGGAATATTTGGATCAATTCGTTGTTGTCTTTATTGATGACATCCTCATATATTCCAAAAGCCGTGAAGATCATGAGCACCATTTGAAGTTTGGTACTCCAAAGGCTTCGTGAAAACCAACTATATGCCAAATTAAAGAAATGCGAGTTACGGCTTGAGGAAGTAGCATTCCTTGGGCACGTGGTGTCGAAACATGGAGTATCTGCTGATCCGTGAAGATTGAAGCAATACAAAGTTGGAGCAACCGGGTCGGTGGATCAAGTACGTAGCTTTTTGGCTTAAGTTGGTTATTATCGGAGATTCGTGGAAGGGTTTTCTCGAATCGCTACTCCATTAACTCACATTAACTTTCGGAAGGATACAAAATTGCTTAGAGCGCGAAGAATGCGAGAAAAGTTTCCAAGAGCTTAAGAGGAGACTTATTTCTAAGACTGCTCTAACAATACCATCCGGTTCGGATGGATTTGTTATCTACAATGATGCTTGAGCAAAGGGTTAGGATGTGTTCTCATGCAACGTGGAAAGTCATAGCCTATGCCTCGCGACAACTTAAAGAGTATGAGAGGAATTATCCTACTCATGATCTAGAGTTAGCGGCCCGATCGTTTCAGCTAAAAATATGGAGGCACTATCTATATGGGGAGAAAGTGGAGATATATTGCACCATAAAAAGCCTTAAATATTTCTTCACTCAAAAAGAACTCAACATGCGGCGTGACGTTGGCTCGAGCTATTGAAAGACTACGACCACACTATTCAATACCATCCCGGTAAAGCAAGCGTGGTGGTGACGATCGAGAGTAGAAGATCATATATGCGGGAACGAGTGCGATGATGTCAAGTATACGCATAGAGCCAACTTTAATAGAAAAAGTTAAGGTTTCTCAAGCCACCGACCCGGAGCTGATGCGTATGAAGAAGAAAGTACAAGAAGGAGCTATTCGAGCGAGAATTGATGAAGAAGGAATACTTGAGTCCACTCTAGACTTTGTGTTCCTAACGACTCGATTTGAAGTACAAGATTATGATGGAGGCACACAATACGCCATTTGCAATCCATCCTCGGAAGTACTAAAATGTATCGTGATCTTCGATATACATTTTGGTGGAACAATATGAAGAGAGAGATTGCAAAGTTTATCTCGATGTGTTTAACTTGCCAAACGTGTAAAGGCGGAGCATCTTGTACCTAAGGGTCCGTTGCAACCACTTGAGAATCCGGAATGGAAGTGGGAACACATTACTATGGATTTCGATTACGGGTCTTCCTCACGATTTCTCAAGGCATCAATGCTATTTGGGTTATTGTTGATAGATTAACCAAGTCTGCTCATTTCTTGCCGTCACGGAGACTTATACCCTTGAACGTCTTGCTAGTATATACGCGTGAATGAGATTGTGAGGTTGCATGGCATGCACAGTATCCATAGTTTCGGATCGTGACCCAAGATTCACTTCAAGATTTTGGGTTAGCTTGCAAAAAAGCTATGGAGCGCAGTTTGCGATTTAGTTACGCATACCATCCCCAAGCGGACGGACAATCGAGAGGGACTATTCAAACTCTTGAAGATCTATTAAGACTACTGTGTCCTAGACTTCAAGGGTAGTTGGGATAAGTATTTACCATTGGTGGAATTCTCCTACAACAAGCAGTTATCGAGCAAGTATAGGTGTGGCTCCATTGAAGCATTATATGGACGAAAATGTCGTTCTCCAATATGTTGGGATGAGGTGGGTGAAGCAACATTGTTGGGACCCGAGTTAGTCACGTATGACTACCAAAAGATCCAAATGATTCGACAAGCGTATACAAAGCGGCACAAGATCGACAAAAGAGTTATCGCGAATCTTCATCGAAAGGGCGTGGAATTTAATGTAGGGGATCATGTATTGTTGCGAGTTGCTCCATGGAAGGAGTTACAAGATTTGGGAAGAGAGAAAGCTCGATCCACGATTTATTGGTCCATTTCAAATTCTTGACCGAGTAGGAAATGTAGCCTATAGACTTGCGTTACCTCAAGTATGTCTAAGTGTTCATAATGTGTTTCATATCTCATGTACTTAAATAAATATGTGTAAGACCCGAACCACGTTATTGAGTTAGAAGCGGACGAGATAGGCCAAGACTTAACGTGACGTACTGTGTGAAACACATTATGAACACGAGACATACTTTGAGGTAACGCAAGTCTATAGGCTACATTTCCTACCTACAAGAATTTGAAATGGACCAATAAATCGGATCGAGCTTTCCTCTCTTCCCAAATCTTGTAACTCCCTTCCACGGAGCAACTCGCAACAATACAATGATCCCCTACATTAAATTCCACGCCCTTTGATGAAGATCCGCATAACTCTTTTGTCGATCTTGTGCCGCTTGTATACGCTGTCGAATCATTTGGATCTTTTCTAGTCATCATACGCATTTCAACTCTCTGTCCCAACAATGTCATTTCACCCACCTCATCCCAACATATATGGAGAAACTACATTTTCGGCCCATATAATGCTTCAATGGAGCCACACCTATACTTGCCTAATAACCGCTGTTGTAGGAGAATTCCACTAATGGTAAATACTTATCCCAACTACCTCAAGTCTAGGACACGTAGTCTTAATAGATCTTCAAGAGTTTGAATAGTCCTCTCTCGATCGTCTCATCTGCTCGGGGATGGTATGCGAACCAAATCGCAAATCCGCACTCCTTTTGTAACTTTCTAGGCATTGCTAATAATGTTATCCAATAATATTATTCAGATAATATGAATTATTGTCTGATAATGGAAAATATCAGGTTTGACAATTATTGAAACAACAATAATATAAAATATCAACGTAGCAATTATTGAATCAATAAAATAAAATATCGAATGTAATTACCGTAACAATTATTGAGTAATGCCTTCTTACGAAAATTTTTTATCATGCTTCATGAATAGTACTCGTGAATAGTAACTCGTGAATAGTAACTCATGAATAGTAACTCGTGAATAGTAACTCATAAATAGTAACTCGTGAATAGTAACTCGTGAATAGTAACTCATGAATAGTAACTCATGAATAGTAATTAAAAAAATTGAATATTTTTATTTCATAAAATTCGGTCTTACAATCTCCTCCTTATGAAATTTCGTCCCAAAATTTACGTTACTCGTATTTCAAAGAGTTGAGAATACCTTGTTTTCATTTCGATTCTATCTCCCCGTCATCATGATTTCTCCATTGCTCATCTCCTCGTATTTCGAGATATCATTCTAGAATACGACTTCAAAACAAGGGTTAATTTAACAAATTAACATATCACATAATATCCCGATATTATGATGACGACAACAAATAAGCTTAGGTAGGACACACTAGCGAAGAATTTACTCATCTCTCCTCCTAGTTCTAATCCCGATCTCTCGCCAGGAGATCATATCCCTAAGCTCGATACCAAATGTAACCCTCATGGTGCTTCAACCACAAAGACCTCACAATGGTACTTATCGGTTTGCCACACCGCAAGAAACAGCGTCCCCTCACGGAGAATCGGCGGTGCATCCCCCCATCAATGCGAGAAGTCACCACGAGAGGCTCGGGGCTCTTTACTTATAGCTCGATACCAAATGTAACGACCCCAAAATAGGTCCATTCCATCCAACCCATTCTCGAGTCGCCAAATATATGGTACGGAAAAACAACTACAACTTTATTATAACAATTGTGGTGCAAAATTCAACAACACATATGTTGTGAGTTTGATACAAATATATACCAACTGTGTAGACGTCACAATGACACCTTACATAAAGGTATAATCAACAAATCATTTTAGAAATTAGAATCTTTGGGAAGTGCTCAAGAAACCTTCGTATACTGGGAGGCCATGCTTTTAGGTTATGATAGATATCATATGTCCACAGAGTTATCCTTGGTCAATGTAATAGACCCCAAAGAAAAACGAGAAGATTACTATCATATTCTTCCCAATGGTGAGTCTTCTCTTGACATATCATTATCTCCACTTGCCTCTAATTGGGTATTATACTCCAAACAAACACCAAGATTATATAGGTAGTGCTTGTAAATATACTCGGCAAGTGGATGAGCACAACCATGTCTTATGATAACACGAGTTTGTATGTCATTAGACATCTTGTATGATAGTGACAAAACACCTTCCAAAGTTGGGTTCGCCTCACCTCTTTAGGGAGAACCTCAACAACTATAGACCACCGTTCTATTCCTTTGTTATCCCCGCTTCAACCCAAATACACTTTTATTACACGAAAGGAATTGTGAAACAAAAAAGGGTGAGCACAACTAGCTCAAGAAAGAATATTATGACTAAAGATAAATAAATTATCAATAGTCTTCATCAATAATAAATCGTAGATTTAGAACATATGGTAGATGATAAAACTTTTCAACCATAGTTGCGGTGAACGAGCAATCCATTAAAAGAGTCAAATAGACTATAAAGTCTATTGTCTTCTCCACGTTAAAAGTCCACCAACAATATTTTATCCTCAGTAACATCAATCAACAGCCCTTTCCACAATCATATGAATAACTCATAATCATAATTGTGATTCTAAATTCTCTTCTTATCCGGAATGAAGATAATTTTCATCACCGCCTTTACACGAAACATCAAATATCATGGTTATACCAAATCACGCCTCTGCTCATAATCATACTAATAAATTCATCTTTTGCACCACTCAGCCAAAGATATTCATCAACAGCTTCATCTTTACACTACAAAGCAAAAGATATTCAACAATGTGTCATCTTTGCATTACGAGCCAAAGATATTCATCAATACTTCATCTTTTACACTACAAAGCAAAGATATTCAACAACAAAGTCATCTTTGCATTACGAGCCAAAGATATTCATCAATAATTCATCTTTGCACTGTGCTAAAGATATTCAACAACAGTCATCTTTGCACTACTAGCCAAAGATATTCATATATCAAATAAATACATAATCATTTCGAAGTTATATAACAATAATTATAACCATGTTGATCAATTCACCTTTGCACTTAAGCTTTAAAAATATTCAATTGTAAATTCAATGGTCATGATCATACCAATTCCAACAATTCAACTTTTGCACTCATGGCCAAAGAAAACCTATGGTCACGATCATACCAATAATCTACCCATCTTTACACTCAAGTCAAAGAGAAATATTATCATTAGGGTTATAAGAATGTTATATAAAACAATATAATCAAAACATGGTTTTAATTTCAAGAGTAAGATTCATAAATCAACGATAATTTGGTCAGAGAAGAAACCAATTTGTCGTGAATAGTACCCCGTATTCATACATAGTACCGTATACGTGCATAGTAACCTCGACACGAAAAGATAAAGTTTCATAATAAAATTCATATCCATATTTATAACACCTTAATCCAAATGTTATAAATCACTTAGAAATCTCATAATCTAATATTATTAATATTATAATAATATTTTAATCATTTCTTAAACTTATAAATAATTTAATCCAATTATTTACACTTTAATAATTAATGCATTTAATCATCTAAAAATGCCAAACTCATAAGATTTCATCATCATTAACCAAAACCCTCATAAAAATCTGCATATACCTCATATATGATTCTCAAGCCAATAAATCATATTTTTCAATTTTCTTACTTCACATAACATATTTAATTCATTTACTCATAACTAGAACATTTTCATGAAAAATACCAAATCAGTTCCAAAAATATTTCTTTTCTGGAATTTAGCATAATATAGTCCCATATTGAACATATATTTTTCTCAAAATTTTAAAAATTCATTTACTATTTTCACATGGCCAACACCACCGAATATTTAAACATTTATCATAAATTATACTTTTATCCAACAATTCTGAAATTTACACGGTATACTGATATTATATAGATGTACTCCCAATAAAAATTTCATCAATTTTGGAGTTAATCACAAAGAGTTATAAATAGTTACTTTTAAAATAGTCTTTTCTCATAAAATCCATAACTCCCAATCTATACATCCAAAAATCGCCATTTTTGGACACACTCTATAAAACTCATCAAAATATCATTTCAAATTTTTCCAGAATTTTGAAGGTTCAGAAAAATTTTCAAACTAAAACATAATAACCCTTAAAATCCTTTACTATCCCTTACCTCAAAAGAAGCGAGATTTTGACCTGAATAACGAATCGAATCTTAGCACCAGTATAGCAATACTCAAAGTATACTCAAAATACTCACAAGAATACGCTTCGATAATATAGAGAGAAAAAATTCAGTTTACAATTGTGATTTTCAATTCTAACCTAAGCACCCTATTTATAGAAAATACTTAGAACACCAAAGCGAGTAAAATTTAATAAATTATTAATATAATAAATTTGAATTCCTCGCTACACTTTTTTTTTTTCAAACTTCAACAACACAAGTATCTCACCTTACAAAACTTACAAAAACGTTTTTCATAATTAATTAATTTAAAACTCCAAAAAATAATAATTAATTAATCCTAACTTCAATAATTCATAATAAATAGCCCTTTTATCGTAAAATTTGAATCTTGCGAGTTTTATAGGAAATTCAATTGTCTACAACTTTGCGTAAGAAAGTTTTTCCTAATTCCAAATGTAAATTGATCAAATCCACAAACAGGCGATTTCTACGTTATAATCAAATTTCAATTAATAAATGGGGTCCAATCGACATGTTTAACATGTTTTAAACATTTATTGCAACAAAAATACTCTTCCTCCTCGTATACTCATATATCCCACATTCGTTGTAAAAATATCACCATTATTATATTATTAAAATATAATAATATATTTAAATGAATTATTTTATCGTAAAAGATAAAATTTAAATTTTCAACAATTGTCACATTAAAAATTTTCTCCATCTATGTCCATATAAAATAGATATTTTCCTCATCATAAATGTCAATAATTAATTATTCACAAATAATATTACATAATCACAATATTATTAACCAGGTCTGCTCCTTGTGAAAGAGGGGCTTTCGAATAAGAATTTCTCCTTCTTGGCGCCGCAATTAGGTGACCAAACCTCTCCTTAGAAGAACTTTCTAGGCATTGCCAATAATGTTATCCAATAATATTATTCAGGATAATATGAATTATTGCTCTTTCAGATAATGGAAAATATCGTCTTTGACAATTATTATTGAAACAACAATAATATAAAATATCAACGTAGCAATTATTGAATCAATAAAATAAAATATTGAACAAAGATTCTTCGTAACAATTATTGAGTAATGCCTTCTTACGAATTTTTTTTTTTATCATGCTTCATGAATAGTACTTTCGTGAATAGTAACTCGTGAATAAGAACTCATGAATAAGAACTCGTGAATAGTAACTCATAAATAGTAACTCGTGAATAGTAACTTCGTGAATAGTAACTCATGAATAGTAACTCATGAATAGTAATTAAAAAATTGAATATTTTTATTTCATAAAATTCGGGGTCTTACAGCTTTACATATTAGAAGATGAAACAGCTTATAATATAAGTTGGAACATGGAAACCTGAAAGCGATTATATGCCTCCTAATCTTGGCACAAGCTTTGCATATACAAGATGTGAGTTTATTTGATGCAACAAGTTCTACTAGATCTTGAAGTAGAGTTGTTGAAACTTGATAACAAGGTTAGTTTATTCTTGGGGTTGTAGAAGGCAAAATCACGGTGTGAGCAATAGGAAAAGAGTGATCTTTTCCTTGATTTGTGTTATTAAGATCAGCTCTCTTCCTATTGCTCACTGTGATTTTGCCTTCTACAACCCCAAGAATAAACCTAACCTTGTTATCAAGTTTCAACAACTCTACTTCAAGATTGTCCAGTAGAACTTGTTACATCAAATAAATCAATATAACCAGAGTTAGTGTCTATCTCTTATAAAGAAGTAACACATTAAGTTTAACTTGCTTAGTGATTATATAATTTGCTCAACTTGCCTGTCGTTTCTTATATAATTTTTTATTAATGCTAACCTCTAAAAACTGATCTATCAATTATGACTTGATATTCTTTACTATTCTGAATTCATATTTTTGTTTCTCAGGTTGCTTTAATGGCTTCTAATAGAATGTCTTGATCTCGTGCTAACTATTCCAATGGCCCGAAAATTAATGAAAATGAAGATAATGAGATCCATACCGATGAACCACATGCAGAGGACGAAAGTATTCATGAGAATGATGAAGGTACCATGCATATATCTACACTTATACTTGCATTTTCATGAAGTCAATTGTTACACTCTTCTTTTTTCTAAACGACTAATGGCAACTTTTACACTCTTTTTTTTCTTTTACATGGGTTTATTTGAGCAAATTTGTTTTCTATTTTGTAAGTGAAAGTGTGGATAAGTAAGAAAATGCAATTATATACATTTTAGGTGTATAAGTATGACAGTTTTTGTTATTCTATCATAAGTAGATATATTACTCCAGTATTAATCAATCAAAATAAAAAGTGAGATGAAACCCAATTTTTTAATAGTAATAAAAAATCCATAGACATTAAAAAACATGAAGGTTGAGAATAAAGTTGCATGTGAATGAGATAAGAGGGACCGCAAACATGGGGCACATGTACCCAATTATGGAGTAGTAGACAAACAAGATTGGTTGCTGCTTGTTTTCTAAACTTTTTGACCTCAATCCCTAATAACAACTAGTAAATCACTTCACATATCACATGATATTTGTCACCTCCCTTCCCCCCAAATAATGTGGACTTTATATTTGCATGGAATTGATCTAAGAGCTTTATTTATCTTTTCTCATGGATTTTAACAGTAATTTTTCTTTTCTCATGAATTTTGTTCATGTGTATATGCAATTATAGTAAGAAAATGCTTTCAAGTATGCTTCTATGCTAAAATATGTAACATGGCTTAGATTAACTTGTGTTAGCTATGTTAGTTTCATGTATAAGACTAGTAATGGGCGGGCTATGATTATGAACTAGAGAAACCTGATTATTCTATACCTCAATAAGCTCATACCTTGACTATAATTTATGTTAAAAATGGTAGAATGTATATAAAGTGTAGCAAGAGTAATGGTTATCAAAGAAAATGAAGTTCATATGACAAGTAGACTTGATAATTAAGGTGAACCACATGACCTCAGAAGGAAGCTTGTAAAGTGTAGCCAAGTAAGGCCAAACTGGTTCTGTGTCTAACAGGCCAGGTTGAGCCTTGGCTTAAACTTGCTTGACTAGTTGTCCAACCATTGAAAAAATTAAATACATTGCTATATAGTCTAGATACCTGTCAGAAACTAAGAGCTAAGAGCTTAACAAAAAAAGGAAGTGAGGACATGCTATTCTATTATGCAGTTCTGAAGATGCTCTAAGTGGTCACTCCAATTCATGTGTCAAAAACCTAACTCAGTGCCTAATTTTGTCCTCATCAAAATAGGACCTTCATTATTACCTAAAATCCAACTTTAAATATATGCAAAACATGCACCAAAAAATTAGTTTTGCTTTTATGCAAAGATAAAGACAGCCCTTTTGTTCACAAGGAAATATTCTCGACTTCCTTCTCCCTTTTATTTTATGCAGGATTCATTAATGGCTTTTCATAGCTTGTTAACCCATATATTTTATAGTTGTTACTTCTTCTTCTATTTTTATTCTTTTTTAATAAAATGCACAACTTTTATGAACTGAAAACTAAATCCTTATTAAGGTTCCCACTTCTGACTAGCTTGTCCTATGATGGCCTCGAATCCAGCTCTTGAAATCAAATCATATGTCTACAATATCATTTTTTATAGGTAATTTTGGCCCCAGGTATGGGGGATTGGAACCAGCCATATGTCTCCAATATCTTGAAACAGAATGAGGCTACAAATGTGTGGCAGAACTCCAGAAACAGAAAACTTTCTCAGCCATTCTCGATCATCATCCCAGCACATCCAACCCCCGCAAATCATAATCATAGTGTAACACAATTGACTGATTGAGCATGATACTTCTCACAATCACTCTTGCAAATTCAAAGCAATTAAAAGAAAAGGGTTTGATCAAACAATTTTACACAGCTCATAGTTCGGAAAATTTTAGATTCTCATGTTCACTATGTACATCACCCAAATTATTTAAATTTGAAAAAGGAATCAGAACCTAGAGAGGAAAAATTATAACTTGTCCTAAAACTAATTTAATAAAATTACTTACAGCTTTGGGTAAAGAAAATCCTTCAGGAACAACAAAACAGTGACGCAAACAATACTTCTCCCACATAGTCAATGGCCTGTCCAAAGCAGATTGGCTAATGACCTGTGCAAGGTAATGGTCAATGTTGAATTGAAGGAAATTGAAAGTAACAACCTTATGTTGGTCCAAGATTTGTGTTGGGTGTGATATTTCACATATCGGATCGAATGGATTGAAACTTATTTGTTTTGGTTACCCATCGGCCTCCACTATTGGGTCCTAAAGTTATTGGGCCTAGTCACCATCTTATTCTTGTTGAGTCCTTATAAGACCGGGTCGGATCAATGGATTGACCCATGAGATATTTTAATATCTCCATCTTTGACCGGTAATGATGAAAAAGCATGATAATGACCGTCAGATTCGCCATGCATTTATGTGGATGGGATCCGGGACTACCACCGTAGAGAAAACAAGGACCCACCAGTGTGGTGGATGGGTACGTAGTGCGATCGGCATGAACCATCGACTCGGGGGCTATGTCAGATAGTAGTGGGTGGCATGGTAAACCGGGCTAAAGGGTATAACATAGCAAAAAAGTCTTCAAGCAAAAGGTAACTGATAACTTTCTCTCTTTCAATACACTAGATATTTTATCCTCCATTGTTAACCCTTGTGATCGCTCAGATCGACTCTCACGCCGAAGTTATCCCCCACCTGGCCGGCCAAGATTTTGGTGTTGATCGTGTTTAGTGTGCGCGGATCGGGGCGTCTTACGTGATTGGGACGTGGCGTAAGATCTTGGTGTTAACATCGGCGCTAGAAGGAGGGTCAGTTCTAGTGTCATTGAGTTTTCAATCACAACTTTCATTTGTTCTACGTCGGAAAGGATGGTGAGGAGTAGAACAGATACACCGGAAGGACAGCCGAAGGCTGTGAGCTCGTTTGTCCAACATATTTCTGTTAAGGATCGTCTGGGTCCTTCAAAGAGTGCTCATGAGAGTGAGAGCGCTACTTCCAAACGTGTTTCCAAGGGTTCTCATTTGAGAGCTCATGGTGGAGCCAGACGGAGGTTGGTGTTTGCTGATGATAAAGGCCGGGACCAAGACAGAAGGCAGGTGGAGGGTTCACCACCTAGAACTCATCACCAAGGTGGTCGAGACGACAAAGCGCGCCAAGTCAAGAGAGGATGGCCGAAGAAGCAGATAAAGATTTAGAGGTTCTTCTAAAGCAGAAGGAGGATATAGCTGTGCAGATGCTTCGGATGGCCGATCTGAAGGATGAGGCGTCCACTTATGTTCAGTCCGGAAGACGTAGTAGGCATAAGGATGTACAACATCGGGAGGGAAAGGAGCTAGAGCATTCCGTGTATGTGTCTCGGGGACAACCTCAGGAGAGAAGGAGATCAAGAAGCAGATCTCCTGAAGTATCAAAGAAAGCACTTATTGTCATCGGTTCTCACGGTCGAGATGGTGGTAGACAGAGGAGCCGGTCAAGAGAGCATATACCTGAGAATAGAAGGAGAGAGCACCAGCGTGAATATTCTCGTCGTGATGACATGATTACACGCCGAAGTAGATCCAGAAGTCCGTCAAGGGTCGTGGACTCTGGGGGAATGGGTCGATCTGTCCAGAAGCAAAAGGTTATTCAGGAGAAAGAAGTCTCCTCACAACCAGAAGGTGTGGATTTCTTGGTGAAGGAGTTGAAGGAGCTCTGGAAGCAATTAGCTGAGGTTCAACAGGTGAAGGATACTCCGGGAAAGAAGGCGTCTCCCTTTTCCTCGGATATTCTTAAGGAGAAGGCAGACACCACCAAGAAGTTGCCTCACATGAAGAGTTACGATAGGTTCAGAGACCCTTATGACCATAGCCAGGCGTTCGATCAGCTGATGGATTATTATGATTTCACCGATGCTGCCAAGTGTCACACGTTTGTTACAACATTGAGGAAGGATGCGAGGCAGTGGATGGGGACTTTGCCTGCAGATTCAGTATCTTCATGGTCCGAGTTGTGTGAAAAGTTCCATGCTCATTTTGGGAGCAATGTATGAGGGAAAGCTCATGGTTCTTTGGCTCAAGTCCGGCGCTTTTTCATGAGTCGTTGGGCGATGACGTGAAGCGATTTAGAGAAGCCATTGGCCAAGTGTCTGACCTCAATGATCTTCAAGCTATGAGGTTGTTTCAGAATGGGTTAGACCTGGTGAAGTCGGAGAAGTTGGTGAAGAAGCTGATGTTTCACCATCCGAAGAGTTTGGCCGAAGCTTTTGATAAAGCCGAAGGCTATATTATAGTGGAGGAGGCTATGAATAGCCTGAAACGTCCTTCTTCGAACCGAATGAAGGAGGTAGATACTTCTAGGGCTGAAGGCGATCAGAAGAAGGTGGGAGGGTATAATAATCGGCCAGAGGGCAGCTCGAAGAAGTATAGCAACACATGGCGACAGGGAAGTAATCGCCCACCTGCTCCTGCCTAGAAGGTGAATAAGGTTTACACCAAACTGAACACGGATAGGTCGGTGATATTGGATCAGAGCAGGAACCAACCGTTCTTTGAACCACCTCGCGACGCTCTCAAGTAGGGATAGGGCAATGCTCAAAAATATTGTGGCTATCATCAAGCTGCAGGTCACGACACTAATGAGTGTTGTAATTTAAAGGACTTTGTAGAAAGAAAGGTTCAAAGCGGTTTGTTGGTTCAATATATGGTCGGGAGGGACCATCAAAGAAAGCAATGTATTATTGACCGTCTTCGTTCGAGACGGTTCAAACGGTTCCACACCTGCAAAATTACTCGCCTCTAAATCAACCACCAAGGCACGTCGTTGATGTAATAACCGATGGGACGGCAGGGAAATTGGTAGGCAAGAAGAGGAGAGGATATCTGGACTCGGTCATGTCCGTGGTGGGTTCTCCCCCGAAGACCGACAAACCATTTCCAGGGACTGTTATATCTTTCACCGATGCAGATTATCCTTCGGAGCCCATCTAACCTCATGAGGGAGCATTGGTAATCAAAGCACAAGTGGGTTTGGTAGACATGAAGCGGATGATGATCGACAACGGGTCTTCTATTGACATTCTTTATGCCCACTCTTATCAGAGGATGCATCTTGATGGGCGAAAGATGGAGGTCTGCAGAAGCCCCTTTATACGGTTTCAAAATGAATGATCCGCTCAAAGTGGCAGGAACTATTGAGCTACCAAATCATTTTCGACCGCCTCCACAATGATAGAAATAACGTGTAAATTCTATGTTATGCATGTAGATTCGGCCTACAACGCCATACTGGGTAGACCTACTCTGACAGCTCTCCAAGTTGTGACTTCCATTCCTCAATTCAAGATCAAGTTCCCAACAGCACATGGAGTTGGAGAGGTAGCAGGGGACTTGGATCTGGCCAAACGATGCTACAGGAATGTTGTGATTGCCTCGGGAGTAGGGGTCAGCAAGCAGAAGCAAACCATGACGATTAAGATCGAGCCCTTCACTGAAAGTAGTTTGGAGCCATTGGTTATTCCTGTAGGGGAGACGGATGAGATCGAGCTAATTCTGGGAAAGAAAGACAAAACCATAAAGATAGGTTCAGGTTTGCCGGAACCTCTCCGAACAAACCTTTTGGAACTTCTTCGCTGCTATGCGGACATCTTTGCATGCGAGCCAGAAGACATGCCTGGAATCAGTCGAAAGGTTGCCGAGCACCGACTGGATGTAGATCCATCAAAGAAGCCAATTCGGCAGAAGAGGCAGATCTTTGCACCTGAGCGAAAGAGGATCATTGATTAGGAGATTGCGAAGCTGATAGCTGCTGACTTCATTTTTGAGATTGACTATCCGGAGTGGATGGCAAACGTGTTATTGGTCCAGAAGCAGAACGGGAAATGGAAAGTTTGCATCGACTACACAGACCTGAACAAAGCCTGTCCAAAGGACTTCTATCCCCTGCCCCACATCGATCAACTCATTGATGCCACTTCGGGGTATGCATTACTAAGCTTTATGGATGCTTTTTCAGGTTATCATCAAATTTCTATGTGCAAAGAAGACATCCCAAAGACAGCATTCATCATACACCGTTCGGTGTATGCCTACAAGAAGATGACCTTTGGCTTGATAAATGCTGGAGCCACTTATCAGAGAATGATAAACTTCATCTTCCAGAAGCAGCTAGGAAGGAACATGGAGGTATATGTGGATGACATGATAGTGAAGAGCATGATTGTTCAGAAACACTTAGACGATCTAGAGGAATGCTTTCAGACGGTTCATCATCATAAGTTGAGGCTCAATCATGCAAAAGTGCACCTTCGGGCTCGGTGCAGGGAAGTTCCTGGATTATCTGGTCAGTCAAAGGGGCATCGAGACCAATCTAGAGAAGATCCAGGCTATTCTAAACATGAAGACTCCTCAGTCATTCAAGGACGTTCAACGTCTGATCAGGAGGATTGCAGCTTTGAGGAGATTCATGTCCAAATCGGGAGAGAGATGCTTGCCGTTCTTTGACATGTTGAAGGGACCGAAGAATGCGAAGACGTTCCAGTGAACTTCGGAGTGTGAAGACGCCTTTCAAGGCCTAAAGATGTATTTGTCTTCGGCTCCTTTATTGGTAAAACCTGCTCCGGCTGAGACTTTGTACTTATATCTGGCGGCTAGTTCGATTTAGCGATGGGGCTGTTTTTGGTTCGAGAAGTCGGGGGAAACAAAGATCCGGTTTTGTTATGTTAGTCACGTCCTAAGAGATGCTGAAACCAGGTACCCGAACATTGAAAAATTTGGCTTTGCTTTGATAATTACTAGTCGAAAGCTCAGGCAATATTTTTAAGGTCAGCTCCTGGTCGTCTACACGGATCAACCGTTGAAGAAGGTGATGAGCAAACCAGAAGTTTCAGGGAGACTAGCAGCATGAACAATGGAATTATCTCAATTTTTTATTGAATATCATCCCCGAACTGCTATCAAAGGTCAAGCCTTGGCCGATTTCATGGTCGAATGTTCGTTCTTCGAAGCAGATGCTGAGCTGCCAGAAACTGAAATGTCCGATCGAGCAGTTGTAGTTCTTCAGCACGGTCAGAATTCATGGACGTTGTATGCAGATAGGTCTTCTACTGCGGATGTCAGTGGGGCAGGGATTATCTTGACAAGTCCGGTGGGATTCAAAGTGCAGCAGGCCATCAGATTTGGGTTCAGAACAACGAACAACGAGACCGAATATGAAGCAGTGCTGGCAGGAGTCCGTTTAATGAAGAGTCTGGAGGTTCAAAAGTTGGTCATTTATAGTGACTCTCAACTGGTCGTCAAGAAAGTATCAGGAGATTATGAGGCTCGTGGGGTGAGAATGATCAAGTATTTGGCAAAGTTGAAAGACCGGCTTCAGTATTTCGCTTCCTATGAGTTTCAGGGTATAGAGCGCAATGACAATTCGATTGCCGATGCATTGTCGAAGCTGGCCACTACGGATGCTAGCGTTTTTGATGGGTCAGTTTATTTGGAGGTTTTACAGCAGCCGAGTATCCAGCATGAAGCAGTGATGTGCATTGAACGTTCTAATTGTTGGATGACTCCCTACATCGAATATCTGGCAAATGGTGTCCTTCCTTTGGATCAGATGCTGGCAAAGAAGATCAAGTACAAAAGTGCCAACTTCATTCTTATTGATGGGGGCCTTTATCGAAGAGCATTTTTGTCTCCATTGTTGAAGTGTTTGATTCCATCTGAGGTTGAGTATGCTCTTCGGGAGGTTCACGAAGGTATTTATGGCGACCATATGGCTGCTAAGTCATTAGCCTACAAAGTGTTAGGTTTGTAATATTCATAAATGCAATCAAATTGCAAAAATTAAGCGGAAGCGAGATAAATCAGAGTTTTAAAAAAAAAATTACAAAGCATAAACCCGGATCACCCTTTATGCACAATTATTAATTAAACGAAAAGATAAAGAATAAAATCATACCCTTGAAGATCGAGCTTCCTCAGGTACAAGTTCACCTCCAATCATTTTCGCGTTCAACTTGAATCCACCGGGTTTGGTTCCTTCCTTTGATCAACGTTAGCCACCCATGTGTTTGGCCTCTAGAGGTGATCCACCAAGGAAGAAGAAAATTCAAGAAGAAGGGGTGGTTGGCTAAACCCTAGTTTTTCTATCTCTATAGAAAAGGTGTACTCTCCCAACAATTGGAATTATGTCGTATGTTGAAAAAGTCAACAACTCCCTCCACCCATAATAAGACTCCTCTTATTTATAGATGTGGGCAACCCACCTTAACAATTAAGGAATTGGGTTTTATTTAATTAATTAAATTCTTTTAATTAATTAAGCTCCCTAATCTTATTAGGGATAATTAATTAAACTCCTTTAACTAATTTTCCTTCCTAATCCAATTAGGAATAAATGAGAGTACTTATATTAAATTAATTCCTAAACTCTTTTAGAAATTAAAATAATAATAATTGTAATAATATTAATAAGACTCCTCTTATTAATTTATATTTAATATTTCTAAAATATTAAATAATAAATATTAAGCTATTTAATTTATTCTATCACCATAGATTAAATTAAATATACTTAACATATATTATTACGATTATGCCATTAACTTCTTAAATAATTATTCTTCCTTTTATGGTTGTGACCCTTTAGGTTCTCCATATTAAACCGTTTGTGAATAAATCAATTAGAATAATTCTAATCTTATTTAAATAAATAAATTAAACAATTAATTTATTTAAATAAATAATATTTATTCTACAATAGGGATAAGCCTCCCTAGCGATCAACGACTTTCCAGATAATATAGATTTCAACATTAATCATAAAAGAACCTTTGAGTAAATAGTTACCGTACAATTCAATCCTTCCATCATACAATGTCCCAATTAAATATAAGACATGGAATTACTGACAAGTCTTATTTTATTTAATTATATGTATTTCGACTCTTAAATGCACAACTCCAAATAATGCAAATTAGAAACTCCTTTCTAATTTCATTCTCGCCTAACAACCCAAGGACTACACGGGTTGTCATTTATCGAATCATATAGACATTTCTCTTCTTTTATTAGAAGTGGTAGATTCTTTATCGATCATACATTATCTCCATGCACAACTTATTATACCCAAGCATACCCTTTGATATACCCTAAGGGTCTTAAGGAATAAGTCAAAGTATAACTCATCATACACAAGAGATACTATGATGATCTCAAGTCCAAGGATCACTAGACTACTATCACTACAGAATTCCTATTGACAGGCAAATAAAACTCCATTAGGTATTCCTTAGCGAGCCACGCTCAAATGAACTTATTCTCTAATAAGCACCTACATACTTGCTTTTAGTGTCTCCACACAAATGATCATGAGATCAATCATCCTCATCCAATGAGCAAAGAACGTATGTACCAATCTATCCGGATTCACTAATCCCCAATTTAGTAATCCAATGATTGGGAACTATTTTAGTTTTAAGCTTTCTAAGAATTTAGATCTCATTAGAATGATCATCATCATTATTCTAAAAGCATTGCTTAAAACTATGGGTTTATCACATATTATAAAACAGCATCATGTAGATAATTAAAAGCCTTTAATAAATTAATACTTTTTATTAATAAATGAATAAGATTGTTTACAAAGTATATGCTTTATCATCAAACATGATTGGCTTATATGCATACTACTTTCAATCTCCCACTTGCACTAAAGCCAATCGTCATGGTATCTTATACTCTTCTTCTCTAAGTGACGATTATCCTGGCACGTTGGATAAGCTTTAGTTAATGGATATGTAATGTTGTTCATGAGAGTCCACTATCTCTATAGTGATTTCCCATCTTTCAATGATTCTAATAATCAAATGAAAGTGCCACAACACATGTTTAGATCCAAGATGAGATTTAGGAACTATTCCTAGTTCAGAATGAACTTTTAATCCAAACAATCAACTTGCGCCTTCATTTATAGCTATATACTTTGTCTTTATCACTAAACCAAAGAACTCTTTCATTGCTTGGAACCTTTCAATTCAATCGCACTCATCGTTCAAGGTAACACTTTACCTAAAAGTGGATTTTTCTCGTCTGTCTTCTTGTCCATCTCGAAAAACTTGAGTCATTAAGCCCTCTAGTTTAATTTAGACCCACCATGAATATGATCACATCCTTAGTACCAAAGAAAGTACTTTAAGATGTTTTCAACGACTCATAGTGAACTTCTCCATAATATGACCGATCAACATCGGTCTCGTATATTTCATTGCATACATGATAGTCATTCATGCGACCTCTTTTCGTGAGTCTGTGGGGACTATTAAGAGAGATACACTCCATAGCTCATCTACATGAGACATCTCTTGGAGTTTGCCATGCTAAACGACTTTAGCATCAAATGAATATACGTTCGGGGTTAAGTCGAGCATCCTCTCAGATCTATCTATATAGATTTTATCCCCAATTAAGATACTCTTCCCAAACCATTCATGGAGGAATGTTTAGACAACTTTATCATTACTGATTGTAGCATTGGTATGTCATTCCTTATCCGTAGTATATCAACATGTAGTACTAGGAATGTCACGATGCTCCCACTGACCCTTTTGTACACACTAGAAGTCTTACCTCATCGAATGTAACTCTGGATCATCATCTTCTATGATGCGTACCTCATCATCATCATCCATGATGAATCCATACCTCCTAGGTATCTTCGGTACTATTCCAGATTTACGATTCGGTTGTGGTACAATAGGTCTATCTACAGGTTCCTCTTATTTGACTTATAGTATTTTGTGGTTCTTGAACTCTTCAAGATCTATTATCCTCCCACTAGCCCTTTCAATGATAAACACCTTTATCTTAGAAGGAAGCGTGTTTCGCAATAAACACCTTTTGCTAAGTAGGATTATAGAACATATACCCTAAACTTACTTTAGGATGTCCCACAAATCTGCACTTGTCAAATCTTGTCCCAAGCTTATCCTTTTGAAACCCTTTTCACATAAGTTGGAACACCTTATCTTAACATACTTAAGATTAGGAATCCTCCCTGTCCATAACTTTTATAGAGTCTTGGGGACGGATTTTGAGGTTACCATTTTCGTAGATATGCAGCCATTTCTAGGACATGACCCTAGAAGGATACTGGAATGTCGATAAAATCATTATGGACAGCACCATGTCCAACAAGGTACGATTTTTCCTTTCAGATACATCAATCAATTATTATGTATCGAGAGGCGTCCATTATGAGAAAACCATTTGAGATGATCTAGAAACTTATTGCACAAGTATTCCTTCCTTGATCCGATCAAAGAATCCTAATACTTTGCCAATTTGTTTCACTTTTGAATTCTTTGAACCTTTCAAATAATTCACACTTGTATTTCAAAGAAATACACACATTCAACTCTTTGAATGATCATCTCCTTTTCTTATACTAGTTTGTTCAATATGCAAAATTATTTTCATGTAAGTCAAGTATACAAAATTTATTAAGTAATATTCCATTCTATACAAAACATTATTATTATAAATAGAACAACAATTGTTCTTAATTATAATACCAAAGATTTCATTGTCCAACAATAAAATGGAAATAACATTTTAACAAGAACTGGAATACAATAACAACTTATCGACTTAATAGATTTGCCCGTAGGCGATTGCTAAACTATAAGTTTCTATAGCTAATGCAAGAACCTTTGCTTCATTTTCCACACATAGGATTACTTATCTTTGTTTAACCTTCTACTGCTTGGTCCTTCATAAATCTATATTTATGATAACCAAAATCAGTATCCAATACCCAAGTAGAACCTCGACTTAAAGAAAAATTTATTTCAACCATGAACAAAAAGCGATTGTAATTGAAACTTCACTAAGCTTCTTTGGTTAGCCTCTCGCAAGATGTTTCTCAGCTTTCTTTCCGAAAGTGTCGAGTGCTTATTGCAAGTGGAAGCAAACTCCTTTGCTATCCGTGTCGCTTTTGTTCTTGTTATCCTTTATTTTGCCTTTCTATTTACCTTCTTAGAATCGCTCTTCTTTTGAAGATCCTTTGGCCCCTACCAAGAAGACATGGTCTTTCTTGGTTGAAAGTGACTCTCAACATTTTTCAACATGTTAAGCAAATCAAGCCAGTCGATATCTAGCTTGTTCATATGAAAAATTCACAACAATTGTGAAAGGAGTCCGGAGTGAGTGCAAGATCAAATCTTGGCTCAACTCTCCATCCATGACAAAACCAGTTGTCCTAATTGATCAATCAAATTGATTATGTTAAGATCTTTTTCTGCATTTATAGTGCCATCGGCCATTCTAGATCGGAAGAGCTCCTTAGATATCTCGATATCTATCGGTCCCCACTTTTCTCACCATCAACTACTTGATGTGCGAATATAGTAGGAGCATCCATAGTTTCATCTTGACGCGAAGCTCGTTACTCATAGATGCGAGCATGATACATTGAGCCAATCGCATCATCATCTTGCCACTTTCTAAAAGTAGCAATGTCTTCCTCAGAGGCATTGTTCTCAACCTATTGCGAGGATAAAGCGTATTAAGGACATAAGATAGCTTTTTCACTATGAGAACTATTCTCAAATTCCTTAACCAATCCGATTAATTCGGTTACCGTTAATTTAACATCTAATATGCTTCGCGATGATATTAATTTTAGACATTGTAAAATTTCGAAATGAATTTGTAATTAACAACATTTTAACATACATTCTATTATTAATTACCAAAATAATTTAGGTCTTGTTTTAAATTGGTATCTCCCACTATTTTCTTCTAAACTATATTACCCTCACTTATATAGTTCGGCAAAATCTAATTAAAGATTTGCTAGTGAGAATAAGGATCCCATTTCAAATGTATATAGCCTTGTGGTGACACAACAAATTATATATAAATAAATAGGTAGACAACTTTTGTCAATTACATCAACTATGCAACTCCTTATTTTTTGCCTCTTAGATTATTTTGATCAAGTGGTGGCACATCCGAATCAAAATTATCCAAGTTAAGTCCGACCTAGCACTCCATATATTCAAAAAAAAAAATATCATCCTTGTGGTGACACAACAAAACAATATTGTTCAATTTTCTTTATAAGCATCAAATGTGATAAATTAACATCTTAAATACTTAATACTTGCCTTGTGGTGACACAACAAACTCATATTAAATATTTAATACTCTATTAATTTTATCATGCTAGAAAGGCTTACGCTCGATATTCCAAATATCTTTGAACGCTTAGGACTTAATATAAAAAATCGAGGGGTTTGTTATTAATTTGTCTCATCTTGTTTAAGCGCATGCATTATATATATATATAAAATACGCCATTATATTAATGAACATGCGAAGCATGTTTGCATAATATATAATATATATATATAGTATAAGCATGCACATATAATACTATATTCTACCTTGATTGATTATGGACTTTTATTCTAGTTTGGTTCACTAGAGCCACCAAGTGAACCAAAAGGTCAAACCCTAGGGTGCAAGAAATAATATTTAAATATAACTATTACATTTAAACCTGCTCCATTACAAACGGGTCTTCAAGCGCCTCCTTGCTCCTTGATCTCCAATTTTTCAAAATAATTCTAACTATTCCTATTACAAAACTATTTAAAATAAATAGAAACCTTGATCGTTAAATAAGGGAAGTACATAGGAGGAGATAGAATTTACATTAAGAAAAAATTAGAGAAGACGAGGTACGCAGACCCCATTTAATAAAACCCATACATTCATGCATCCAACTAAAATAAAATCCAATCACATCGGGTCAATAAATCCATAATCAATCCCATTTATTATCATACACATCACCATATGCATCAATAAATAACATTCATCTTATGAATAATAAACATTTAATATATATATTGATATCATTTAATGGGCAAATTTATTTAGTATAAAATCTAATTTTGAATTAAAATAAACTCCTTTATTTTAATCCAAATTTAAATCAAAATAAAACTATTTTATTTTAATTTATCCTATTTTGAATAAAATAAACTATTTTATTTTAATCAAAATTTTAATCAAAATAAACTCCTTTATTTTAATTAATTATGGAATCCAATTCCATATATATATATAAAAATCTTTAATTAAAATAAACTCTTTTATTTTAATTAATTATGGAATCCAATTCCATGTAAAAAAATCTTTAATTAAAATAAACTCTTTTATTTTAATTAATTATGGAATCCAATTCCATGTAAAAAAATATTAAAAGAAACACGGATTATCTTTCCTATTCACAAATAAACTCCTTTATTTTGAATAATATGAAATCTTATTTCATATTTAAATAAACTCCTTTATTTAAGGAACACAGAGATTCTCTTTCCTATTCACAAATAAACTCTTTTTATTTTGAATAATATGAAATCTTATTTCATATCTAAACAAACTCCTTTATTTAAGGAAAGATGGATTTACTTCCTATTCACAAATAAACTCCTTTATTTTAGGAAAAATAAAATCCAATTTCAACTCCAATTAGTTATTATAGAATCCAATTCCAACTCTAATTAGTTAGCATGAAATTTAATTTTAAAATTAAAATAAATCTTTTATTTTAATATTAAAATAAACCTTTTATTTTAAGATTAAAATAAACCTTTTATTTTAATTATAAAATTATTTAAAATTAAAATAAAACTTTATATTTTAATATTAAAATAAACCTTTTATTTTAAAATTAAAATAAACTTTTTATTTTAATTATATAATAATTAAGAATATATATATGTATATATATATTCGTATATATATATATATATATATATATAACTGTTCCTTATTCCATGCAATCCGGGAATTGAAAAAAAAAATTGTTGATTAGTAACTTTTACTAATCATTAACCAATCATGCAATCACTACAACAAAAAGCTTATCAATGATCGATTATCGGCGATCAGAGTACTCGGTAGATAGATATTCTTCTATGACGCATGCGGTCACCGATAGTCGTCAGATAAAATCTGGGTCATTGGGATGCACATCAATCGACCACTATTAGCGACCGCTATATCTGCATGATCGCCATGAGCGAATCGAAATGACAAATACGGTTGGCCGAAATCAGAAAGATGGTCCAGTAGGCCAAAGATGACGTGGTCCACGTGTCGGCGACCATTATCACGATCACAGACGGTCATTGATTATCTGCCGTCGTCATTAACGTTCAAAGCCGACCGCATGACGCGATCGATATGAAAAAACATTACGCTGACCCGATTTTTGCTTGCTTTTGCGAATTCCCAAAAACTCAGCACTGCTTTCTACCGCTTTATCCCAACACACATACACACCAAGATAAACAACATACAAAACAATATAAACATCCATCACCACCAACACATACACCAAACTAGTATATAAACCTTTAAAACCAATATGATTTGAATAAATATAATAACATTTCAAAACTTGTTTAAGTAACATATATACAAACATCCAAATAATGAATATACAAGTACAAGGTTATGTCAAGCGCCATCCCTCCTCGATCATGCACCTCAGAATTAACAAAATAATAAAACAAGTTACAAATATAATAAATATGTTGATATCGGTATATATTACGACAATACATACAACAAATTGATTTTATACCTCGTCGCCATCCCCATGTCGTCTCTGCTGCATTGCCATCGCTTTCTTGCCTAACTCCTCGGGATCAAGAGCCCCCAGTGCCCGCCAGATATCTTCGTAAGATTTCGATCTCGACATATAGCTCTCTCACACAACACCGGAGTATGAACAACCGGATGACTCACGATGACTGTGGAAGACTGGTAAAGCAGAGTCGCTGAGCCATCAAGGATGGGCGTTGTCGTTGTCCTTGACCTTTAATGTAGTTCTTCTTCACAATGACGCCTCTCCCATAACTCTTGATCAATAGGCGGACGTGGAGTGCCTTCGAGATAGCGCATTCAATAAACGCTTTATAAGTATCTTGTCATCATGTTAACACTTAAATAGTTAAAAATAATATTTTATAAGTATTAATAAACAAGATCAAAGTTGTTAAAACTTATTACCGCTTATCCGGATAACCTCAAAGCACTATCATCACGGGTGCATAATACATCCAAATTAATGGATAGGTGACCTTTGAGACCGAGACTCCTATACACAAAACAAAGACAATATTACTAAGTAAAATGGGATATTTTCTACAATTCATGATTGTAAACATATTAAAACTTGTAAATACGTGCAGGATATATCGTTTAATCGTGAAATATCGCCATACCAGTATGTTCCTTTAGCCTTTTCGCCACCATCGGATACACCCGAGGCTCATTGGTGGCGGCGGTCTTTTCGTCTTTTCACCCAATTTCTCGACTTCCATTGGGCACACATCTCAAATTTATATGGATCGGGGTGCACCACCAGGGCTATGCTCAGGTATATAATCCTCTCCCCGGCCTCGGATGGTCGATCTCTCTTGCATTGTGAATGGCTTTTTGTCGTTCTTTATTCAAGTTGTCCTTGAGTGCGACCACAAGACTTTTGCCGTAATAATGTCTCAATCAATCAAGCCTCGCGCAAGGCCCTCCCATCTATACCGTTTACGCAAATAAAAAAACAATAATAACATTACTAAATAATTATCCTTTGAATATTATATTAATATTATTTGTCATAATTAAAAAAATATACCAAAATTCGCCAAACAAAGATCCTTGTGGGCGATAGGTGTGCTTCGCCACGTAATCACAGTGTGTAGCCAATTTCAGAACACAAATTGTGATATGCACTTGACGATCTTATTATCCTAAAAATCACTATAATATACAACATCAATTAGCATATATTAAATGCTTAAATGCTTTTATGCAGACTATGGAGGTCAATATCGACGATTCCATGTCCGCAACACGTATCCTTTTTCCTAATCAAACCAACGGCACTTGAACAAGTGAATATGACCCCCTGTGACGTGCCCTTGTACGAAAACTCTCACGATTTCCTCCAACTCCCCATAAAAGGCACGACCAAGCCTATCAGAACAATCTCCTCGACACACACTCCGAGTTCGTTGTTCTTTTACCGCCGCCCGTATGCCTTTGTGTGAAATTCACAACCATTTATTTTGTAACCATCATACGACTTGATCCTTGTCTGCGGTCCCATAGTAGCTAGGACTTGTACATTAGCCTTAATCGTTGATCCCTCACCAAAGCCTACAAAAAACTCCATCTTATTAAATGAAGTCATAGTTAACATATGAAGTATATATATTATATATATATATATATATACACTACGTGCTTAAAATTGAACTTACTTTGTCCTTTAGCCAAAGTGCAAAGTTTTTATCCCGATTGATTTGAATATCTTTATCGCTTATGTCAGCATGCTTCACTTTTAACTCTCACATCGTATAATCTATACCATGTTATAAACATTAACATATTAGAATAAATTTTTAACTTAAAAGATAAAATATCAAGTTTACATGTGTACCTCACAAATTCGCCAATCTCCTCACAATCGAGAAGAATGTAAGTATGTGCGGTATGTAATTCTTGCTCAGAGAGGAATATGCGCTTCCTTTTTCCATAAGCGCGGCCCGATAGACCAAATACAGAGAGCCGACCATTTAGTTCAACATTTCCCCATCATCATGTCTCGATACTCGATTGGCCTTTGTCAAGACTTCATCCTAAAATAGTCCGAGACAAACGTAGATATCTCATCAAAATCAGATGCCTCGCGATATCGACCCCTCGACATAAGCTCTATTCTTCACCTTCCTCTTAAGGTTTCCCATCACCCTCTCGAAAGGGTACATCCATCTATATTGAATCGGACCCCAACACGAGCTTCATAGGGGAAGATGGGATTTGCAAATGCTCCATGGAGTCAAAAAACCGTGGGAATATTTTTCCGGTTTACACGTGATCTCTATGATGTTCTTCTCAAGTACAAACATGTCCTTCTCATTCAATGATTTTGAACACAAGTCTTTGAAGAAAGGACTAAGATCCGCCAAAGCATCCCATATTGGTTTATCAAGCGGATCCCTAAATGCTATAGGCATGAGCCTCTCCATGAACACATGATACCATGACTCTTCATCCCTTGCAATTTCCCACCCGTAACACACCTTGCAATGTTCGACGATATCCATCCGGGTAGTTTCAGAGACTTAACCCATGTGCACACATCTTCAACTTTCTTTTTGGACAATGTGTACCTTGCATGCGGTTTGACAATCTTACCATTAGGAGATTCATAAAGTTCTAATCCGTGACGCTTTATAAATATCTTTCATGTCCAAACGTGCCTTTATCGTTATCTTTTGTCTTCCCCGTAACATTCATCACAGTTGTTAAACACATTGTCAAACACATTCTTCTCAATATGCATCACATCTAGATTATGATTTAATCAAATTTGTAGACCAATAAGGCAATTCCCAAAATATATGCTTCTCCGAACCCAAAGTTATGAGATTCACCAAACCCATTGATTATGTTTGTCGATCAACCTTACCAAATGGGATAACCTAATCTCATCACACGATCTCGCATCTCCGCTCCCTGACAATCGCAGTGCGGGCATATCATTATCTACTTTCCCTTTCCCGAAGTGTTCTCTATTTCTTCAAACGGGTGATCTACCAGTAAGAACCGATTTATGACAAATCAAACCAACAAGGCTTTCACCTTTTGATAGATTAAACGACTTTGTATGCTCCATACAATACTTGACAAGCCAACTTCCCGTAGTACTCCATCCACTAAACATACCATAAGTCGGGAAGTCACTTATAGTCCACATAACCGCCGCCTCTAAGGTTGAAATTTGTTTTCGCTGCAACATCCCAAGTCCTGCAGACTCCATCCTCCCACAATACCTTTAACTCGCCTATAAGAGGTCTCAAGTAAACATCTAAGTTCTTTCCAGACTCTTAGGACCGTGAATCACGAGTGAAAGAAATAAGTATGGTGTTTCATACACATCCAAGGAGGCAAGTTATGCGAATGAGTAACAATCACAGCCAACATAAGTACTTTTAAAAATTGAGTGGCCAAACCAGATTGAAACCATCGATGGACAATCCAAGCCTCACATTTCTAGGTTCCAATGCAAATTCGTGGATGTGCTAAGTTGAAATCTTTCCAAGCCCCGCCCATCTACGGGATGATTTAGTTCTCCATCTTTAGTGGAGATTTCGTGATGCCAACTCATATGTTCACCGATCTTGACACATACAATCTTTTTAGTCGATGTGTTATTGGAAAATACCTTAGAATCTTAAACGGTATACTTGATTTTTTGTAGTCACACCTCTTTATTAGGCCTAAACCGATCATGACCGCAAAACGTGCACCTTATCATCTTGTCATTTTCCTTATAAAACAACATGCGCCGTCGTTGGGACATGATCGATCTTTTGGTATCCAAGACCCAACTTCTTCACCATTTTCTTACAAAAGTAATAGTTACTGTAATTTCTCACCGTCAAAGCAACATACTCTTAATTGCCTTCAAGAGCGACTCAAAACACTCATGGCTCATGTTGTGATCACCTTGATGTTAAGTAATGTCGCCATCATGCAGATAATGTAGTGTGTTTGGTGAAACCATGCCACAACGGCTTGCTACCCTCGCCTAACAACTTAAAGAAGTCTTTGGCATCGTAATTCATAGGTTGCTCTCCGCGCTGCTCCCAATCAAAATCCGCCCTCGCAATATCATGGACCATTTCATTCATAATGATGAGTACTACCGCCTTGAATTGTGTACTTGTGTGATGCCACCATCTCTTCTCTCGCCCATGTGCCCACCAAAGATTCTTCGTAATTTCTCATGAACCCGTAAACAAGTAAATGATAGTTTACCATGTCTCACGCCCATATAATTTACATTTTTACGCTTTAAACATGGACATCGATTCATGCGACTTACCATTCATACATTCTCGGGTGACTATATCGCATACTCCAAAAACACTTGGCAACCAAATTTCTAAATTCAATCAGCAGCACCTATCTGGGTACTTGACTTTCGTCAGTAATCCAACTACTTGATTCCGAATAGAGGTCCATGATTCCACTGTACCTATACTACGTATAACATTATAAATGTTAACATATGACTTGAGCATACTTATAACCATATAACTTGAGCATACTTGTAAGCATGCATATGATTAACATTTAAGCATACTTCTAAGCATATGACTTAAGCATACTTGTAACCATATGACTTGAGCATACTTGTAAGCATATGATTAACAACCAAGCTCGGCTTGGCCCTGTGAGGCTTAGCTAAGCTCATGTAGCCTCGTGTGGCCTCGCTACCCAAGCCCAAATTTCATCCGCCTAACATCCCTTTAATAGGCTCTAGTGGATCACCAATAGGCTCGTTAATAGTATAAATGTTCGCAAATAACCCGACCAATAAAAAATTTTGCCGTAGTCTCCCCGTAATATGGATTCAACCACATGCACGACGGCATGTATATAAGGTCATTTCTAGAACACAAGACATAAACCAACAAATTCATATGAGATACCAATACCATGTGAGGATCAAACTTGTAAACTTTGAAACCCAATCATTTTTCGTGGGAGCAATTATTCACGTTTTGATTCACATTATGATGTCAATGTCAAGTTCTCGGTCCACAAATGATTTTTTTCACAATGACCAATATAATTGGTTAAACTACAAACATAAACATGGGATTCACGAGTCTATATCATGTGCATGACTTCCTATAATAACCAAACCGTACTACCTCTATTGCACAAAAAAGAATCCCAAAATATAAATTTTATACTAACTACAATCTAATACATTCATCCTATTACCCAAATCAATTTACCCAAAATATAAATTTTATACTAACTCCATCCTATCACTAATCAAGTTACCCAAATCCCACATAAATTAACAAAATCAAATTACAAAGTCATCACAGATTACCCAAATAAATTTTACTCTAATCAAAACTTATAAACCAATCATAATCAAATTACCCAAAATATATAATTTAAGCATGATAGCCATATTCATTCATTCAACTCTTTGCAATAAATTAACTCTTAAAACACAAATTGTAGCAAAAACATACCGATTTGGAGAAGAACGAACAAAAATAACAAACAACAAAAAAAAATTAATGAAGAAGAACTTAAAAAGTAGCTCTTACCTCTACAATTAGTCTCTAATTTGAAGAAGAATGAATGAAAACCGCTTCTCCTTCTTCTCTTCTCCCCTTTCTCCTCTCTTCTCTCTATTTCGGCCACCTTCTTTTTTTTTCTTCCGTGTTCGTGTCGAGTTTAATCGTTATCAATTCATTTAGTTTGATCGAGATCACATCTCGCGACCGCACGCTGCGTCACGACTTTTTAATGACATGGATTTATCAACACCGCATCGTCGTCATTGATTTCAAGTGGTCGCACAAAAATTGGCGCCAACATTTCCAAATTAAAATTTTGAGGCAAATTTATATTTAATGATCGATCAACGGATCGGACAAGGTCATTGATAAAGAATTAATGACTAGATTACGTTTTGGTTATGTATGACGGTCATTGCGATTAATATCGGCTGATCGATGGTACTATTGCTGATACTCGCTGGTCACCGATAGACCTTTTTCTTGTAGTGAATCATTAACCAATCATGCAGTCATTGATTTTCGTGCACTAAAAAAAAAAATTTCTGTTTCTCTTGAAATCCGTGCATAAGTGTGGCTGTTGGCTCACGTCACTTGATTTCTTTTTTTTCTTTTTTTTTCGGTTATTTTTTTTTTTTTTGATTTCTTTATTAAATTTTATACAATAAAAATATGCCCAATTAAATTGTTATAAACACATATCAATATAGATATTAAATTAAAACAATTAATAATTCGCATAAAAGTTTGGCTCGATGCCACCAAGTTAGGTTTGTAATATTCAAGAACGCAATCAAATTGCAAAAATTAGCGGAAGCGAGTAAAATCAGAGTTTAAAAAAAATTTACAAACCATAAACCCGGATCACCCTTTATGCACAATTATTAATTAAACGAAAAGATAAAGAATAAAATCATACCCTCAAGATCGAAAGCTTCCTCAAGTACAAGTTCACCTCCAATCATTTTCGCTCAACTTGAATCCACCGGGTTTGGTTCCTTCCTTTGATCAACGTTAGCCACCCATGTGTTTGGCCTCTAGAGGTGATCCACCAAGGAAGAAGAAAATTTAAGAAGAATGGGTGGTTGGCTAAACCCTAGTTTTTCTATCTCTATAGAAAATGTGTACTCTCCCAACAATTGGAATTATGTCGTATGTTGAAAAAGTCAACAACTCCCTCCACCCATAATAAGACTCTCTTATTTATAGATGTGGGCAACCCACCTTAACAATTAAGGAATTGGGTTTTATTTAATTAATTAAATTCTTTTAATTAATTAAGCTCCCTAATCTTATTAGGGATAATTAATTAAACTCCTTTAACTAATTTTCCTTCCTAATCCAATTAGGAATAAATGAGAGTACTTATATTAAATTAATTCCTAAACTCTTTAGAAATTAAAATAATAATAATTGTAATAATATTAATAAGACTCCTCTTATTAATTTATATTTAATATTTCTAAAATATTAAATAATAAATATTAAGCTATTTAATTTATTCTATCACCATAGATTAAATTAAATATACTTAACATATTATTACGATTATGCCATTAACTTCTTAAATAATTATTCTTCCTTTTATGGTGTGACCCTTTAGGTTCTCCATATTAAACCTATTGTGAATAAATCAATTAGAACAATTCTAATCTTATTTAAATAAATAAATTAAACAATTAATTTATTTAAATAAATAATATTTATTCTACAATAGGGATAAGCCTCCCCTAGCGATCAACGACTTTCCGGATAATATAGATTTCAACATTAATCATAAAAAGAACCTTTGAGTAAATAGTTACCGTATAATTCAATCCTTCCACCATACAATGTCCCAATTAAATATAAGACATGGAATTACCGCTAAGTCTTATTTTATTTAATTATATGTATTTTCGACTCTTAAATGCATGACTCCAAATAATGCAAATTAGAAACTCTTTTCTAATTTCATTCGCCTTAACCAAGGACTCACCGGGTTGTCATTTATCGAATCACATAGACATTTCTCTTCTTTTATTAGAAGTGGTAGATTCTTTATCGATCATACATTATCTCCATGTACAACTTATTATACCCAAGCATACCTTTGATATACCCTAAGGGTCTTAAGGAATAAGTCAAAGTATAACTCATCATACACAAGATACTATGATGATCTCAAGTCCAAGGATCACTTGACTACCATCACTACAGAATTCCTATTGACAGCAAATAAAACTCCATTAGGTATTCCTTAGCGAGCCAATGCTCAAAGGAACTTATTCTCTAATAAGCACCTACATACTTGCTTTAGTGTCTCCACACAAATGATCATGAGATCAATCATCCTCATCCAATGAGCAAAGCAACGTGTGTACGAAATCTATCCGGATTCACTAATCCCCAATTTAGTAATCCAATGATTGGGAACTATTTTAGTTTTAAGCTTTCTAAGAATTTAGATCTCATTAGAATGATCATCATCATTATTCTAAAAGCATTGCTTAAAACTATGGGTTTATCACATATTATAAAACAGCATCATGTAGATAATTAAAAGCCTTTAATAAATTAATACTTTTTATTAATAAATGAATAAGATTGTTTACAAAGTATATGCTTTATCATCAAACATGATTGGCTTGTATGCATACTACTTTCACAAAGTTCTTCGGTAAGGGTTCTACTGGCCTACGATCTTCAAGGAAGCTACGAAGTATGTGAAGAAGTGTGAGAAGTGTCAACTCAGCAGTCCGATCCCACATCAGCCACAAGAAGAGCTATACTCGATCTTATCTCCTATACCCTTTGTTGTCTGAGGGGTGGATATACTGGGTCCATTTCCAAAAGCTAAAGGTCAGGTCAGTTTTGTTATAGTTTTCATCGATTATATGACCAAATGGGTGGAAGCAAAGCCACTTAGGTTGATAACGGAACAAGAATGCTTGAAGTTCATGAAGGACTCAATAGTGTTTCGTTTCTGAATTCCTAAGGTGGTGATATCGGACAATGGACGCCAGTTTGTGGGATCGATGTTTGAATGAAGGAGTTGGGGGTTCAACACAAGAAGACTTCAGTGGCTCATCCACAGTCAAACGGGCAGGTCGAGGTGACCAACAGAACGCTGCTAAATGGGATCAAACGCAGACTGGACGAAGCTAAGGGTAGATGGCCTGAAGAGCTTCTCAATGTGTTATGGGCTTATCGGACTACGCCGAGGACTACTACGGGGGACTCACCTTTCAGATTGGCTTATGGCACTGATGCCTTAGTCCCAGTTGAGATTGGATCTCCAAGTCTTTGGGTTAGTCAGTTCAAAGAGATCTACAATGATGAAGGACTGAAGGTCAACTTGGATCTGTTGGAAGAAGTCAGAGAAGTGGCTTTGATCAAATTGGCAGCCTATCAACGGAGAGTAGCCAAGCATTACATTAAGGGGGTAAAGCTTCGGAGATTTGAAGTAGGGCACTTCGTCCTCAGGGAAGTCGAAGCATCTACACCTCAGAACTTGGGAAAGCTGATGCCGAACTGGGAAGGACCTTATGAAGTAATTGAAGTACCAAAGCCAGGAACTTATCGTTTAAAGGCATTAGACGGATCTGAGATCAAGAACATTTGGCATGCTGGTAGGCTTCGAAAGTATTTTCAGTAAAGATCGAGCCAGTCTCCCGGAAGTCTGTAAATATTTGGTCATCATCAATAAAAAATTCACTTTTTCATAATTGATCTTCTTCCTATTAGTCCTAAATTCATACCGAAGTAAGGAGGATGGGGTGGACTCGCTGACCATTCCTGTGAACTTAACTCAAATTGTGAATCAGACAAGTCATATAACAGTTAAGTTGAAGAATAATACTGAACATAGTGAACTGATCTTTTTTACGTTGATTGATACTGAATTATTGACAAGAAACGAATTACGCAGAAGTCATGATAAAGAAAGATGAAATTTCATTAAAAATTTAACCGATTACATAAAGATAGAAATTTTTAAAAAAATTCTTAACAATTCCAAAGAAAACAGAAATATTCACTTCAAGCATTATCCTCACCATCCGAAGAGTCTAGCAGGGCCGGATCTAATTGGGCTGCAGTTAGCTTTTCCTTGCGTCGACTTCGACAAACCTCGTAGCCTTCGGAGTAGACCTTCAAAATCTACGCATTCGATTTCGTCCGACTCCGTTTTTCGGTTTGAATCGCTTTATGCGATTCATTGGTTAAAGGAGGACCCAGCTCCTTCAAGGCCTTCAGCTTATCTTGAAGCTTTCGGTGTTTGACCAAGTGCCTCTCCTTATCTTCACGGGCCTTCGCTTAAAGATTATCAACTTGTATTGCCAAAATTTGATTGGATATAGCAAACTCTTCGTTTTTTATCTTTAGAACTTCATTCTTGGCAACAAGGTCGGCACTCATACTGGTCATATCTTGTTGGCTGGCCTTGGTCGCCTTTAACTCTTCTTTGAGGGCCTTCAGTTCCTCTTTAGTCTGATCCAAATCCCTCCGAAGATGACCATTGTTGAATTCTGCGATATCATGTTCATGCCTTTCCTTCGCTATAGCAGACTGCAGAATGGCATTCTCTTTTCTCGCAGCCTCTTCTACAGCCTCAGCTTCAAGGTGTTTAGGGCGTAATCGCCCAAAAATAGCGTTTGCCTACACATGTTCAGCATTATTTGATCAGTGTCAAATATCTAAGTATAAAGATAAGTACAAAAATTAAAGAGAGAATCATTTACCTGAGCTATATAGCTCATGCCTTCATCCAGTAGATCCTCGACCGAGCTATTGCCAAATCGGTGATCGTCAGTTTCCCAAACGAATGCATTGAATAGATGGAAGGGGAAATTGGCATTGTATCGAGGCCAGAGGGTTGGTGATTCCATAGCATCATTCTGAAATTCATGTGACGAAGGCCTTGGGGGAGAGGGCATGGTTTGGTCATGGGTCGGTGAAGGATCCATATATACATTCTCGGGGGATGGAGACCGAGAAAGAATGGGCTCATGATACTGGTGACGGAATGGTTATCGGGCTCGGTTGGCTATCAGAAGGTTGTTTCCTTTTCTGGGATAGTGCGGGGGCAAGTTCAATTTGCTCTTCGTCCTCAGAAACCTTTATCTCCACAAGGACTACAGGAGTTTGGTCGGCAGAAGATGAAGGCACTCTGAGTTCGTCTGCTGACAGTGGTGTGACCTTAGTTCTTAATTTCTTGACTCAAAGAAGATTTTTTCGATCATTTACAGGCAGATCGAGTAAACTTCCTCGAGGGGGGGGGGGGCTGGGTTGGTGATTGGTTCATGATCTGGGATGGGCTCAGAAGAGGTCGAAATGGGGGTTGATCGGGGTTTCGGATGGCCCTCTTATTCCGGCGAGGTTGAAGGTTTTCTTCGGGTAGAGGAAGATCGTCAGCTTCTGGCTCATCTACCTGAGGTTTAGTGGTATGCGCTTCAGGAGTTGGATCATCTTCGGGTACAGTTTCTAGTAGTGGAATTTCAGCAGCTTTCGAAGATTTTCCAGATAAAAAATCTTCGAATTCCTTTATTTCTAAGGAGCTCGGTCTGATCAAAGACATTGCATAAAGTAAACAGTTTTATGTCAGAATTCACATTACATAAATTTCCAAATTTATGTATATATAAGACAGATTAACACTTACATTTATGGTCATATAACCATGCCTGCTTGGAGAGAAGTCCGTAATTCCATTCCTCCTTCGGGAAGTTGTCAAAGGGCTCTATCATTTCGGCCTCACGCTCCTCAGGAATATCTCCGAAATTGGCAGAAATCTTCTCATCGGTAGCCCAGTTTGGCAGGGAAGCTATCTCTGGTCCCTTTACGAAAAACCACTTCTCGTGCCATCCCCTGTTACTGGAAGGAGTAGAAACCAAAGAGCGTCTCTCGAATTTTTCGCTTGTCTTCGGTGGTTGTTTGTTCAAGGCCTTGAAGCCCTTTTCTTGGGACAGACCAATTTTGTAGACAGTGAAAAAGAAGTTGAGTGTGGGTTCGACGCCCAGTTCATGGCAAAAGGCGATAAATGCTAGGATGTGTATGTAGGAATTCGGCACCAGTTGGACAAATCCGACGCCAATAAACCCTAGGAGGGTTATTATGAAAGCATGGAGAGGAAATCGGATTCCCTTCTCAAGGATAGTTACCGGGACAGCCGTCCATCCCTTTGGTCTTTGATACATTCGCTCCTCTGACCTGGGAGCTCTCACCAAGTGGGTGTCCGGGATATAGAAACGAGCTCGGATTCTCTTCAAGTCAACCTCAATAACTATCGATGGAGTGTTGGCATGGGAGTATCATTCCTTACTCCTGTAAAATATAGAAGGGTTGGGAAGGGGCTTCGTTGTTGGATTCTTACTTAGGGTTGCAGCCTTAGGGTTTGAGCTTGATGCCTCTTTACTGGGGCTTGGATTCGGTGGGACGGTGTTAATTGGGGTCACACAAAGAGGAGAGTTCTGGTTCGAATTGAGGACCACCATTGTTGAGATTTTTCTTGAGATTTTGCAAAGCTAGGAAGGAAGTTCGAAAGAGAAGGGAAGAGCTCAAAAGTTTAACATTCAAATTGACAGGTAAAAATGTCAATTTGGGCAAAAATTACTTTTTATACTGACGGTTACACGAGTTACGAAGGCGGCACATTTAATTTCTGACAATGATGGGGAAGTTGAATGGGAAGCGTCCGGGTTAAGCCTAAGATATTTGTCAAATTGGGCCTTTCAGTTAATTTTTCGGTTTTAGTCCATCCTCTTATTTTAGCTCCTTATTTGAACCTTGATGAGTTACAGTTTGGGCCTATTTCAACCCTATCAACTCCTATAATATCATGGACCGTTTATAGTTTTCTATTAAATATCCTATTTAATAAAAAACTAGGGGGCAATGTTGGGTCATGATATTTCACCTATTGGGCCGAATGGATTGGGCCTACTTGTTTGGTTAGTCCATTGGGTCTCCACTATTGGGTCCTAAAGTTATTGGGCCTAGTCACCATCTTATTCATGTTGAGTCCTTATAAGACCGGGTCGGATCAGTGGATTGACCCATGAGATATTTTAATATCTCCATCTTTGACCGGTAATGATGAAAAAGCATGACAGTTGACTGTTGTATCTGCCATGCATTTATGTGGATGGGATCCGGGACTACGGCAGATGAAAAACAAAGACCACGGTGTAGTGGATGGGGTAATGTAGCGCAAATGCAGAACCATCAGATCAGGGGGCTATGTCAGATAGTAGTGGGTGGCATGGTAAACCGGGCTAAAGGGTATAACATAGCAAGGAAGTCTTCAAGCAAAAGGTAACTGATAACTTTCTCTCTCAATACACTAGATATTTTATCCTCCATTGTTAACCCTTGTGATCGCTTTGTCTTGACTCTCACGCTGAAGCTATCCCCAAGCACTTGGTCCGAAGCCGTCCAAGATTTTGGTGTTGACTGTGTTTAGTGTGCAGGATCAGGACGTCTTACGTGATTGGGACGTGGCAGAAGATCTTGGCGTTAACAATTTTCATGCTAGAAATGATTCCAAGGTATAGCCAAGACATGAGATAGCAAAAGTAAGATGTCATGTACCATTTGCTATGTGTAAAGTGAGTTTAAAGAGTGTCATCTTATTTTCCATGTGGTTTCTTGCTCTTTTCTGATATTTCATCTTAAAGAGTATTTCAGCTCATATATCTTGATTCTTCCTCTCTTTAGGTTCTCGACCTAAGAGGAATCGTGGACCAACGATGGGAGCAAAGTTATGGTCAAATATCGATGCACCCAAGAAAGTAATTTATGATGCAAATGGTCAACCTGTTGGGGGAGAGACCAATAAGTAAACAACCTTTCTCGGGTGTCTTGCTCGCAATGAAGAATTTTTTCCAATAAGTACTCCAACATGGTCCAATATGACAGAGGCTAACATGACAAGAGCTTGGGATGAAATTCAGGTTATTAATCATAGCATTTTATAGAATTTGACATTAAGCACTTTGAAGGTAATTTAATATGTGTAAATTTGTTTGTTGTAGAAACGATTTACCACAGATCACCCCAATGCTAAAAGAAAATTGATGGCTATCATGAACAATAGGTGGAGAGATTGGAAGTCTAACTTAAAGAGTAATAATTTTGTGCCTGGTGACTGTGCCAAATCTATAGCGAATACTATCAACAATGATCGAGTAAATCCTAATCAATGGGTTGCGTTGGTTAATTATTGGCTAATTGATGATGCACAGGTTGTGCTTATTCTAATTTTATGTATTATCAATTCCTACTTATTGTTATATATTATTATTAATTTATAAATACATGCAATGCAGGATATAGCAACAAAAAATTGTGGAAATCGAAAAAAATATAATTGTTGGTAGGTCATACGTTGGGCACTAAATTAATTCCAAAAAAGAAGCATGAATTGGTAATATTTGATGATATTTCAATATTTTTTGTCATTAATCATGTATTAGACTTCTATGAATACAGTATTTCTTGAATTAGGTACTATTTTTTGTTTTATTTGTAGTACCAAATAAATAAAAAAGAGATTGATCGAGCGGATATGTATATACAGTCCCACACTCGAAGTGATAACTCAATTTTACCGGGAGCATCCTCGAATGTGGTACGTATTTATCAATCCTCAAACAATGGGGTTTTTTAACTCTTTATTCTATATTGTCCTGTTGTTGTTGTTCCATGTGTGTATATTCTCTTGAGCTTCGATTGAAAATAAGAAAGGATGATAAGAGATGAAAAGTGCGAACTGGGTCACAATACATGAAAAGATATTCTAGAGATAGATTGTCCAATCCAATGCATGTAATCATATATATATATATATATATATATATATATATATATATATATATATATATGGAGCCGTTTCTAAAAGCGGACCAAATAAGCGGACAATGAACGGACCAATACAAAAAACACGCGGGTCGGGTTTTAATCATAAAAACACGCGTTTAAACCCGACCAGTGTTTTTTTGCTTGGTCCGCTTCATTGGTCCGCTTATTTGGTCCGTTGAGATCCTCCCATATATATATATATATATATATATATATATATATATATATATATATATATATCACTACTAAAGGTTTACGTAATGGCTTCCAAGCATCAAAGTAATGGCCGGTCTTGTATACGCCCATCATGAAAGATTTTATGTGATGGTTTTATGTGATCACAATCATGACGCTTAGTGCTTTTGTGATGATTAATACAATCACATTAACATGTAATCTATTGTGATTGTCAAAGTCATCACAAAAAAAATAAGATTTTAGGGATCAAATGTAAGAACATGAATTTTATTTCACTGTATTAATTGTATCTATATTAATTGTATCAAATGATACTTGTAGGATTCGAACCTTCTTCCATTTACAAACTAAATAACGAGTATTACCACTATACCAAAGTCCAGATCATGATTATAATTTTCAAAAAAAATATAAAAGGAAACATATGTGAGTTGACTTACTAAACAAAATTAGTTCCACATAAGATTTGGTGATTGCAATGATAGTCACAAATACTCTATAATGATGGTAAAATTAGTCATCACTAAGAGTCATCATATATTTTATTGTTTTGTGATGGCTTGAAAATTCCATCACAAAATACCTTCTTTTTGTAATTGCAAATAAAAGTCATCAAAAAAATATATGTTTTTTAATGATTGTCACGACTGTCATAAAATATTATTTTAATTATTTCTTACATTAAAATATTAGTGATAGCTTAAATGCAATCACGAAAAGGGTATATCTATAAGTGATGACTTAGTGCGTCACAAAAAGAAAATTTATTTTACGTGAAAAAATTTGTGTGATTGACATGGCCATCACAATTATAATACATTGATGGCAAGATTAGTCATCACTAAGAGCCATCATATATACTATTATTTTGTGATTGCTTAAAAAATTTATCATAAATTACTATCATTTGTGATTGTTTTTAAAAACTGTCACAAAATTCTGTCACGTATTCTTATTTTTTTAGTAGTGTGTGTGTGTATATATATATATATATATATATAGTTTGATCATGTGTGTTTGTGCTTCCCCTTTTAAGGGCAACAAGTGAAGTGAAGCACCTTGACTAGCTTGTTGGGGTTTCTCTTTATTTATAATCTTTTTCTCACTTTACAATTCAACATAAAGTTGCATATATTGTATTGTATTGTATTTAGTTTGCTTCCTTTAAATTTGCACTTTCTTTAAGCCAGTTATGGACTGAATGTCTAGTTCAAGTTATGTCTTCCATATTAATATATGGTTCAGGGTACAGAAAGAATGTAATATTATTGGCAGTCTAAGAAACTGCAGCAAGAAATTGCTACTAGACAAAATTTTAAATTGTCGATTGTGTATGATAGTTTGTCGTTTGTGTCTATATACATGTGTACAATTCATTTGCTCCCAAATACAAGATTTCTAGGCTTCTAGCTGATTGTTTGCATGTCAGGAAAATTCTAATTACTATGAATTGAAAAAATTCCAATTAACACGCAAGGCATGTATACTTGTTTAAACCTACATGCTAAGCAAATGAAGTCACATTGTCAAAAAATTCAATCGAACAGCCATTATTTCGAGTAGTGACCAAGGGCACTAGAAAGTACAAGGTTTCCAAAGTAATTATATTTCTCTTTTATTTTGTTAATAAAAAAGAGTTAAAACTCTAATGGCAAAAAACATTTTTTCACCACTGTGGTTATAGTGTTTTAAGCAATTAGCCACTGTGTTTTTAAAATATTCAATTATCCCACTGTGCTTTTTAAAAATATTCAATCAGGTCATTCCGTCTATTTTTGTAGACGGACGTTAACAAATCTGCATTTGTTTCCTACGTGTCTTTTTTTTAAAAAAATAAACAATTACGTGGTATATCCTTATGTGGCAACAATAATTTTTTAATGGATTTTCTTTATAATTTTTTCTTCTCAAACAAAAAAATAAAATAATAAAATCATTATGTGGTAAAAAGAAATTAAAATAATAATATAATTAAAATAAATATTTTAATTTATGTTTTCATAATTTTTTTCTTTTCCTTTTATCTTTTCCTTTCTTTTAATAATTATTTTTATTTTAAAAATTAATTCCAAATAATACAAATAATATATCAAAATTTTTGTATCAATGAGATCTATTACAACATTACATTAATTTCAACAAAATTAAAAATAAAAAATCATTAATTACGTGGCAAAATTAATTTCTTTTCTTTTTGTTTTTCTCTTTCGAAATTTTAATAATCGCAAGGGAGGGAGGGACAAATGGATTGACCAAATATTTTGTTTACGGAATGATGATTTTTTTTTTACGTTCTTTAATATATTTTATATTATTTTGAGAAGAGACGTGAATAATTATTGTTTACTGATTTTAATTATAAGTTACTCCATAAATTTACTGATTCGAAAAATAACTTGGGTGAACAATTCATAAAATTAAATTTTAATTACTTACAGCGAACACTTGTTGTTATAGTAGCAAGGCAAGTTTCATATTAGGATTTTAAAACAATTAACAAATCCAATCACCAAAAAGAACCAAAGAGAGTGATTGGAAGATAAATTAAATACCTATTATAATATTAATTTTTAAAATAAAAATAATTTTACAGACTTGATTTTGGCCGAAAAAAATGGGGGATGATTGAGTCCGTGGGAGATGAACATTTTGATTATTTGTATTATTTAGAATTAAAATAATTAAAAGAAAGGAAAAGAGAGGAAAAGAATAAATTATAAAAAAAAATGTGATTTTGATTGTATAATTAATTTTAATTTTTATGTCATTTGTTTAATTAATTTTTGCTAATTGTATCGAATTTTATTATTATTTTAATTATTTTTTGCCACGTAATTAATGATTTTTATTTTTAACTTTTGTTGAAATTAATGTAATGTTGTAATAGATCTCATTGATACAAATTTTTGATATATTATTTGTATTATTTGGAATTAATTTTTAAAAAAAAAATAATTATTAAAAGAAAGGAAAAGATAAAAGGAAAAGAAAAAATTATAAAAACATAAATTAAAATATTTATTTTAATTATATTATTATTTTAATTTCTTTTTACCACATAATGATTTTATTATTTTATTTTTTGTTTGAGAAGAAAAAATTATAAAGAAAATCCATTAAAAAAATATATTGTTGCCACATAAGGATATACCACGTAATTGTTTTTTTTTTAAAAAAAAGACACGTATGAAACAAATGCAGATTTGTTAACGTCTGTCTACAAAAATAGATGAAATGGCCTGAATGAATATTTTTAAAAAGCACAGTAGAATAATTGAATATTTTAAAAATACAGTGGCTAATTGCTTAAAACACTATAACCACAGTGGTAAAAAAGTGTTTTTTTCTAATGCTCGACTCCAGTTGTACTATATCCATAAGTGTAAAATATACTTACAGAAAGACCATTAAAGTAGGAGCCATCACTTCTTTGTTGCATCAACAAACATTGCTCGAGTCCAATGCTCAACATCCTCCGTTTCAGATGGAGGAGGAGGGAAAGTGGGTTGCTCCACAAGATCCCATTCTTCAATAAGGTTAACATTCTTTCCAGTATCAGACAATCCAGTGGCATAAAGGAAACTGGCAGCAGAGCTTGGTGGATTTTTGTCGAACATGTTTTCCTGTAAAGTAAAGCAAGTAGTAAGGATCTAAATAAATCCATCTTTTCCAACTATAGTTTTTTAGTTTCTGTCATCCAAAAGTAACTTTTGTCCTTTAACAATGTATTAATTAAAGTTACACTTCCTTAGCAAATTTCCCCATTATATTAAGACCAAAATAAACTTAGCATGCACCAGCAAGTAACCAAACTAGCTGACCTTACTTCTGCTTAACAGAAAAAAATACAGAGACAAACATACAAGGACAAAATGCGATATATCGTAGCAAAGATGCACAAAAAGTATTCCGTAGCAAAAATGCGAATAAAAGTTTCTAGCTTTTGCTTTTGGGTCTCTGTAGATTTATGGACAGGTATATCATGTGTTGTCAAATTATTGTCTGTTGAACCTTTTTTTTGTTATGTTGAACCTCTCTTTTTTATTCCATTGAACCTTTTCCTGATGATGATTGATGCTTATGTTATAAAATTATAATATATATATATATATGGATATCTAGATTCATTGCTCCCGACATGACAAGATTAGGACTCCAGTGACATTGCTACTCTTCTTTAAGTTATGTTGAACTGCCTTGTATATTTAAGTTATGTATATTTTGCTTTGTATATTTTCACAGGAAAAAATTATTGAGTTAAAGAAGACTCAGGAATTGGCTGGTGAAAGAAGTACAGGACGGAATGATATACTTGCACAAGTGTTTGGACCGGAGCGACATGGTAGACTATGACAAGGTGGAGTTGGTGCCATAACTACAAACACTTAGGGGCCTCGCGACACAAATAATGAGGTACAACGTGAGAATCAAGAATTGAAAGCTGAGTTGAAAAAGGTGCGGGAAAAAGAAGACGATACTGCAAGGAAAGTGGATGAAATATTATCAATCATGACAGAATTTATGAAGAAATTGTCAGTTCCAAATGCTCATTCCAACAATCAAGTGTTGCTCTCTCACTCCACTTATACTTAAAATTATTGTTCTATCACTTTGTTTGTATGGATTAACAAGTTCACTTGATAATTAATTTGTAGGATCGATCCACAGAAGAAGATAATGGTTATATTAGTAGATCAAATAATCCTATAGAGGACATGTGACATGTCTCGTGTTGCTAGAGATTGTTAGAATATTTTATTTCCTTATGTGGCCTCTACTATTTATTTAATTATTGGGCTTACATATTGTATTAATTTAATCACTTTATTTATGGGCTTGGTAATTAATTATGTGGCCTATAAATTATATTCCTAATAGTATTTGGCATAATGGGCCCTAGGGTTTCATAATCTTGATGGACGATTTTGACCCTTAGCTATTCTATAAATAATATAGTTAGGGTTTGGTCCCAATTGTTGTCTCAAGAATTTTATACACACCTATACATCCATCACAAGATTGATAAACAATTGTCTCAAGAATTTTATACACACCTATACATCCATCACAAGATTGAGAGAGGCAATTAAAGACATTCACCCTTAAGCGCAGCGGAAGCGTGTTACATACAAGATGTCTTCTCTCAATTCATGTAAGTACTTAACGTTATGATTAATTGACTTTATTTATTCTATGCAATAACACGTTTCTGTATAATTTATTCAACATCTGGTTGGGGTAAAATTAAAATATACGTTCATGTATAATTTATTCAACATCTGATATTAGAGCATGGTTATGTTATTGCATAGAATAAAATTAACTACGTTGTTGTGCTAAAATTTTTATTTCCGCATAACTTCTTTATTGAGTATGTTTCATGAAAAGGAATTTCTAAAAAAAAATAACGAAAATCTTTTTTCGTTCGTTTATTGTGATTATGATTTTTCATGTTGTATTTACGAATTCATCAAGTACTCTGCCGATTTTCGCTCCTTTTGTTTTATGAATTATGATGATGGCGCATGTTGTATTTTCGCTCTTTTCTATTTTAAAGATTTCAATTATAAAATTATGGAAAAATTGGTAAATCATGCTGTCTGTCTGGATGGAGTACGTTAAATAACATTAAAATATAATGGATGAGAATTCCTTTAGCAAGCCAAAGAAGGTATCTCTGACAGATCCTTGGTTTTTATATCACACAAAAAACTATTGTTTATATATATTTCTGTTATAGCATCCATTTTTATTTACTGGGCAGTTGCAATATGTTATATGTTAAATTTATTATTTATTATATGTTAAATTTATTATTTATTATGTCCATATGTACTTAGTTATGAAAAAGAAAATTTTGATCATAATAAAGATTTAAAAATTTCTCAGGATTAAATTGAAACAATTTTTGAATATAAAGATTTTAATTTTACCCAACGTTAGAATTAATTTGAATTTTATTGATAATGTTATAGTTGTGGGTAATATTTATAAATTTTTTGCAAATTATGGGGATGTTATTATATATTATATTGGATTGGTTAATAATATTACCAACATTTTAAAATCTATTTTTTGGTGTTGTAAATATTTTATATAACTAACCGATTGCCTGAATCATTATGATTAATGTGAGGACCCTGAATAAAGATTTAAATTTCTCAAAATATATTTTTTTTTTGAATTATTGTGAATTTGAGATTGATAGAAATTTATAAATTTTGCAAAAATATTTTATATATATTCGAAAATATTCACGGGAATATTCATACGACGGAATCATTTCTGATTATTGAGAAAACGACAAAAATATTGAAAATACTCGGTTTTATAAAACTACTCAAGTAGTCTGGATGTCTAGTTGCGTAGTAGCACACGGTATTGATTATTGATCTTACGTGAGAAGTCACTTTCGGTTTTGTTCAATTATTGCTTGATAATTGTTGCGTAGTATCTCACGTTAATTGATTCAATTATTGTCGATATTTTATATATTATTAAATCAATAATTGAGATGACGAAGTTATTAATATTATTATTTGTAATATTAACGATGTCTAGAAGTTACGCGAAGAGAGGTTTGGTCACCTAATTATTGGCGCATATAGGAGAAATTCTTATTGAAAAGCCCCTCTTTCACAGGAGCGACACAGTCGATTAATAGTGTGAATTATAATAATGATGATGAAGTTTTTGTTTTATTAGTATTATTAATGTAATAAAATAGAAAAAGCTTTTTATATAAAAACAAAATACTTTTATAAAGTTATTCGTTTTATTAGACTATAAATAGAATATATTATATTATTATGCATAGTATTTTGCGTAGTAAAATCTTTTTATATAAAATAGAATACTTTTATAAAGTTATTTATTTTATTAGACAATAATTAGAATATATTATATTTTATTATGCATAGTATTTGCATAGTGCTGCGTAGTAGTTTTGCATAGTAAAATCTTTTTATATAAAATAGAATACTTTTATAAAGTTATTCATTTTATTAGATTATAAATATAATATATTATATTTTATTTAAAAGATTTTGTTTTATTAGAATATTTTATAGTAAACCAATCTGGAAAAATCTGGTTTAAAAGTAAATCAATGTGGATGCTTAGGAATTAGTTACTATTCATCCATTCTCCTATAAATAGAAGCTCATTCCTTCATTATTTCTTACGAATTCAAAAAACTCTAGAGAGAAACTATAGAGAGAAAGAAGAAAAGTATTCTTCTTATACTTCACTACTCTTCACTTATCCAGTTTGTTTTAAGTTAAGATTATTTGTTGTACTTTCGTATATTTCTTTTGATTCATGAGAGAACTTTGTTATTCCATTCTTTATTATTATTTGGAATAACTTTTATTCATCTATTCTATAGAGACCTTACTTGGTGAAATTCTTACATTATTCCATTTTTTTATTCTCTAGCATACATTGGAATAACTTTATTATATTGGAATAACAGGCTACCCATATACTTGGTGAAATTCTTCTATTATTCCATTCTTTATTATTATATTGGAATAACTTGCATTGTACATCAATCTGCATACATGGTGAAATTCTTACATTATTCCATTCTTTATTATTACATTGGAACATCATCATGCAATGCGTTTCGCATGACTGACTTCAGTTTTAGTTATTTATTATTACTATTGGAACATCAACATCACATGCATGCAATTATTTCACCGACACTTAGTTTATTCCATTATTTATTATACTCATTGGAATATCATGTGCATGCGTTCTGCGTGACTGATTTCGTTATTTATTATTACATTGGAATAACTTTGTTTGTGCGGTCTATCGCGTGCACGTGATTTCTTTTGTTATTCCATTCTTTATTATACTCGGTTGGTTAAAGTTTTGACTTCTATACTCCATGAAATTAGTGGAATATCCTTGATATTTACGCTTCATCCAAAGATCTTTTCATGGAAATATTCTTACGAGCATTCTTGAATTTTACTCTACAAAAGAAGTATCATGTTGACAATTTGGGCGTTATTAGTTCTTGGATAAATTAATTCTTGAACTTGTTTTATTGAATTCTTATATCATTGTCATCATCCTCATGTTTATATTATGTTGAAAGTCATCGTGGCCTATAGTGTATAGATGGACTTGGTATGATTATGACCAGGGATTATTCAGTATAATCATAACCATAATGTTATAAATGATGTGGAAAAAGTCCTCATTAGCCCGTAGTGCATTGATGGACAGTTTTTGGTATGATTATGGCTATGGATTCTCTTCGGCCAAGGGTGCAAATATGAATTGTTTTATGGCATGATCGTGACCATTGATGAATACAAGAATATTCTTGGCCCGTAGTGCATGGATAATTTGTGGTCGTGATACTAATGAATATCCTTGGCCGTAGTGCAGGGATGATGTGGATTATTTATTAAGCTGAGTCTCAGCGATAAAAATGATGAAAAACTTTTTTAAATCATAAAAGATAGTAGATTTTATTCTCTACTTGACTCTTTTAATGGATTACTTGTTCATTACAGTTAAACTTGATGTTTATTATATTTTATCGGTTTAACATTGTTGAAGACTAATGATAATTTATTCTGCATTATCTTAGTCATAATATTTCTTACTGGGCTAGTTGAGCTCACCCTTTCCTTCACTATTCTCTTCAGGAAATGAGAATATAGCTGGGACGAGTCGGGGAACGGATTGACAGTCTAGATGATAACATTAGTAGTCCTCACTATTCTGTTAAATAGTGTGATAATAAATGTAATGAGGACTGAATTTGAGTTTGTATACTGTCTATGAGGACTCCATTGAGTGTGGATATTGTCTAGATGACAATATTTGTATTAAAACTCACAGCATATATTTTGTCGTATTTTACACGACAGTTGTATAATTAAGTTGTATTTGATTTATGTACCATGTATTTGGCGACTCAAGATGGGTGATGTATACCTATTTTGGGGGCGTCACGGTTAATATCAAAGCTTAGGATATGATCCTGGGCGAGATGTGAGACAAGAACTAGGAGGGAGAGATGGAGAATTTCTTCATTAGTATGACCTACCTAAGTTTATTTGGTATTTAATTGGTCGATCGAGTATAGGGATAATATGTGATATGTTAATTAACCCTTGTTTTGTGGCGATATTTGAAAATGGCATCTAAAAATGTTGAGAATAGCAATGGAGCACATGAGGCCGTTGAGTCACCACGTGATCGATAGCGAGATAATGTGCATCGAAGGTGATAATCCTCCTCGTAAAAACAACAACGATCAAATGATGAACGATGGAATGCGTTTAGGAGCTTTTAGAATTCATGCAACACCAAACGAGAGAGACTCTCTGTTCATAATGCGGTGGAAACAATGGCAACCCACGGTTGGTCATCATTAGCGATTCAAGCTGGGACCACCGGAGTTTTGGGAAAGCCGAGACCCACTTAAGGCGAGAGACGTGGATTAAGCGACTCACCAAGATATTTGATGTCTTGGAATGCTCGGAGGAGCAAAAAGTTCCATTCGCCACCTTTATGTTGCGTGAAGAAGCGAGATCATTGGTGGGAATATGTAAAAGCGTACCCATACTGGCCTTTTCAAGATGTCTTGGGAGAAATTTCAAGAATTGTTCAACGATAAGTACTTTCACGAAAGTATTAAATCACATGAAGGAGGTGGAATTTATCAAGTTTGGAGCAAAACAATATGGCCGACCGTGTCATGATGCGAGGCTAAGTTTGCGGAATTATCCGGTTTGCATCCCATTTGGTCGATAATGAGGAGCGAATGGCGAATGTTTCTGCGAGGTTTGAAACCCGATATCGTCGATACCTCATTTCTCACAAACTTTGTTTATATTCGGATGTTGTGAATAGGACTCGATTATTGGAGCACGATAATGAGTCAACATAACCAAAAGGCAACAACCAACAACACGATAATAATAATCAGTATGCAAATAGCATAGGGTCCATCGAACAATGATAACCATCGTGGGGAAATTATCATGCCAAGAATGGTAACCACTTTGGTGGTAATCATGGCGAAGATAATAGAAGTGGAAATTTTAAGAAGAGAGGTTCAATAATGATGGAAAGACAACGACGCCGGCACCCGTTTCAAAGGAAGAAGAAGACGACCATCGGTCGTATGTTTCAAATCTTGAGACGGGAGGGACACATCCGTCAAACTATGTATCTGTGACAATCCAAAGCGTGTTTTAATTGAGGAAGAAAAGGTCACCTAGCTCGATTTTGTCGTGTATGGTGAAGTCAAGTCCAATTTGGGATGGTGACGCCAAAGGATGTCCCAAACAAGTCAAAGCCGGTAGTTTAAGTGAGAGTGTTTTGTCGAGGAACCCGAATGAAGTTATCACGGATAAGTTAATTATAAACGCTTACAAAGTCTATACCTTATTAAATCTGGGTTCTACCCACTCTTGTATTTCACCTAGTTGTGTTCAATGTTTGAACTTGGCTATTGAGAAATTAGACTTTGACTTATCTATTAAAACTCATTAGGAGAAACCTTCGTTACATCCATTATTTATAAATCTTGTTTGATTCAAATCGACACTTTCATTTACCTGTCGATCTTATCTCTTTGAAAATACTTGCCTTTGATGTGATTTTAGAAATCGATTGGTTAATTACTCATCATGTTTTTCGTAAGGTTGTTAGCTTTCATATTCTAACCAACTTTGTTATGCGAATTCAAGCAACCAAACCACTAAAAGTTAATCATTTGTCATATCGAGCCATAAGTAAAGAGCCCATATCCTTTCGTTGTTGACTTCCTTGTGTGGAATGCACCGCTTGACTTTCCATAGGGGCGTCGTGAATAACGATGGCAAGTTGATAGGTATCAATGTGACGTGTTATCCAAGTCTTGGATGAGGTCACGATTTTGAATGATATTTCTATTGTTAATAAATTTCTTGGCGTATTCTTGAAGACTTCTTGGCCTACCCCTAGGCGTGAAATCGAATTTTGTATTAACCCCAAAGACAAAACCCCATTTCTAAAACCCTTAAATATTTCTTCAACTAAAACAGAACGTATAACATGCGCCAAAGCGTTGGCTCGAGCTGTTGAAGATTACGATCGTACCATTCAATACCATCCTGAAAAAGCGAACGTGGTAGTTGACGCGTTGAGTAGAAGATCATATGCGTTTACGAGTGCGAATATACGAACCTACGTGAAGATAACGAATATATGATTAGAACCGACTTTAGTGGATAAAGTTAAAGCAGTGCAAGCTACATACTCAGAGCTGATGAATGTGAAGAACAAGGTTCAAGAGGGCGTTATTCTAGAAGCAAGAATTGATGAAGAGAGAAAATCTCAACCCTTGATTTAATTGGTCCATTTGAAATCCTCGATTACGTAGGAATTGTGGCTTATAGACTCGTTTTACCGCCAAGTATGTCGTGTGTTCATAACATTTTTAACGTATCGATGTTACGTAAATATGTGGACGACCCGAACCACATTATTAATTTAGAAACAGATGAGATAGCGGATAATTTAACATATGAAGATGTACCTGTTAAAATCTTGGATAAGAAGGATCATATTCGACACTCAAAGGTTATACCTCAAGAGTTAGAATCTAAAATGAGAGTATCCTCCTCATCTCTTGGCATACCAATGCGTCACGTAAATTTCGAGGCAAAATTTCATAAGGAGGGAGATTGTGAGACCCCAAATTTTATGAATAAAGATTTAAATTTCTCAATTTTTTTTTGAATATTATGGTATGAATTTGAGATAATGTTATAGTTGTGTGTAGTATTTATAAATTTTGCAAAGTATGCAAGTTGTTATATAATATTCGATTGGTCAGGAAATATTCGTTTTAACGGGGAATATTAGTATGACGACGACACAATCATTGGTGGACCCCACAAATGGAATTATTGTCGGATTGAGAAAATGACAAAAATATTTTTATGAAAATAACGGCGGAAGTTTTACAGTTATCTTTGTTGAACTACTTTCGGTAGTAAAAATGTAAAAATGTCTGGCGTGGTTGCATAGTAGCACACCGGTATTGATTATTGATGCTTACGTGAGAAGTCACTCAATTTTGTTCAATTATTGCTTGATGGTTGTTGCATAGTATCTCACGTTAATTGATTCAATTATTGTCGATATTTTATATATTATTAAATCAATAATTGAGATGACGAAGTTATTAATATTATTATTTGCAATATTAACGATGTCTAGAAGTTACGAGAGGAGAGTTTGGTCACCTAATTGCGGCCGATAGGGAGAAATTCTTATTGGAAAGCCCCTCTTTCTGCAGGAACGACACAGTTGATTAATAGTGTGAATTATAATAATGATGATGAAGTTTTGTTTTATTAGTATTATTAATGTAATAAAATGAAAAGCTTTTTATATAAAAGCAGAATACTTTTATAAAGTTATTACGTTTTATTAGACTAAAATAGAATATATTATATTACATTATGCGTAGTATTTTTTGCATAGTAAAATCTTTTTATATAAAATAGAATACTTTTATAAAGTTATTTGTTTTATTAGACAATAATTAGAATATATTATATTTTATTATGCATAGTATTTGCATAGTGCATGCATAGTGTTTGCATAGTAAAATCTTTTTATATAAAACAGAATACTTTTATAAAGTTATTCGTTTTATTAGATTATAAATATAATATATTTTATTTTATTTAAAAGATTTTGTTTTATTAGAATATTTTATAGTAAACCAATCTTGACCGTCCATTAAAAGTAAATCAATGTGGACCGTTCAGGAATTAGTTACTATTCAGTCCATTCTCCTATAAATAGAAGCTCATTCCTTCATTATTTCTTACAAATTCATTGAAACTCTAGAGAGAGAAACTATAGAGAGAAAGAAGAAAAGTATTCTACTACTTCACTACTCCTATATCTAGTTTGTTCTAAGGTAAGGGATATTATTTGTTGTACTCGTAAGGGGTATTATTTTCTTTTATTATTCATGAAGAGAACTTACATTATTCCATTTTACATTTTTTTATTCTATTGAATAACTTTGGTGAAATTCTTACATTATTCCATTCTTTATTATTATGTTGGTTAATTTCTTACATTATTCCATTCTTTATGAAATTCTTATGTTGGAATATTATGTTGGAATAACATGTATCCAATCACCGCATACATGGTGAAATTCTTCATTATTCCATTCTTTATTATTACATTGGAACATCCAATATGCGTTTTTATGTTTTATTATTTATTATTACATTTGAATATCACATACGGTCTGCGAATTTACTTTGACTTCAGTTCCATTATTTATTATTATGTTGGAATATCACATGTATTACGTTCTGCGCATGACTGGTTTCATTATTTATTATTACATTGGAATAACTTATCTGCATGCGATTCTATCGCATGCACAGTGATTTCTTTTGTTATTCTATTCTTTATTATACTCGGTTGGTTAAAGTTTTGACTTCTATACTCCATGAAATTAGTGGAATATCCTTGATATTTGCGCTTCATCTAGTATCTTTTTCATGGAAATATTCTTACGAGCATTCTTGAATTTTACTCTCTAAAAGAAGTATCATGTTGACAATTTGGACGTTATTAGTTCTAGATAAATTAATTCTTGAACTTGTTTTATTGAATTCTTATATCATTGTCATCATCCTCATGTTTATATTATGTTGAAAGTCATCACATGGCCTTTTTAGTTCATAGATGGACTTGGTATGATTATGACCGATGATTATTCGGTATAATCATGGCCGTAATGTTACAAATGATGTGGAAAAAATCCTCATTGGCCCGTAGTGCATTGATGGACAGTTTTTGGTATGATTATGACTATGGATTCTCTTCGGCCAAGGGTGCAAAGATGAATTGTTTTATGGCATGATCGTGACCATTGATGAATACACGAATATCCTTGGCCCGTAGTGCATGGATAATTTGTGGTCGTGATACTAATGAATATCCTTGGCCGTAGTGCAGGGATGATGTGGATTATTTATTAAGTTGAGTCTCAATGATAAAATGATGAAAACATTTTAAATCATAAAAGATAGTAGAATTTTATTCTCTACTTGACTCTTTTAATGGATTGCTTGTTCATTGCAGTTAAACTTGATGTTTGTAGTATTTTATTAGTTTAACATTGTTGAAGACTAATGATAATTTATTACTGCATTATCTTAGTCATAATATTTCTTCTTTGGGCTAGTTGAGCTCACCCTTTCCTTCACTAGTTCTCTTTAGGAAATGAGAATATAGCTTGGATGAGTCGGGGAACGGATTGACAGTCCAGATGATAGCATTAGTAGTCCTCACTATTCTGTTAAATAGTGTGATAATAAATGTAATGAGGACTGAATTTGAGTTTGTATACTGTTTATGAGGACTCCATTGAGTGTGGATATTGTCTAGATGACAATATTTATATTAAAACTCACAGCATATATTTTGTCGTATTTTACACGACAGTTGTATAATTAAGTTGTATTTGATTTATGTACCATGTATTTGGCGACTCAAGATGGGTGATGTATACCTATTTTGGGGGCATCATAGTTAATTATTAATTATTGTTGTACATTGTGGATTTCTTTTAGTTTTTTGTAAGCATGCTTATGAGCTTGATTGTATTTAAGCATTGACTCCAACTAGTATTTATGGGTATCTCTGGAATTGAAGCCTTGAATGGAACTAATTTTACTGCTTGAAAAGTGTAAGTGAAAATTTTTCTCGGCACTATAGGTTTGGACTATGCACTACGAGTGGATCATCCTGCTCCACTTACAACTACTAGCTCAGTTGAACAAAAGGTTCTTTATGAAAAGTGGGAGCGATCCAATTGCATGTCCCTTATGATTATGAAAAACTCTATCACAACAGCCATTCGAGGAGTCATTCCTGATTTTGAGAATGTTAAAGAGTACTTAACTTCAGTCGAGTAACAATTTAAGGGTTCTTTTAAAACTCATGCAAGTATCCTTATTTTGAAAATGCTTACTAGCAGGTATGATGGGTTTAGTGGGGTTGCGCGAGCAAATTATGAGTGATGAACGACATGGCTTTTAAATTAAAGGGTATGGACATGGCAATTTCTCGAGGATTTTCTTGTTCACTTCATTATAACTTCTCTTCCTGAACAGTTTGATCCATTTAAGATCAATTATAACATGCAGAAAGAAAAATGGAAGATGAACGAGTTAATTGCCATGTGCATCCAAGATGAAGAAAGGCTTAAGGTTGAAAAACCTAATGTTGCTCATTTGACTACCACTAGATCTCATAAGAAGAAGGCTCATAAAAATGACAAAGGTTTTACGAATAAGGATAAACAAATTTCTACCAAAACAAATAAGACAAATTATTCAGGTAACAACTCTGAGACATGTCCTAAATGTCACTTCCGTAAGAAGCAATGACATATTCAGAAAGAATGCCCTAAATTAAGAGAATGACTTGAAAAGAAAGGTATATCATCCAACAATTATATAACTTATGAATCCTTTCTAATTGATGTTCCTTCTAATACATGGTGGCTTGACACTGGTGCTATGGTTCACATTACTAATTCATTGCATGAATTCCTTTCAAAGAAGACACTCCAAAAGGGCGAAAGAACCATTAAAGTTGGCAATGGAGAGTCTATACAAGTTGAAGCTGTAAGAACTCTTCCTTTAGTTTTGGAGAGTGGTTTCATCTTGTATTTATATGATACACTTTATGTTCCCAGTGTGACACATAATTTAATTTCTGTATCTAAACTTAACGTTGATGGATTTTTGTTTAAGTTTTGGAATAATAAAATAATTATTTATCATTACTCTCATGTTAGTGGTTCTGGCTCTTTAGAGGGAAACCTCTATGAGATAAATTTGGATAATGTCTTTTCTGAATCCTTGTTAACAATGAATGTGACAGAAAGTACCTCTAAAAATGGAAATAAGAGAAAACTAGATAATGAGAATTCTTCAAATTTGTGGCATCAACGCTTAGGCCATATTTCAAAAGACAGAATGCAACGTCTTGTAAAGGATGGAATTCTTGATCATTCACTAGATTTTTCTGATCTTGACCATTGTATTGAATGTATAAAAAGAAAATTTGTGAAAGGTAATAAGAAAGGAGCAACAAGAAGTAGTGCACTTCTTGAGGTGATTCATACTGATATATGTGGACCATTTTCTCCAAGAATTGGTGGACACAAATCTTTCATTACATTCATTGATAACTATTCTCGTTATACTTATGTCTACCTGATTAATGAAAATTTGAATCACTAAATATGTTTAAAATTTTAAAGGTTGAATTTGAAAATTAACTTGACCGAAAAATTAAAGTAATGAGATCAGATAGAGGCGGAGAGTATTATGGTAAACACTTCGATACAGGTCATAGTCCTGGCCCATTTGCCTTATTTTGTCAAGAAAATGGAATCGTCACTCAGTATACAATGTCTGGTACACCGCAACAGAATGGTGTAGCTGAGAGATGAAATCGTACCCTTATGGATATGGTACGTAGTATGTTATGCAATTCTAGCTTACCTGTGTTTTTGTGGACTGAGGCATTAAAGATAGCTATTCATATTTTAAATCGGGTTCCTAGCAAATCTGTCCCTAACACTCCTTATGAAATTTGGACAGGTAGGAAACATAGTTTAAAATACTTACGGGTGTGGGAATGTCCAGCCGAGGCTAAGATTTTAATCCACAAATAAAGAAACTTGATTCTAAAACCATTAGTTGTCATTTCATTGGATATTCTGAGAGATCTAAGGGTTTTTGATTTTACTGTCCCTCGCATACCACTATAATTATTGAGACTAGGCATGCAGAATTTTTTGAGAATGGTGATTTAAGTGGGAGTAGTGAGCCTAGAAAAATTGATCTTGAAGAAAATATGTTTTATGTTTCTAATCTTGTAATTCAAGAGGGTGAAGCACAACAACCTCTTATTGAGGCGAATGATGCCTCTAAGATAGTTGAGCCATCACCTAATATTAAATCTCATATTATTGAAAATCATATTCTTGAAATTGTGCAGCCTTTACGTAGGTCTGAAAGACCTAGAAAGTCTATTAATTTTGATGATTTTATAACCTATCTTAATGAGATTGACCATGATTCAAGTAAGATTAATGATCCTATCTCCTATAAAGAGGCCATTACGAGTGCTCAATCAGCTCAATGGCTTGAAGCCATGAATGATGAGTTGAAATCAATGGAGCTTAATAACATTTGGGATCTTAAGGAATTACCAAAAGGTTTTAAACCTGTTGGTTGCAAGTGGGTCTATAAGACCAAATTAGATCCTAAAGGGAACGTTGAAAGGAATAAAGCTCGATTGGTTGCTAAGGGTTTCACTCAAAAAGGAAGGTGTGGATTATAATGAAACTTTCTCTCCAATATCTAGGAAAGATTCATTTAGAATAGTCATGGTTTTAGTAGCCATTATGAGTTAGAGTTACATCAGATGGATGTTAAAACTACATTCCTTAATGGTAACTTGCATGAGAATGTCTATATGGCACAACCAGAAGTATTTTTGGTTAAAGGCAAAGAACATATGGTATGTAGACTTAAGAAGTCCATATATGGGTTAAAATAGGCTTCTCGGCAATGGTATCTTAAGTTTCATGAGGTGATGAGTAATTTTAATTTTAAGAAAAAATATTGTGGATCAATGTATATACTTGAAAGTCAGTGGGAGTAAATTTGTTGTTCTTGTTTTGTATGTTGATGATATACTACTTGCAAGTAATAACTTAGACATGTTGCATGAGACCAAACGTTTCCTTTTTGGAAATTTTGATATGAAGGATCTCGGTGAAGCCTCTTATGTTATAGGTATTGAAATTCATCAAGATAAGTCTTGTGGGATATTAGGATTGTCCTAAAGAGCTTATATTGACAAAGTTCTTAACAAATACAACATACAAAATTGTTCCCCTATTGTCGCACCTATTGTTAAAGGTGACAATTTGGCTCATATCAATGTCCTAAGAATACACTTGAACGTGATAAAATGAATCTTATTCCCTATACTTCTGTGGTTGGGAGTCTTATGTACGCTACTTATAGGGTACTAAGAATATTATGCTTACATTTAGAAAAATAGATAACCTTGAAGTTTTTGGTTATTCTGATTCTGATTTTGCTAAGTGTAAAGACGAAAAGAAATCTATATCAGGGTACATCTTTATGCTTTTAGGAGGCCCTATTTCGTGGAGAACTCATAAGCAGGAGTTAACTACCACTTCCACGATGATGGCATAATATGTGGCTTGTTATCATGCTACTTGTCACGCCATATTATTAAGGAATCTTATTTCAGACTTAAGGTTGTAGATTCCATTTTAAGGCCATTGAAAGTATTTTGTGATAATGATTCTGCTGTTAGTTTTTCCAACAGCACTAGTTCGAGTGGTGCTGGACTATACCTCGACACTAAGTACTTATATGTCAGGGAAAGAGTTGAAGATCAAAGTGTTGTCATTAAGTATATTAGTACGCATGATATGTAAGCGGATCCACTTACGAAAGGCTTACCACCCAAGCTCTTTTTAGAGCATGTTGTTGGCATGGGTTTAACTGGTAGTCTTAATTAGTAAGTTATTTTGATGTAAGACAACAATTTTGAGCTCATTTTTTTTTAACTTCACATTATGTTTATGGTTTGCTATTCTCTTTATTGTGCACACTTGAGAACTTGTGAGAAAACGGTACGGTTATGTTTTTGGACCATATGAATGAGTTTAATCTATAACTCTATTCATACTTGTTATGCTTAATGTTAATCTTTTTTTTAATAAAAGTACCAATTGTGTAACTAATGGGGATCTTGTGTTAATAGTGACACAAAGATTGTATTAATTCGCATTGGTATTTTTATTTGAACAAGATGTAGATATTAAATTAATACTTGGCCAAATTAATGATTGTAAGCGTTATGTTTTGTATATAAATAGTATTTCGGCCAAGTGGGAGAATGTTAGAATATTTTATTTCCTTATGTGGCCTCTACTATTTTTTTTAATTATTGGGCTTACATATTGTATTAATTTAATCACTTTATTTATGGGCTTGGTAATTAATTATGTGGCCTATAAATTATATTCCTAATAGTATTTGGCATAATGGGCCCTAGGGTTTCATAATCTTGATGGACAATTTTGACCCTTAGCTATTCTATAAATAAAACAGTTAGGGTTTGGTCCCAAATTGTCGTCTCAAGAATTTTATACACACCTATACATCCATACAGGATTGAGAGAGGCAATTGAAGACCTTCACCCTTAAGCGTAGCGGAAGCGTGATACATACAAGATGTCTTCTCTCAATTCATGTAAGTACTTAACGTTATGATTAATTGACTTTATTTATTATATGCAATAACACGTTCCTGTATAATTTATTCAACATCTGGTTAGGTAAAATTAAAATATACGTTCATGTATAATTTATTCAATAGAGATATTTTAGATGTAACACTATTTTGGATGAAAATATTTTAGATGTGTTATTGAAAATATGTTAAATGTGCTACTTGTTATGTACTGTTTTGACAATATTTTGGATGGTTAAGTATATTTAGATGATATTATACATTAATTTGTAATTTTAAATACTAGACTTTATTTGTTTTGTTCTTTTAGTTTTAAATGTTATATTCAGATTGGATGGTATGGTTTGAATGTAATTATACTTGTTAACAGGTAAAATAATTAAGAAATATTGTGTAATAACATCAATTATTTTTAAAAATATGGAACACATATACCAACGGTCAGGACCGTCGCTATACAAAATCAATTATTGGCGCCAAAACATCTATAGCGACGGTCATGACCGTCGCCGTAGACCCAAACTTTCGTGCCTAAGGCTTCTATAGCGACGGTCGCGTCTAACAATATCTAAACTCAAATGGAGCCATTCAATATAGGGCTTTGGAAATGAGTTTTGTACCGGATTCAAGGTCGATACAAAATTCAATTTCACGCTCTAGGGGTAGGCTAGGAAGTTCTTCAGGGAATACGTCAGGAAATTTATTAACAATAGAAATATCATTCAAATCTGACGTATTTTTATTTAAATCCGTGACATGGGCTAAGAAAGCTTGACATTCGTTTTTCAATAAACGAATAACTTTATGGCATGATATGACCGTGATTGACTTTAGTGGTTTGGTTGCTTGAATTCGCATAATAGGTTGGTTAGGAATATGAAAGCTAACAACCTTACGAAAATAATCGATTTTAGCATGATGAGTAGTTAACCAATCAATCCCTAAAATCACATCAAATGCAAGTATTTTCAAAGAGATAAGATCGATAGGTAACGTACGGTTATCGATTTAAATAAAACAAGACTTATAAATAGTGGATGTAATGAAGGTTTCTCCCAACGGAGTTTCAACAGATAAATCAAAGTTTAATTTCTCCGGAGTTAAATTTAAACGTTGAGCGCAAGTAGGAGAAATAAAAGAAAGGGTAGAACCGGTATCAAATAAGGTATAGACTTCGTTAGAGTTTATGATTAGCTTACCCGTGATCACCTCGTTCGATTCCTCACTTTTTTGGAGGTTACGACAAACGCTCTCCCTTGAACTACCAGTTTTGTCGTATGTCTGGGACGGCCTTTGATGCCTCCATCCCAGCTGGCCTTTGACCTTCTCTTCCACAATTGTAATATGCTTTGGACTGCTGCATATAGTTTGGACTGATGTGTCCTTCCCCTCCACATTTGTAAAATACGACCGGCAATTGTTCTCCTTCCTTAACAACAGGTGCTGGTGCTGACATCTTTCCATCATTATTGAATCTTCTCTTCTTAAAATTTCCACTTCTATTATCTTGGTTATGATTACCACCGAAGTGGTTATCATTTCTGGCATGTTGATTCTTTCCACGTTTGTTGTCACCGCTTCGATGACTGCTACCACTGGAATTACTGACTTGCCGGTTGCTCTCTCTTGGTTGGGTTGACTCATTATCGTGCTCCAATAACTGAGCCCTATTTACAACATCTGAATACAAACACAGTTTGTGAGAAATGAGGTATTGACGTATTTCAGGTCTCAAACCACGTAGAAACATTTGCATCATTCTCTCATTATTATCAACCAAATGGGATGCGAACCGGGATAACTCGACAAACTTAGTCTCGTACTGTGACACGGTCATATTATTTTGCTCTAACTTGATAAACTCCACCTCCTTCATGTGACGAATACTTTCGGAAAAGTACTTGTTGTTGAACAGTTCTTGGAACTATTTCCAAGACATTTTGAGTGTGGCAGGCTAAGTACGTTTTACTCATTCCCACTAGTAATCTGCCTCTCCTCTTAACATGAAGGTGGCAAAGAGAACCTTTTGCTCCTCGAAGCATCCCAATACATCAAATATCTTGGTGATCTGCTTTATCCACGTCTCCGCCTTAAGTGGTTTTGGCTCTCCCAAAAACTTCGGTGGTCTCAGCTCCTTGAACTGCTTAGCAGTGACCATCCGAGAGTTGCCAGTGTTTCCACCTATATTTTGAACAGGTGTCGTTCTCGCCTGATGTTGCATGAATTGCATAAAGCCTCTGAACATCCCATCGTTCACCATTTGATCGGTGTTGTTGTTTACCTGAGGATTATTGTCTTCCTGTTGCCATCGTTGGTGACTCAATGGTCTCATGTGCTTCATTGCTTATCTCGACATTTTTAGATGTCATTTTCAAACACTGCCACAAAACAAGGGTTAATTGACATGCCACATATTATCCCTATACTCTAACCGGCCAATTAAATACCAAATAAACTTAGGTAGGTCATACTAGCGAAGGAATTCCCCGTCTCTCCCCTCCTAGTTCTTGTCTCAAATCTTTGCCAGGGATTATATCCCTAAGCTTTGATACCAACTGTGATGCCCCCAAAATAGGTATACATCACCCATCTTGGGTCGCCAAATACATGGTATTGAATATAAATACAAACTTAATTATACAACAAGAGCTGAGAGTTTTTACACGAATATTGTATTTTAGACAATATCCAAACTCAAATGGAGTCCTCATTACATTTATTGTCACACTATTTTATAGAATAGTGAGGACTACTATAACACTATCTCGGACCATCACTCCATTCCTCGACTAGTCCCGGCTACGTTCTCATTTTCTGAAGAGAACAATGAAAGCAAAAGGGTGAGCTCGACTAGCCCAGTAAGAAATATTATGACTAAGATAATGCAGAATAAATTATCGTTAGCCTTCAACAATGTTAAACTGATAGAATATAATAGACCACAAGTTTAACTGCAACGGAACAAGCAATCCATTAGAAGAGTCAAGTAGAGCATGATATCTACTATCTTCCATGATTTAAAAAGTTTATCATCAATTTTATCGCTTGGACTCAGCTTAATAAATATATCACATCATCGAATCATCCCTGCACTACGGGCCAAGGATATTTATTAGTATCACGTCCACAAATTATTCCTACACTACGGGCCAAGAATATTCGTGTAATCATATATGGTCATTATCATACGAAATTATCCCTGGTCATAATCATACTAATCAACAGTCCATCTATGCACGTAAGCCAAAGATGACTTTCATCATAATATAAGCATGAGGATGATGATAATGATATAAGAATTCAATTAAAAGAAAGCAAAGGATAAATTTTTAAAGATTTATAATTTAATTTATCCGAATTCAATAATGCCCAAATTATCAACACGATATCTTCTGTGTGGAGTAAAATTCAAGAATAATATCCATGTATCAAAAATAATTTGGACAGAAAAGAAATAATTTTTTTGGTGAATAGTATCCCGTGAATAGTACCCTGTGAATAGTACTTCGGGAATAGTACCCCGGCATGAAAAGTGCCCTGAATACCCAAGTGAATAATATTTGAGTGAATAGTAACCAAGTGAATAGTAACCCGTAAATAGTACCCTGGCATGAAAAATGCCCCGAATACCCGAGTGAATAATATTCTAGTGAATAGTAACCGGGTGAATAGTAACCCGTGAATAGTACCCCGAGTGAAAATATTGATATTTAATAAGAAAGTTCATATCAATATTCCAATGAAACGATACTGGATGAAGCGCAAAACTCAAGGATATTTCACTAATTTCAAGGATTATAGAAGCAATACTTACCATAGTAAGTTTAGATTTAAGAATATGAAAATAAATAACATACTGGCTATCAAATGGATTTTCACCGTCATACGAGTGCGTAATCCGCGTGAGAAGCGAGTTATTACGACATATTAAAGGATGAATACAAAAATAGTATTCCTTATGAATATGAAAGAAATAATACCTCTTACCTTAGTAGAAAGACCTGATCTTTGTAATAGTAAAATAGCGAGGTAATACTCTTCTTCTTTCTCTATAGTGTCTCTTGTGAATCTCGGTGAATTGGTGAGAATGAAAGAAGAATTAAGCTTCTATTTATAGGAGAATGGACTAAATAATAATCGATTCATGACATGTCAGATTGATTTACTATTAGAATGGATGGTTCATATTGATTATTATTAAAACCACAACCGACGGTCTAGATTGATTTACTTTTAAAACCACCACCGACGGTCCAGATTGATTTACTTTTAAAACCACCACCGACGGTCCAGATTGATTTACTATTAAAACCACCATCAATGGTCCAAATTAATTTACTATTACAACCACCATCAATGGTCCAGATTGGTTAACTATTAAAACCACCATCAATGGTCCAGATTGATTATCTATTAAAACCACCATCGATGGTCCATAAAATTAGTAAATCTTCCCATGAAATTCTAAGTCAAACTTACAACAAATGCCTCATAACAATCCTTATATTTATATCAAAAATTGAATAAATATTTACCACAAATTATTTATCTTTAATAAATACATTTTTAATTTATTAACAATTATTCATCATTAATATTATAACTCATAATATTTAACAACCAGATCATTCTCAGGAAAGAGGGGGCTTTCCGATAAGGATTTCTCCCTATTGGCGCTCAATTAGGTAACCAAACCTCTCCTCGATAGAACTTTCTAGACATCGTCAATATTACAAATAATAATATGAATAACTTTGTTATCTCAATTATTAATTTAATAATATAAAATATTGATACTGTGATAATAATTGAATCAATAATGTGAGAGATATTATGTAATAATTACTGTAGCAATAATTGAGTATAACTAAGTGACTTCTCACGTAAGCATCAATAATCAATACCGTGTGCTACTATGCAACCACGCGTATTACTATAGTTTTACCACCGGTTATTTCAACAGTTAACGGTAAAACTTTCGTCGTTATTTTTATAAAAGATAATTCTGTCGTTTTCTAACTACGACAATACTTACATTGTCGGTCCACCACATTAACGATTGTGTATCGTCGTATTTAATATTCCTATTAAAATGCATATTCCCCGACCAATCGAATATTCCCTGATACAATGAATATTTTATATTAACTTGCTTACTTTGCAAAAGTTTCAAATATTACCCACAACTATAACATTATATCATATCCACGCCATAATATTCAAAAATATATTTCGAGAAAAATTATTCTTTATTCATAAAAGTTGGGGTCTTACATATATATGATTTGATTATGATATAAATGGATGAATATGCAAGTATGCTTGCATTAAGAAAAGTTGTAAAGTCCTTTGATAGATAATCGGAACATATGTACAAGGACTTAGAATGAATTGATCAAATGTATTAGGTTGATCCTACATAAGCAAAACAGCTTTGTAAAGTCCTTAAAAAGAAATGATGTACAAAGACTATAAATATAGAATATAGAAAGATCAAGCTTGTTAGGTTGATCTTATAATGTAATAGATAGGCTTGTTTGATCGTCAAGCACTGCACCAGAAATCGTAGTCTGCCAGGAGAGTCAAGAAAAACTCGAGAGTATCAAGGCGAAATCGTAGTCTGCAAGATAGTAGATCTCAGAGTTCATAGACTGCCAGGAGAAATGAGGAAGGATCGTAGTGTGTCGAGAAGACCTTCCTCGAAGCCATAGTCTGTTGAGGAAGTCATGTTCAAAATCATAGAGACAGCCAGTCTAAGAGCCGACTCGAGCATCTGCCAAAGTCAAGTCAAGAATCGTAGACCATACTTGGATTCGTAGAGTCTACTAATCAAATAAGAGGCAGAGATCGTAGTTGAGCCAGATTAGATGAAGACAGCAAGCTTAAAGGCAAAAATCGTAGAGTGTCAAGATCTGATCTCGGAGTCGTAGTGTCTACAGAACCCAATCAAAATCGTAGAGTGCAGAACTAAGACTTCAACAAAAGTACTTACAATGCCAAGGAAGAATCGTAGAGTAAATACGATTCTCAACAAATGAGCACTCCCAAAAGATCCAAAGGATGAAGCCTCTAGTTTGAGCTGCAAAGACACATTCCACCTAAAGGAAACAATGAGAGCACTCAAAGAATGCCTAGCAAGCTAAGAGAAGATCTAAACAACAACCCAATCAGCATCCAGATTGAGTTATAAAGCCATTTAAGATAAAGTCTTCTACAAGTAGATCAAAAGAAGACTTTAGTAACAGTGACTGACTAAGGAAAAGTCAGCAAGTGCAGTAGCTGTCAAATGAATAGAAGACAACAATCTTGGGGTCAACTAGGATCATAGTGTTTGCCAAATAAAGCAGGAACTAATGAAGTATACACAAAGATACTGGTCAACTTATGAAGAACAAGGCTAAAGTGATTAAGCATTGGGTCGGTCCATTGATGATAAGTGAACGAGAGATCACAAGGAGAAAGCGAGTTGGGCTACCAAAAATCTGAGGTATCTTGCTATTCAGAAGAGACCAGAACAAGGAGTTAAGCTATCAGTTCCTGAGATCAATCGAGAAAAATAGAAGTATTGAAGTACTGCACAATAGAAGGAAGAAGTTTTCTAAATTGAAGATCCAATGAACACCCCTCAGGATCGTAGTGTTGTCTCAACCAGTTAATGAGCAACATTCAACAAGACACTATGATCAGGTCCAAGAATATGCATCAGAATCATAGAGTTCGGTCATCTGAAGATTGAAGCATTGGCAACGGTTTAATCTGAAGAGTGATATTCGAATATAGCTTATTGAGAGCATCGATCCAAAACAGATCCTGACGTTTTAATTGAGAAATCAAAAAGAAGAAATAAAGATGACTACCTGCCTAAGACATCAAAGTTACATCTCTGACAGGGTAGGTGAAACAGTAGACTGCAGTGTCAGAAAGTCATAAAGGAGTTGTCATGTCACATCTGCAGTCTACATCAAATAACTCGAGATATATGAAGTAATTCAAATAACTCCCAACGGCTACATTCCAATGGAAATGTTTTAAAGGAGTATAAATCAACAAGAGCTTCAAAGATCAAGTGTTACTAAAGTTGCAGAATCATTGAGTTGTTGGAATGCTATAGTGTTGACTCTACGAGTTCTAGCAAAGCTAAATAGAACAAGTCTCAGTGATAGTGAGACTACAAAAGTGGAAGTGAAGCAGCTTTGAAGAAGGAACTGAAGAGACAAAAGCTTCACTCAACAAGGATGAGAATGCCACTGAAGATGGCAGCTAAGCTGAGAGCCGAGAAGGCCTAGAAGATAGCATTTAGAAAAGCGGCAGAGCACAAAAAAGATCTAGAGAACCACTCTACAAATCACCATGAACCAAAAGCTGAAATAGAACAGATGCAAAACCATGTCTGCAAATCATTCAAGAAGGGTTCAGGGATTGCTAAGTATTAGACGAAGTCTACCAAAAGCTCAAATACTTAGCAAACCTAAATGGTGATAGTGCACAGCTGACATCAGATGAAGATGAGTAGAACAGAATAAAGATCAGCTGCACCAAAGAAGAAATGGTCCAGTATCTACGCAGAATGAAAAGAGGACCATGCCTAGCTGCTAAGTACATAAGATGTTCAAACTTCAAAACATCTTAGCAGCAAAGCACAAACAACAAAAACAACAACACCACCACCAATAAGAAGATAGGGCCTAAGGGGTCCTTGTCCGGAGGGACTAAATGAAGTTCCAAGCCTGCTAGGCTTGAAGAGTTCCTAGGGAACTAGAGGAGTTCCAAGCCTGCTGGGCTTGCAGAGTTCTTAGTGAACTAAAGTTCCAATGCTGCTGGCCTTGAAGAAATCTTAGTGATTCAGGGTGCTGCCCTTTCTTAGTGGAAATTCTGCGAGTTAAAGCGAGTTAAAGCAGAAGAGTGGATTAGGAGATTGAGTCTCTGAACCACTTAAAATCCCATGTGTTATTTACTTACTGTCATTTACATTATGTACTTAACTGCTATAACTGCTATGTATGTATTAACTGCTTACCACTTAACTAGCTCTAAGAATAATGTATGTATGATTATGAATATATCAATGAAGAGGATATTTTACTTATTTTGATGTGCCTGAAAAGATTCTTATGTTTATCATTCGCTAATTCATTAACAATACAAAATAAATAGGAAAAGTATTTGAAAACAATAAAGGATCTATTCAACCCCCCCCCTTCTAGCTCTATTGTGTGCATATTGGGAACTAACAAAATATTTTCAGAAAAATACTTGTCGTTGAACAATTCTTGGAACTTCTCCCAAGACATCTTCAGTGCGGCAGGCTGGGTACGTTTTACAGGTTTCCACCAATGATTTGCCTCTTCTCGTAACATGAAGGTGGCAAAGGGAACCTTTTGCTCCTCGGAGCATCCCAAGACATCAAATATCTTGGTGATCTGCTTAATCCACGTCTCTGCCTTAAGTGGTTCTGGCTTTCCCAAAAACTTCGGTGGTCTTAGTTCCTTGAACTGCTTCGCGGTGACCAGCCGTGAGTTGCCAGTATTTCCACCTGCAATTTGAAAAGGAGTCTCTCTCGTTTGGTTTTGCATAAATTCTAGAAAACTCCTAAACATACCATCGTTCGTCATTTGGTCGGTGTTGTTGTTTACAAGAGGATTATTGCCTTCCTAATGCACATTATCCTGGTTATTGATCGTTGGTGACTCAATAGTCTCATGTGCTCCATTGCTTACCTCAACATTTTCAGATGTCATTTTCAAACACTACCACAAAACAAGGTTTAATTGACATGCCACATATTATCCCTATATTCTGACCAACCAATTATATAACAAATAAGCTTAGGTAGGTCATACTAGCGAAGGATTTACCCGTCTCTCTCCTAGTAGTTCTAGTCTCACATCTCAGCCAGGGATCACATCCCTAAGCTCTGATACCAACTGTGACGCCCCCAAAATATGTATACATCACCCATCTTGGGTCACCAAATACATGGTACAAAATTCAAATACAAACTTAATTTATACAGTACGACAAAAGTGTAGTTGAGAGTTTTAACACGAATATTATCTCATAGACAATATCCAAACTCAAATGGAGTCTTCATTACATTTATTATCACACTATTTCATAGAATAGTGAAGACTACTATAACCACCATCTCAGACCGTCACTTCATTCCCCGACTAGTCCCGACTACGTTCTCATTCCCTGAAGAGAACAATAAAAGTAAAAGAGTGAGCTCAACTAGCCTAGTAAGAAATATTATGACTAAGATAATGCATAATAAATTACCGTTAGCCTTCAACAGTGTTAAACTAATAGAATACAATAAACAACAAGTTTAACTGCAGTGAAACAAACAATCCATTTGAAGAGTCAAGTAGAACATAATATATACTATCTTCTATGATTTAAAAGTTTATCATCAATTTAATAGCTTAGACTCAACTCAATAAATAATCCATATCACTGAATTATCCATGCACTATGGGCGAAGGATATTCATTAGTGTCACATCCACGATTTATCCATGCACTACGGGCCAAGAATATTCGTGTTATCACCAATGGTTATGATCATGCCAACAAATGTCCATCAATGCACTACGGCCCAATGAGGACTTTTACCATATCATTTGTAACATTACAAGTCATGATTATACTGAATAATCCATGGTCATAATCATACCAATCAACTGTCCATCTATGCACTACGGGTCAAAGATGACTTTCATCACAATATAAGCATGAGGATGATGACAATGATATAAGAATTCAATTAAATGAGAAGCAAGGATAAATTTTAAATATTTATAATTCAATTTATTCAGAATTCAATAATGTCCAAATTGTCAACATGATATTATTTTGTGAGTAAAATTCAAGAATAATATTCACGTATCAAAAATAATTTGGATAGAAAAGAATTAATTTTTTGGGTGAATAGTACCCGTGAATAGTACTTCATGAATAGTACCCCGTGAATAGTACTTTGGGAATAGTACCCTGTGAATAGTACCGTACGTATGAATAGTACTCATGAATAATACTCCGGCATGAAAAGCTTAAAATTCTACAAGAATGTTCAAAAAATTATTCCTGAGAAAATATACTCGATGAAGCGCAAATTTCAAGGATATTCCACTAATTTCAAGGAGTATAGAAACAATACCTTAACAAAATGAGTGTAGAATTCGGAATCTGAAACGAAATAATATTACTTACATACTATAGAGTATGGAAGAAAATATTATTTCATACAAATATTGAACAAAAATAATATCCCTTACGAATATTGAATGAAAATAATATTTCTCACGAATATTGAACGAAGATACTATCCCTTACGGATATTGAACGAAAATAATATTCATTACGAATATTGAACGAAAATAATATTTCTTATGAATACGAAAAATAATATCTCTTATGAATATAAAATAAATAATACCCCTTACCTCAAAAAGAGAGCAATTCTGACTGGTATAGTGGAGATATTTTTGAAGAAAACTTTCACTATTTTCTACACTCAAAGCTTCCTTAAACTCAAAAGAAATACGCTCAATATTATAGAAGAAGAATTCTCTGATTCTGGTGTGATTTTCATTTCTAAACTGAGCATCCTATTTAGGAAATAATCATGGATTTACGAGAATTTCAATTTAATTCACTAAGCTTTAATGCTAATTTTCTGATTTTTACTATGCAAATACTATGCAGACACTATGCAAATACTATGCATAATAAAATATAATATAATATATTTTTCATAAAAAACAAAACTTATTATAATATATATATATATATAATAATAATCAAATATACTCCCTTTTTTTCCACCTTCTCCCGTGACCCCCCCACCCACCCACCCACCCACCCATCCATCCATTTCATATATATATATATATATATATATATATATATATATATATAAACAAAATCGAGATAACTTCTAACGACAGTTTTAAAAAATGGGTAAGTGAGGGTCCATATAATAAGTAAAATTTATAACAAATACTTCATAAAAATTCCCTCTATTTATCTCAACTTACGTGACTTCACAAAACACATTTTTAATAACATTTATTCATCATTATTATAACTCACAATATTAACAATCAGATCGTTCCCAGGAAATACGGGGCTTTTCGATAAGGATTTCTCTCTATTGACGCGCAATTAGGTGACCAAACCTCTTTCCTCCATAGAACTTTCTAGACATTGTCAATAATGCAAATAATAATATGAATAACTTTATCGTCTCAATTATTGATTTAATAATATAAAATATTGTGACAATAATTGAATCAATAACGTGAGATACTATCACGAGAATTACCGTGTGGCAATAATTAAAATAAACTGAGTGACTTCTCACATAAGCATCAATAATCAATATCGTGTGCTACTATGCAACCACGCCAGACATCGTTTTTCTTTTATCAATAGAATATTTCAATAGTTAATGGTAAAAATTCCGCCGTTATTTTTATAAAAAGATATTTTTGTCATTTTCTAACTCCAAAAATAATTTCGTTGTGGGGTCCACAAATGATTGTGTCGTCGTACGAATATTCCTTGATAAAATGAATATTCCCCGACCAATCGAATATTTTATAACAACTTGCTTACTTTACAAAATTTAAAAATATTACACACAACTATAACATTATATCAAATCCACACATTAATATTCAAAAATATATTTCGAGAAAAATTAATCTTTATTCATAAAAGTTGGGGTCTTACATCAAACTTCCAAGTTTTCCTTAAAAATCTCATGTTAAACCAAACTAAACCTGCAAAGCAACTTTGAATCCATATTTCACACTCATTTATATGCATAACTAGCCACAATCACATGCTCAAAAGGTTATAATTCAAAAGACACAAGGTTCGTCAGGTTTTTTTTTCAACTTCTAACTTTTCTTCAAAATGCGACTAATTCAAGCTTTAAGCATACTAACACGACTCATGTCATGCAAAGGAACCTTGAATCATATTTAATACTACCTCCGTCCCACAATAAGTGATTTTTTAGGCTTAATATTTTTTTCCAAAATAAGTTATGTGTTAGAACTCCAATACAAATTTTATAATATTTTCTCATATATGCCCTCCATTATTCTTGATTCTTCGTTTCCTCCATTACTCACTACAATTAAATGATACTCATTAACACTTCAACTCCAAAGAAAGTATATTAAGGGTATTTTTGCCATTTTAGCTTGTGTGTTGGTATGTGTGATTTAAGCTAAAAAATCACTTATTATGGGACGGAGGTAGTACCTATTTTCATACATACACAAGTTAAACTAACATGCTCGGAATAGCAGAAAGCAACAAAAATAATTTTCTGGGACTGACTAACTGCGCGGCCGCGCTGGTTTTGAAAGGGGAAGTTGTAAGACCTCAACTTTTTATGAATAAAAATTTAATTTTCTCTAAATATTATTTTGAATAATAAGGTGTTGATTTGATATAATGTTATAGTTATGAGTGATATGTGCAAATTTTACAAAGTAAGCAAGTTGTCATAAAATATTCGTTTAGTCGGTGAATATTCTTTTTGTCGAAAAATATTCGTACGACTGTGCAATCATTGGTGGACCACATAATGGAATAACTGTCAATATAGAAAGTGACAAAAATAACCTTTATCGAAATAACGGCAAAAATTTTACCGTTAAATTGTTGAAATACCCGGTGATAAAAGTACAGTAATACGCGTTGTTGCACAATAGCACACAGTATTGCATAGTATCTTTGATTATTGATGCTTACATAAGAAGTCACTCAGTTTCACTCAATAATTGTCATAGTAGTTTCTGCATAGTATCTCATATTATTGATTCAATTATTGTCACAGTATCATCTGAACAATATTTTATATTATTAAATCAATAATTGAGACGACATAGTTATTCATATTATTATTTGCATTATTGACAATGTCTAGAAAGATTTGTCGAGGAAAGGGATTTGGTTATTTAATGGCGCCTTGGGAATCATCTGGTTGTCAATATTGTGAGTTATAATATTAAATGATGAATATATGTTGAAAGATTAAAAATATGTTGATTGAAGATAAGTGATTTGAAGTAAATATTTATTCAATTTTTGATATAAATAAAGGGGTTTGTCATGAGGCGTTTGTTGTAAGTTTGACTTATTATTCCATGGGGAGATGTGCTAATTTTTCAGACCGTCGGTTGAAGTTTTAATAGTAAATCAATATGGAACGTCAGTTGAAGTTTTAATAGTAAATGTGATAACCCGAAATTTTGAAGATTATTAAAATAAGAATAAAATTCTTATTATGAGACTGTCAGGTTTGAAAATATAAATGTATGTGTTATATATATATATATATATATATATATATATATATATTATATTGAGTGATTATGTAAGGAATAAATAAGTATAGGCGTTGTATATTTATTATCGATTAAGTGATGAGATGTAAATCTATTTTTCGATTTAAGCTAATTAATTAGTTTAAACTAACAAAGGGAGTAATATTTGAATATAACGAATAGATTGGAATTAAAACTCACAGTTGAGTTTGGAGTAGAATTTTGATGAATAGACTTTTCCCTTGAGTCTAGAGCGATGAATCTAGCAAGAGAAGTCTATACACACGAAATGTGTTGGAATTGACTTTTGGGTCAAAGTTAGTGGTTAAATTTTATGGTGGAAAGTCAAACCTTGAGTTGATGAGAATTTCAACGAGCAGATTGCGGATTTGAGTCCAGAACGTTGAAATTAGTTAGGATAGCCATAAACATTATTTTATGTTGGGGTGGACTTTTTGGTCAAAAAGTCAATAGTTGATTTTTTTCAGTAAAAGTCAAATTCAAAAATTCAAAGATGAAATTGTTGATGAGAATATTTTCATTTGCGTTGGAAATATTGGTCTTAGTAGAAATCGGCATTTATTTTGATAATAATTGATTTCTATAAGTTAACTTGGTCAAATGAGCCATTAATCGGATTAAAGGAAGTTTAAAAAGGAACTAAGAATAAGGCAACCAAATTAGCAAATATGGCAACCCCTTAGAATATAGTAAGCAAACATCAATACTTATTTATTTACAGACTTGTAAGCATGACACAAGTTACTAATGTAACCCAAATAATTTTAAAAAGGGAGTAAATATTTTGAGACTCATGAGAAGGATATATGTAAGTAAATAAATATATATCGTAAATAAGTATATATTTATTTATTATATAAAGAGAATTATAAAGAAAATTATATTACCTAATATTATATATTAGGTATGGAAATTAAATAACCTAAGGGTTATAGAATTGAAAAATTTTACTATTTAAAATATATATTAACCTAAGAGATTAATTTTATTATCTCAATTTATTATTTATTTTAAAACCTAAATAAATAAAGTTTAATTGGGTGATATAACTAAATTTATGTATGTAAGTATTTAAATTACAAAAGGAGTGTAATAGAAACCCTAATATATAATTAGGGTAAGATAAAATTAGTGTGTTGGACTATGTTATTTTTCATGGCCCAATTAATTTAATTAAGAAGCCCAAACCATTTAATTGGGAGCCCAAATTTTGGCCCAAGCAAATTGAATTTTCTAGATAACTATACCAAGTAAATAAAGCAAATGAAATAAATCAAAAATAAGCCAAAATGTGGCATTATACCCGGCCGTATGAGGAGTTTTTTCGGCACATGTTCATTTCATTTGATTTAACAACTCTCACCTACTACAAGTCATGTGTCTCTTTTTCTTTTAGTCTTAAAATGTTAGTTAGATTTACAAGCAAGGTGAGAGAGAAAGCTAAGAACAAAAAGAGAGAAAGAAAGAAAATAAAAAGAGAGAAGAAAGAGAGGTGGTCGGCAGCCATGGGGAAGGGAAGAAGAAAATTTTCTTCCACGCCACTTAGTTCTCTCTTATTTTAGAAGAAAAGAATGAGAGCAATAAGAAAGGAATAAACCCTAGACTAGTTTATTCCTTTTATTTAATTTGTTTTTGATGAAATAACAAGTTATGTTGCTAAACTCAAAAACCTTAGATCTACATGTTATATATTGTATTATGTATGGATCTAACCATTTTGGGTGTTGAGAAAACTTGATCAAAGAAGAAAAAAGCAAAACAGTTTTTAAAAATTAAGAAAAACTAGTGGACTGCTGCCCATAAAATGAAAATTCGGGGTTAGCTAGGTTGTTCAGAAAATTCTGGGCTTTTGGTATGTTATAGTACACTGAATAAGATTTCCATAGACTCCAAAACGGACTAAATCCGACTTTGGAGGAGAGAGTTATGACATTTCAAAGTAGTAGCATCAAAACTGTCCAACAAGTGTGGTGCAGTCCACTTGAACGGAATTTCTGGACCATTGTGTTTGGAATCTGAGAAACCGTCATTAGGGAAGAGTTGTAGTCCCGGAAGTTAGCTTCGCGTGGGCTCAAGAATCGCTCAAAAATGTTTTAAAACGAAAGAGTTATGACTGTTTTAGTGAGAGAGTGTTTATCTGGCAAATAATGAAAAACAGTTATGAACGTCCATTTTTGACACACTATTTTGGCAGCCTAATGAACCCGAAATGGGAGTTTTATATTTTTTTAAAAATAGTATTATATGATACGAAAAAAATACTGAAATTTGAGAATTTTCCGATAAGCAACCAAGGCGTGAGAAAATCGCAAAGTGGGCTACTCATTAAGCATCGCTTTCTTGAAGAATTGTGGCAATGACGCCAAGACATGAGCTACTCTGCTTGTTGGTCTTCAAAAACCATTTTGAACCCTATTTCGAATGGTTTCCGTGGTTTGTTTTTGCGGTTAGAAATTTTCTAAAAATACTATGAAATGAGGTCTATAACATCCCCAAAATTTTACTCTTATATGACTCATGATTTGAGAATTAAAAATCTGAAAAGGAGCATGTCAGAACTTAAAAAAACGAGCGAACGCCGAGCGTCGGCACGTCGAACGATTTTGACGTTCGACGTTCCGAATCGCGTTCCGGCAAAATAATAAGTCATAACAAATATAATAAAGTTCTACGGGGCGAGATTTGACTATAAGTAATATTTTATGCCTTGAAACTTCATTTCAGACATTAATAAAGTAATAAAAATATGTAATAAATATAAATTACATATTTAAGCGGAAAAAAATCTATAGTTGCCTATAAAATTATTTTGTGGTGCAACGAAGATCGAGAAACCTTTAAAAATTTGTATTAATCATAAAATGATTTTTTGAGGCTTTTGGGATTCGAAATGAGGTTTTTGAGCTGAGAATTATGTAATGAAATATATATATAGTGTGAATATTCGTAAAACGAAAAAAGTAAAGCTAATGTGCTAGCGGCATGAAATATGTATATATGAGGCAACGGTCCGTGTTGACTCACGAACGGACAAAATGATATAAAAATGATTTAAATTAAAGAAATAATATAGTACATTGAATTTTACTATAGAAGTTATGTATTAGTTGTTTAAACCCCGAATTTGTGAGTAAATGTAAAAGATATTTTTGAAATGGAATATAAATGGTTTAAGATTCAAGATGTAAAATATTTACATATTAAAATGTATGTGACCTTTATTATTTATATTAAGAAGTGATTTGAATATCATTAATAATGATTAAAATATTATTAAATGATTAATAATATTAGATAATGATTAAAATATTATTAAATGATTAATAATATTAGTGATTAATTAAAATATTATTAAATGATTAATAATATTAGTTATGGATTAAAATATTATTAAAGGATTAATAATACTAGTGTTTGATTTGAATATTATTAAAGGATTAATAATATTGTTAAATGATTAAAATATTATTAAATGATTAATAATATTTGTGAATGAATAATATTATATTAAATGATTAATAATGTTAAGATATTGATTAAATATTATTAAAGGAATAATAATATTAGACAAGAGTTTAAGATAATGGTTAAAATATAGTAATATTATTAAGGGATAATAATATTATTAATGAGTTAAAGAATTATTCAACGTTTGATTATGTGGCTAAATATTAGCTAATTTATTATTCGAGTAATAGTATTGTGATATAAAGTGTATTATGCTAATTGGAAGATCGATCTTATTAATGATAGGTCTTTCATAAGAGATTAAAATAGATTGTTTAGCAGTAATCAGCGGTACAGACAAGTTTTCTAACTCAAACTCAAGTTAATAATTTTCAAGAATGCTAGTGGTTTAATTATTGGCAATTATTCCACATCTATGATTATTGATTCGCACTTAGTGCACATTGCATATGTTTATCAGGTATGAAAGGCTGATCACCTTCATTACCAAAGTATTTGTTCATAGTCATTGTTGACCACTCAGTGTTATTAATTCAATCATCTATGTATTGAAATTTGATTCATGCTCTTTCACAATCATTATATTGTTGAAAACTTGAAAGCTTATTCTTTCTTTCAATCATGATATATCTTTATTGTACTTAAACTTGTTGAGCAAAGTAGTTGTTCACCCTTGCTATATCATGAATATATTTCAGTTTAACCCGAATTCTCAAAGAAGGACAAAGGCAAAGGAAAAGATGGAGATTATTTTTATATGGACATTTATCTATTATGATAACTGACGTAAATTGATGATATAAACCTTGTGAATTATTAAAGGTATGTATTAAGATAAAGGTTATAGACCTTGGGAAATATTACAGAACCATTGTGTAATAAACAATTTATGTATATAATTTCCCATTAGTTTATAGAATATGTATGAAGATGATGTATCGTGGCGTACCAGGTCCGGGGTTCAAGGGATCTGGATTTGGGTACGCTACAATAAATCAATATGGACCGTCGGTTGAAGTTTTAATAGTAAATCAATATGGACCGTCAGTTGAAGTTTTAATAATAAATCAATATGGACCGTCCGTTTTAATAGTAAATCAATCTGGACCATCCGTGAATCAGTTACTATTTAGTCCATTCTCCTATAAATAGAAGCTCATTCATTCCTTCTTTCTCACCAATTCACTAAAACTATAGAGAGAGAAACTATAGAGAGATAAGAAGAGAGAAAGAAGAAGAGTATTCTGCTACTACATTATTGCAGTATCCAATCTCCTACTAAGGTAAGTGATATTACGTTTTATATTCGTAAGAGGTATTATTTCTTTTGTATTCATAAAGAATATTATTTACTTTATACTCATAAGGGTTGTCATTCCATTCCTTATTAATTTATGGAATAACATGTCTATGCGGATTACTGCATGCCTGGTGAATAACCCTTTGTATTCATTCTTTGTTAATATGTGGGAATAATATGTCTACGTAGATTACCACATTCCTGGTGAATAACCTTCATATTCATCCTTTATTAATCTATGGGTATAACCTGTCTACGCGGATTACCGCATGCCTGGTGAATAAACCTTCATATTCATTCATTATTAAATTGTGGAAAAGATCTGTCTACGTGGATTACCGCATGACGGGTGAAAATCCATTTGCAGTTTCGTATATTCTTTTATACTCGTATGAGATATCATTTCTTTTGTATTCATCAAGGGATATCGTCTTTTTTCATATTTCTCCATTTATGGTACGAATTTATTATTTATTTCCACAAACTTATTATTAAATGGTGAAAACCCTTGAAATTAGTGGAATATTCTTAATAATTTGTGCTTCATCTAGTATTATCTCACTATTAGTCTAAACTTTCTTATTGAAATTTTAATCTTTTAATGGCGGAATACTATTCATGTCGGGGTACTATTCATTCAGGATAATATTCATTCGGGGTACTATTCATTCGGGGTACTTTTCATTCGAGTACTATTTATTCGGGGTACTATTCACGGGATACTATTTACGATAAAATTAATTTATTTTCTGTTCAAATTATTTTTTATACATGAATATCATTCTTGAATTTTACTCCACAATTAGTTATCATGTAAACAATTGGGACATTTTTGAACTCTAGATAAATTGAATTATAAATATCCAATATTTATCCTTGATCTTACTTGATTGATTCTTTATATCATTGTCTTCATCCTCATACTTATATTGTGTTGAAAGTCATCTTTGGCCCATAGTGCATAGATAGACTATTGATTGATATGATTATAACGAGGAATTATGTATTGGTATAATCATGATCTGTAATGTTATAGACAAAGGTTGTGGTGAAAGTCCTCTTTGGCCCGTAATGCATAGATGGACAGGTGTTTGGCATGATCATGACCACTGGTGATACACACGAATATCCTTGGCCCGTAGTGCATGGATAATTCGTTGATTTGAAATTTTATTGATTGGTGTTACAGAGATAAAATATCGATGATAAAATTTTAAATCATAGAAGACAGTAGACATCATGCTCTACTTGACTCTTCTAATGGATTATTATTTTCGCTGCAGTTGTTGATCTAAAACTTGTTGTTTATTGTATTCTATTAGATTTTTCACTGTTGAGGACTAAGGATAATTTGTTCTTCATTATCTTAGTCTTAATATTTTTTACTTGGCTAATTGAGCTCACCCTTTTCCTTTTAGTTCCATTGTTCTTCTCAGGAGGCGAGAATGTAGCTGGGACTAGTCGGGGAGTAGAGTAATGATCCAAGATGGTTATTATAGTAGTCCTCTCTATTTTGTAAAATAGTGTGACAATAATTGTAATGAGGACTTTATTTGAATTTGGATATTGTCTATGAGACAATATTTGTATTGAAACTCTCAGCTTATGTGTTGTCGTATTTTGCACGACAGATATATAAATGAAGTTTGTATTTGGATTCTGTACATGTATTTGGTAACTCAGAATGGGTTGTGTGGACCTATTTTGGGGGCGTCACAGAAGTGGCGCGGCCGTGCCACTTCGATTCAGCACCAAACTTGGCTATGTTTTATGCAGCAGTTCAGAAAACAAACAAGGAGACCATTGAATCAGCATGCTCAGACCCATTACATTAACTCCATAACACACATATATCTCAAATAACATAATGACATCAGTTGATAAATCAATTAACAAGAAATCCATGAAATTTCTAAGGATTCATCAACCTCACAAAATCATACATTTCTACATTATAATCGCATAATCTTCATGCTCCCATCATTATATACTGATTTAACTCTTATAGAAATATAAAGATTGAAAGTTAAGTACCTTTGATAATCCTCCTACTTAACAGAGTATTCCTTCCTCCTACTGCAATAATCAAAGCAAGAGCTTCCTTGGAAATCTCCTTCACTCTCAACTCACTAACTTTCTTAATTCAACAAACTCACTTTCTAATTTTAACTTAACAGAAAACTAGCAATTGTAAATTGAGAAGGGGGAGCTTCCAATTTATAGCCAAGCTATTACCCAAATTCTGGATTTTTCCCTAGAAATTAAACAAATGGAAGGAAGAAGAAGATGCTAGTTAAGGAGAAGTAGGTGAAAAGCTCTACCAACTCCTCCCTCAGCCATCTTCACAGACATCATTCCTTCCCTGCTTATACACAATGTAGCTATAGGTCATTGTGCTATACACGACTGAGCAAGAATAGAGACTAAGATTTTGGGACAAGGAGTTTTAATTTACTGCATTAACAAAATGGGTACTAATATACTTAGGTTTATTTCCTTTTGGACTCACAATTTTACATTTAATGATTTAATGTTATTATTTAGGTTTAGTTATGGACACATATACATATAATAATACAATCCATTTACATCATATTAGTCCAAATAATATTTTAATTGGGCTAAAATATATATTAGTAGAATATTAACAACCCATTATTTCCCATAAACTTATTAGCCCAATTACACATAAATATGGAAATAAACATTTAATAGCAAATATTTATTTACTTAAATTTATCTTCTCCCATACATTTAAAATACATATTTAATTGGTTTACCATTATATCACACAAAGCTCTTTTATTCTAGTTCATTAGAATTACATAAATTAAGATTATTATTATATAGTCTCACGGAATAATATTCACATTATAATATTACCCTTAACAACCCATCTTATATATTATACATGATACTATTTTATCTATATGCTCACATTATAACATGTATAATTGCATATTAACAAATAACTAATTAAGATAATAACACTAATTAGTCCTCGCATTATTTAACCATTTCCTCATTAATTTAATTAATGAATTACGTGATCCACAATTATGCCACACTAGGCATATCACATAAACTTAATTAAGCTTATCATCATTTCCACCACATTACTTACTCATCTCATACTTGATTTAATTTAATTTGAATTATCACATTTCAAGACATAAATATATATGTATTCAACATAAATACTCAAACTTTTATTAATTAAATTATTAATATTATAAATAAGATTCACGGATATTACACTGAAGGCCGACGAAATATCCGTCAAAATTAGTTAATGTTCCATCAGATATATGAATTTTAAAAATAAATTAAATGTCTGATTTTTGACGGAAATTCCGTCAGTTTTAGCGCATTCCGTCGAAATAAATTTTTAATGATATTTTTGTTTTTACAGCTTCTAGGTTTTTAAACCCCATTTTTGTACCTGTAACCTGCTTTATCCCAACAACACATACAATAATATATTTCAGATACAACATAACTATAAAAACTTGCTTTATCTCATCAAACATGCATACACTAATCTAACATGTGTCAATATGAACCAACTCATCAACAATAACAAATATAAGTTAATGTTCCACAAATTATACAATATAATTTATAAAACTCGTACACACTCAACTAAAATATAATTTTTTACAATATGTACAAATAATCTATAATTAAATGAAAATAATCTATACAAATGATCTATAAACTATTACGAGGAGGATCATCGGGCGGGGGTGTACGACGGTGTAACGACCCCAAAATAGGTCCATTCCATCCAACCCATTCTGAGTCGCCAAATATATGGTACGGAAAATAACTACAACTTTATTACAACAATTGTCGTGCAAAATACAACAACACATATCTTTGTGAGTTTGGATACAAATATATACCAAGCGTAGTACGTCACAATGACACCTTACATAAAGGTATAGTCAAAAAGCTGCTTTAGAAATTAGAATCTTTGGGAAGTGCTCAAGAAAACCTTCATACATGGGAGGCCATGCTTTTAGGTTATGGTAGATATCATATAGCCACGTAATTATCCTTGGTTGACCCAATAAACCCCAAAGAAAAAACGAGAAGATTACTATCATATTCTTCTCAATAGTGAGTCTTCTCTTGACATATCATTATCTCCAATTGTCTCTAATTAGGTATTATACTCCAAACAAACACCAAGATTATATAGGTAGTGCTTGTAAATATACTCAAAGTAGTGGATGAGCACAACCATGTCTTATGATAACACGAGGTTGTATATCATTAGACATCTTGTATGATAGTGACAAAACACCTTCCAAGTTAAATTCACCTCACCTCAACATCTATAGACCACCACTCTATTCCCTCGCTATCCCAGCTCGACCCAAATTTACACTTTTATTACACGAAAGGAATTGTGAAACAAAAGGGTGAGCACAACTAGCTCAATAAAGAATATTATGACTAAAGATAAATAAATTATCAATAGTCTTCATCAATGTAAATCGAGATTTAGAACATATAGTAGATGATAAAACTTTTCAACCATAGTTGCGTGAATGAGCAATCCATTAGAAGAGTCAAATAGACCATAAAATCTATTATCTTCTCCATGTTAAAAGTCCACCAACAATGTTTTATCCTCGTAACATCAATCAACAATTCACATCACAATCACGTGTATAACTTCATAATCGTAATTGTAGTTCTAAATTCCTTTCCTCATCCAAGACAAAGATAATTTTCATCACTTGTCTTTACCGAAACATCAAAGATCATGGTTATGCCAAATCACGCCTCACTGCTCATAATCATACTAATAAATTCATCTTTGCACTACTAGCCAAAGATATTCATCGACAGTTCATCTTTTACACTACAAAGCAAAGATATTCAACAACGGGTCATCTTTGCATTACAAGCCAAAGATATTCATCAATAATTCATCTTTGCACTACAAAGCTAAAGATATTCAACAACAGTCATCTTTGCATTACGAGCAAAAGATATTCATCAATAATTCATCTTTGCTACTGGCTTAAAGATATTCAACAACAGTCATCTTTGCATTCTGAGCAAAAGATATTCATCAACAATTCATCTTTGCACTATCGGTTAAAGATATTCATCATTGGTCATGTTCATTTAAACACTGCTCATCTTTGCACTGATGTGCCAAAGATATTCTTCGAAATCATTCATCTTTGCATTGGTTTTATCCACGTCCAAAAATACCTCAAAAATAATCATAGTGGTGTAAAATTCAAGAATGATCAAAACATGGATACAATCAAAGCTAGTATCCAGAATAGATATTTTAGACGAAAAGAAAAATTTTCATTTTTCGGTGAATAGTGCTTATTCGTGAATAATAGTCAGTATCGTGAATAATGTAGGTCAGATACGTGAATAAGTAACTCAACACCAAAAGATAGAAATTTCCCACAAAAAACATCTTCACGCTTCATGAATAGTACTCGTGAATAGTAACTCATGAATAGTAACTCATGAATAGTAACCCCGACATGAAAAAGTTCTAAATTTGATAAAAAGTTCCAACCAATATTTCAGCATAATGATATTGAAGAAATAATATCATTTGAGAAGAAAATAACATCCCTTACCTCGAAAGATGTGATTTAGTTGAAACACCTGGATATAAGTCTTTGAAGGAACTTGCACTGCCTAACAATACTCAAAGTATACTCAAAATACTCACAAGAATACGCTCGATAATATAGAGAGAGAAGAGAAAAATTTGTTTCGTGTGATTTTCAATTCTAACTTAGCCTTCTCTATTTATAGGAAAATGTTAGCACGTCAAGCAGACTTAACTCTGAACCTCGATGGCTTTACTCTCGCTACTATTCCCACCCACCACATTTAAAATTCAATTGAACACATTTCTCACCAACCAAAAGTGGGGCCCACCAATTCTAGAATTTTCCACCAAAATCATTTATAACCTAATTTCTCGAATCACCACCTCTTTAAAATTCATAACAAATTATACGTTCATTTTAACGGTTCAAAATTTGTGAACATATACTCAACTTATATATGTATAACATATCCAAAAATCCCAACGATCCATCCAACTCGATTAAAAATTATAACTCACATAATAAAGTCAGTAAGAACACTGATTTGATCTTTTAATACCTCCAATCCGACAAAATACTCAGATCAAATACCTCAACATTAATTCCTTCATTTATAACCACATAAATAAATTCATCATTTATATCCACATCAAATAAATATTTCATTGTCATATAAATCAATAATTAATTATTCATAAATAATATTATAGAATCACAATAATGACAACCAGGGCGGTTCCCAGGAAAGAGGGGCTTTCCAATAAGAATTTCTCCTCATCATGCCGCAATTAGGTGACCAAACCTCTCCTTGACGTAACTTTCTAGACATTGCCAATAATGTTATCTAATAATATTATTCAAATAATATGAATTATTGATCTCGATAATGGAGATATCGTGCGATGACAATTATTGAACAACAATAATATAAAATATCAACGCATCAATTATTGAATCAATAAAATAAAATATTGAATAAAGAATATCAGTAACAATTATTGAGTAGTGCCTTTCACGTAGAATCAATAATTCAAAATATCTTGTGTAATACTGGTAAAGCTCTTGTAACAACGCTGTATTACTTTATTTTACCAACCGGTATTCCAACAATGTTAATTGATAACGATTACGATTACGTTATTTATAAAAACTTAATTTTGTCGTTTTCTTCATCCGATGCTTATTCATTATGGGGCCCACAAATAGTCTACTGTCAGTGCATTTAATATTCCCCGACGTAAAGAATATTCCACGACCAAACGAATATTCCCCGACAATAATGAATACTTTATACCCTTTGCGTATTTTGAAAAAAAAAAATTTCATATATCACCCTTAACTTTAACTTTTATCAATTTAACCATTTACTTGAATAGAAAAATTGAATACTTTTATTTCATAAAATTGAGGTCTTATGACGGTCTTTGCTTTGGTGTATGAAAATCGTCGTTATCCCCTACTCACCATCTCCATCGCCACCACGCGTACTCAGATCACCAAATTGCTTCGATATCATCACCTTGTTGACATAATTAAAAATATAAATTATTAGTTCGTATGAGAGAATTAAAGAGACTACGAAATGAAAATAAAATAACATGCAGAATACCTGAGTAGACGGGGGCTGACTCTTTATCGGACCCAAAGCCTCCAATAGTAGGGTAACCACCATCCAGAGCACCTCGCTGCTTAACGTGATTAACTGCTCATACGGTAATCCCGCCCCATGCATCGTGGCCCCTCGATGTAATATCATGAGCTAGCCATTGAAAGTAGCAAGCACTAAGCAACTCCCTCGACGATGAAAAACTAAACATAGGAAATGTCTTTGAAACCGTCTTTATAACCTTCTAGAATAATTGGTCATCCAAGCCAACGACCGTATGAGATGGTTCAACAGATGCTCTCGGACGCTAGCGCTAGCGCTGGCTAGAGCCTGCGAAAATAAATATAACATTACGTACTACATATTAATTTATATTATTTTTATAAATTAAGATATAGTGAGAAACATAAGAAATATATATTATTACCTTTAGGAAGGGTATACGCGGGTATCCTTAGTAGGCCCAACACGCGATAACTTCTGGTACTGCTAGTAGGGGAATCCTGAGACGCGACCCATAATCTCAGCTCCTCATCCTGAGATAATTCAATCTCGGGCAGAGGGATGGTGGAGATTATTTCAGTTTAACCCGAATTCTCAAAGAAGGACAAAGGCAAAGGAAAAGATGGAGATTATTTTTATATGGACATTTATCTATTATGATAACTGACGTAAATTGATGATATAAACCCTGTGAATTATTAAAGGTATGTATTAAGATAAAGGTTGTAGACCTTGGGAAATATTACAGAACCATTGTGTAATAAACAATTTATGTATATAATTTCCCATTAGTTTATAGAATATGTATGAAGATGATGTATCGTGGCGTACCAGGTCCGGTGTTCAAGGGATCTGGATTTGGGTATGCTACAATAAATCAATATGGACCGTCGGTTGAAGTTTTAATAGTAAATCAATATGGACCGTCAGTTGAAGTTTTAATAATAAATCAATATGGACCGTCCGTTTTAATAGTAAATCAATCTGGACCGTCCGTGAATCAGTTACTATTTAGTCCATTCTCCTATAAATAGAAGCTCATTCATTCCTTCTTTCTCACCAATTCACTAAAACTATAGAGAGAGAAACTATAGAGAGATAAGAAGAGAGAAAGAAGAAGAGTATTCTGCTACTACACTATTGCAGTATCCAATCTCCTACTAAGGTAAGTGATATTACGTTTTATATTCGTAAGAGGTATTATTTCTTTTGTATTCATAAAGAATATTATTTACTTCATACTCATAAGGGTTGTCATTCCATTCCTTATTAATTTATGGAATAACATGTCTATGCGGATTACTGCATGCCTGGTGAATAACCCTTTGTATTCATTCTTTGTTAATATGTGGGAATAACATGTCTACGTAGATTACCACATTCCTGGTGAATAACCTTCATATTCATCCTTTATTAATCTATGGGTATAACCTGTCTACGCGGATTACCGCATGCCTGGTGAATAAACCTTCATATTCATTCTTTATTAAATTGTGGAAAAGATCTGTCTACGTAGATTACCGCATGACGGGTGAAAATCCATTTGCAGTTTCGTATATTCTTTCATACTCGTATGAAATATCATTTCTTTTGTATTCATCAAGGGATATCGTCTTCTTTCATATTTCTCCATTTATGGTATGAATTTATTATTTATTTCCATAAACTTATTATTAAATGGTGAAAACCCTTGAAATTAGTGGAATATTCTTAATAGTTTGTGCTTCATCTAGTATTATCTCACTATTGGTCTAAACTTTCTTATTGAAATTTTAATCTTTTAATGGTGGAATACTATTCATTCAGGATAATATTCATTCGGGGTACTATTCATTCGGGGTACTTTTCATTCGAGTACTATTTATTCGGGGTACTATTCACGGGATACTATTTACGATAAAATTAATTTATTTTCTGTTCAAATTATTTTTTATACATGAATATCATTCTTGAATTTTACTCCACAATTAGTTATCATGTAAACAATTGGGATATTTTTGAACTCTAGATAAATTGAATTATAAATATCCAATATTTATCCTTGATCTCACTTGATTGATTCTTTATATCATTGTCTTCATCCTCATACTTATATTGTGTTGAAAGTCATCTTTGGCCCGTAGTGCATAGATAGACTATTGATTGATATGATTATAACCAGGAATTATGTATTGGTATAATCATGATCTGTAATGTTACAGACAAAGGTTGTGGTGAAAGTCCTCTTTGGCCCGTAATGCATAGATGGACAGGTGTTTGGCATGATCATGACCACTGGTGATACACACGAATATCCTTGGCCCGTAGTGCATGGATAATTCGTTGATTTGAAATATTTATTGATTGGTGTTACAGAGATAAAATATCGATGATGAAATTTTAAATCATAGAAGACAGTAGACATCATGCTCTACTTGACTCTTCTAATGGATTATTATTTTCACTGCATTGTTGATCTAAAACTTGTTGTTTATTGTATTCTATTAGATTTTTCATCATTGAGGACTAAGGATAATTTGTTCTTCATTATCTTAGTCTTAATATTTTTACTTGCTAATTGAGCTCACCCTTTTCCTTTTAGTTCCATTGTTCTTCCTCAGAGGCGAGAATGTAAATTTGGGACTAGTCTGGAGAGTAGAGTAATGATCCAAGATGGTTATTATAGTAGTCCTCTCTATTTTGTAAAATAGTGTGACAAAAATTGTAATGAGGACTTTATTTGAATTTGGATATTGTCTATGAGACAATATTTGTATTGAAACTCTCAGCTTATGTGTTGTCGTATTTTGCACGACAGATATATAAATGAAGTTTGTATTTGGATTCTGTACATGTATTTGGTGACTCAGAATGGGTTGTGTGGACCTATTTTGGGGCGCCATATAAAGGCCATGCCATGCCACTTCGATTCAAAGACCAAACTTGCTATGTTTTTATGCAAAGTTCTCAGAAACAAACAAGGAGACCATTGAATCAGCATGCTCAGACCCATTACATTAACTCCATAACACACATATATCTCAAATAACATAATGACATCAGTTGATAAATCAATTAACAAGAAATCCATGAAATTTCTAAGGATTCATCAACCTCACAAAATCATACATTTCTACATTATAATTGCATAATCTTCATGCTCCCATCATTATATACTGATTTAACTCTTATAGAAATATAAAGATTGAAAGTTAAGTACCTTTGATAATCCTCCTACTTAACAGAGTATTCCTTCCTCCTACTGCAATAATCAAAGCAAGAGCTTCCTTGGAAATCTCCTTCACTCTCAACTCACTAACTTTCTTAATTCAACAAACTCACTTTCTAATTTTAACTTAACAGAAAACTAGCAATTGTAAATTGAGAAGGGGGAGCTTCCAATTTATAGCCAAGCTATTACCCAAATTCTGGATTTTTCCCTAGAAATTAAACAAATGGAAGGAAGAAGAAGATGCTAGTTAAGGAGAAGTAGGTGAAAAGCTCTACCAACTCCTCCCTCAGCCATCTTCACAGACATCATTCCTTCCCTGCTTATACACAATGTAGCTATAGGTCATTGTGCTATACACGACTGAGCAAGAATAGAGACAAAGATTTTGGGACAAAGAGTTTTAATTTACTGCATTAACAAAATGGGTACTAATATACTTAGGTTTATTTCCTTTTGGACTCACAATTTTACATTTAATGACTTAATGTTATTATTTAGGTTTAGTTATGGACACATATACATATAATAATACAATCCATTTACATTGCGTTAGTCCAAATAATATTTTAATTGGGCTAAAATATATATCAGTAGAATATTAACAACCCATTATTTCCCATAAACTTATTATCCCAATTACATATAAATATGGAAATAAACATTTAATAGCAAATATTTATTTACTTAAATTTATCTTCTCCTATACATTTAAAATACACATTTAATTGGTTTACCATTATATCACACAAAGCTCTTTTATTCTAGTTCATTAGAATTACATAAATTAAGATTATTATTATATAGTCTCACCAATAATATTCACATTATAATATTACCCTTAACAACCCATCTTATATATTATACATGATACTATTTTATCTATATGCTCACATTATAACATGTATAATTGCATATTAACAAATAACTAATTAAGATAATAACACTAATTAGTCCTCGCATTATTTAACCATTTCTTCATTAATTTAATTAATGAATTACGTGAGTCCACAATTATGCCACACTAGGCATATCACATAAACTTAATTAAGCTTATCATCATTTCTACCACATTACTTACTCATTTCATACTTGATTTAATTTAATTTGAATTATCACATTTCAAGACATAAATATATATGTATTCAACATAAATACTCAAACTTTTATTAATTAAATTATTAATATTATAAATAAGATTCACGGATATTACACTGAAGGCCGATGAATATCCGTCAAAATTAGTTAATATTCCATCAGATATATGAATTTTAAAAATAAATTAAATGTCTGATTTTTGACGGAAATTCCGCCGCTTTTTATAGATTCCGTCAAAATAAGTTTTAATGATATTTTGTTTTACAAACTTTCTAGGTTTTTAAACCCCATTTTTGTACCTGTAACCTGCTTTATCCCAACAACACATACAATAATATATTTCAGATACAACATAACTATAAAAACTTGCTTTATCTCATCAAACATGCATACACTAATCTAACATGTGTCAATATGAACCAACTCATCAACAATAACAAATATAAGTTAATGTTCCACAAATTATACAATATAATTTATAAAACTCGTACACACTCAACTAAAATATAATTTTTTACAATATGTACAAATAATCTATAATTAAATGAAAATAATCTATACAAATGATCTATAAACTATTACGAGGAGGATCATCGGGCGGGGGTGTACGACAGTGCTGCTTTGGTGTATGAAAATCAGCGTCGTTATCCCCCTACTCACCATCTCCATCGCCACCATGCTCGGCATCACCAGCCCGCTCGATATCGTCACCTTGTTGACATAATTAAAAATATAAATTATTAGTTCGTATGAGAGAATTAAAGAGACTACGAAATGAAAATAAAATAACATGCAGAATACCTGAGTAGACGGGGGCTGACTCTTTATCGGACCCAAAGCCTCCAATAGTAGGGTAACCACCATCCAGAGCACCTCACTGCTTAACGTGATTAACTGGTCATACGGTAATCCCGTCCTGGCGACCGTGGCCCCTGATGCAATATCATGAGCTAGCCGGTGAAGGCGAGCACGGCTAGGCAACTCCTGACGATGAAAAACTGAACGTAGGAAATGTCTTCGAAACCGTCTTTATAACCTTCTAGAATAATTGGTCATCCAAGCCAACGACTCGTATGAGATGGTTCAACAGATGCTCTCGGACGCTAGCACTAGCGCTGGCTAGAGCCTGCGAAAATAAATATAACATTACGTACTACATATTAATTTATATTATTTTTATAAATTAAGATATAGTGAGAAACATAAGAAATATATATTATTACCTTCAGGAAGGGTATACGCGGGTATCCTTAGTAGGCCCAACACGCGATAACTTCTGGTACTGCTAGTAGGGGAATCCTGAGTCGCGACCCATAATCTCAGCTCCTCATCCTGAGATAATTCAATCTCGGGCAGAGGGATGGTGGAATCTAAAAGCCCAGAATCCCCCCTAACAACCCGCAACTCAGCTACGCGTTGGTCTCAAAGCGTTTGAAATTGGTTCTGTAATTTATTTTGTATACGTGAGTTAATTATATCATTTTATTAATTATCTAATATTAATAATAACTAAAAATGTAGATTAATCTTACCCATATAGCTACTGCTGTAGGAGACATAGCATATTCTTTAGGCGTGTGGGCTATATCCCAAAACTCGATCATGGTAGGATGTTGAACCAAGTCCCAAACATGGCCTGATGATAAATACATTAAAACCTTTATTAAGTATGCTAATGACAAATGACTAACTAAACAAAAAATATACAATACTTACCAACTTTACCTCTTTAAAGGACTCTGAGCCAGTCGTGTTTAAGACTCGGAGCTGGTTACGATTTTTCTTTACCTGCTTCGACTTCTTCTTGAACTCATCAAAATCCCATTGCCTACACATAGCCTCCCAAGCTCGATCAGGGACTATGTCGGGCTGATGATATTTAATCGTAGTCCCGGTCTGCTCGCCAACTGCTCGGGCAGCCCGGTGCCTCATCTTGTACAGCCAGCTGGCAAAGTTCTTCGTGACATGTGCATTAATAACACTATTTTTGGCTAATAAAGAGATGAACTCCTCATATCTGAAACAAATTTATAAAAAAAAAATGTATTAACATATCAGAATTCATTTGAACAATGTTCATTTCAAATCATCCCAGCGCCCTGGTGCTCGAAATGGGAAGTAATCCAATGCCCCGTCGTTGTACTAGCCCCAAACATGTTGATGAAGAGAGCCATGACGCTGCTTGAAGAACAAACCCCATCGCCCCGACGCTCGGTTCAGGTAAAAGAAAAAAAAAAAAGGGCTCGACAGGTATAAATCCCCACGTTCCCTCTCCTATTCAGTTTGTAATTCCTCCTAACTTCCCCTCTTCTATTCTACTCAAACTACAAGCCCTAATATATCTTCTATTTAAACTTAAACATCTAAGGCTCTAATTCAATTTGTCATCCACACGGAATTGCAAGGGACAAACATTAATCAATTTCCTCTCTCCATTGTGTTTTTTTCTCTCCATACTTAAGGTATGTAAGGTCTTATTGTTTAAATTGAACTTAAAATACAAGGTATTATGATTACTTTATGTACTATTTGTGAATTATATCAAGTTGATTATATCATCTATTGGGGTTGTTGCATAAATAAATTGGGTTTACCATGTTGAATTTAAATAATGCCTATTTGGTGTTTACTTAAATTTTTGTGAGAGATTTACTTGGCCATTCTATGCATTTTGATTCTAGCTTTCTCAGGGTGCCTTATAATATGTACTGGTGCATAAGTGTGAGCCTAATTTGGTATAAATGATTGTGGAGCAATCCAAAACTCAAGTTTAGGGAAAATAAAAATAGTGTGGCTCTACAATTGTGTTTGTGCATATTTTTTTAGAATATTAGTGCATTACGGTAACATGTGATGGGCTCTATAACTGCTTAAAATGTGATTTTGATTCTGAGTTACAAAATTGATACTGAAATTACATGATATGGTGTGTAGTTGACATCGTTTTCACTATTTATGAAATGCTAAAAAAATTGGGTGTGCTATTGATATCTATTATTGTTTATGTAACAAAAATCGATTATAATAAGTTATTAATGCACACATACATGCACAAATGTCATCACGTTGAATTTGAGTTTATTTTCACCAAACCTCAAGTTTGGGAGTAACATGCTTAACATTAGTATGAGGTGGTGTTTTTACTGATTTTGAGAATTTTATATGATAAGAGTGACTGACATTGAATTATTCTCCTTCTAGGTTGCAACAATGGCATCAAAAAGACCAAGAGGTGATGGATCATCTTCCTCCCCAACCAAACCATTCAAAAAAAAAGAGGTTCTTCAGCACTGAGTAACAAACTTTAATTCCGAAAAGGGGTTTGAGGCCTGACCACACCAAGGATGGTGAGATTTTTGTAATGATCGATCGTCGAACCGGACTAGTTTAACCTCATAGCGTAGCCAGATCTGACAGTTATTGTAGTAGTGAAGGAATTTTATGCAAATGTGAAGGAGCATTACCATTTTGGGGGTGTCAATGCGAGGAAAGACAGTCGAGTTTGGCAACACTGATATCAACAAATACTACAATTTGTCGGACATCAGTTGTGTCAACCAATACTCAATATTCGTGAGTCAAGGACCGAACTATTCTCAAATCATTTAGGAATTGTGCTAATCAGGCACACCATGGAAAACTCACGAGCGCGGTAGCATAACATTCCCTTAGTCACGACTTAGTCGGTATGGAAAGGCTTGATACACTTTCCTATGTGATAAACTCATTCCATGTACTCATGTTAGTGATGTGACCAAGAGAGGGCGGTATTACTGTATTGTCTTTTGAAAGGAATACAAATGGATGTCGATCCGATTATTCGAAATTCAATCATATGTGCTGCTAGGGCGATACAACAGGTGGGCTGCCCCACCCTTCCCCTCGTCTGCGCATTGTGTGATCAGTTAAGGGACAAATGGGAACAAGATTAAATGATTATGTAACCAATGCCATTAATGGATCATAAAATGATTATGAGGTATAAGGTGTGGGAAGGTGACGAATCACACTCGAGAGGGTTGGGTTATATAATTGCCAAAACTATGCCTTAGCAGGAGCCGACTCCCATGGCCACCGGTTCTTAACTCATTGTTCCCCACCGAGTTTTTTCTAAAGAAGTTGAGCCAGAGGTGAATTTATGGATGTACCAGTTGGAGGATCAAAATGTTCATTTAGCTGCCCGCAATCTTCTCCTATAACGTCAGTTTCAATAATGTTTTGGTAGACATATTCGTAAGATTGAATCCTACTGTGAAGCCTACTCAGTTTCCTGTTGCTCCTACTTTACTTGTATTTCCCTCGTCCGACCAAGAAGCAGATAGCGATGAGGAGGTCGATCTCGAAGATTGACCAAATCAAGGAAGTCGTCAATTTCTAAATTCTTTATTTTTCGCATGAGGACATTGCTCTGTTTAAGTTTGGTGGTGTTTTTCATTATTTGCATGTTCATAGTAGATTAGTTATGCATTTAGCTTGTATGGATATCTAGTATTGTGATTATTTGTTAGTTTTACATTGTGTTAGCATATATGTATTGAACTTCACCATGATGAGATGTTAAAACCTTGATGATAACCAATGATAAGAAGGAGTGAATTGAATAATACCTCGGGTGAATAGGATAATGAAGGCTTAGTTAGCTCTTGAATATTGTCAGTTTCTTTATGAAAAATTCATTGGTCTAATTTGCACATGTTTGTATGATGATCTGGTTCTGGGTTTAGTTGAACTTAATGAATACATTGATTAGAAAAGATAAGACAAACCTCTATAGCCTAGTTTATCTTGTATTTCGGAAATTATTTATTCAAAAAAAATATTGTAAAAGAAGAAAAAATATAGTTATTGAATACACTTAACTACTTTTCTTTGTGGCCTCTGTTACTCGAACAAGTAAGCCCTTAGGAGTGTCTCTACACTTAGTGCCCTAAATTCGAATGATTTGGGAGTCATTGGTCGAAAGTTCGCTACATGTGTAACTTTTAAAAGCCTAATAAAGATTAACATTGTACAAGCCAAGAAATATAAAAAAATGAGATGAAGCGTAAAATGCATTCGTTATAAAAAAAGAAAAAAATAAAGATTTATGGAATAAGGGGTATCTGAGTTATAAAGGTATAACATAATTCTTATATCTGTGAGTATCTTTCTTCGAGCCTTGTAATCGTTGAGTTTGTTTTGCCTATGATTGGACTGATATATTGAAGCACATACATACATTGTGGGTTGGAAATAAATTGAGTTGATGATATTTTAGATTTTAACTAATGCTTGATTTTTATCATTCATTTGAGTTGTGATTAAGGATCTTTGAGGCTATCTAAAGATATCAATGTTGGTTAATGCTTGAGTTGGTAAAGTCATGTTAGATAGTTCATTTTGTTTTACTTTTGCATTGCTCGATGATAAAAAATTGTCTAAGTTGGGGGTATTTGATGAGTGTGTAATTTTCTCATGAATTGAGTATTTTTAGGCTTAATATATTGTTTGTTTTTAAGTATTTTAGGACATTTTTACTCGTTTAGTTGTTATTTTGCAGGATAGGGTAAAACATGAATTTATAAGCTTAAAAGGGCATTTTTGTAATTTTGAGCATGTTGCAACGCCGGGGCATTGTCATTCGTATAAAACCCAGCGCCGGGGCGTTGGGGATCAAAAAGGATTGGTCGTGGCTTTGTAAAGTTGAGGATTTTCAAGCCAATTTTTACTCAAAATAGGATTATAACTAAAGCTAACTTGGAGTAGATCTAAAATTATAAAAGGAAGAGGGCTTCCTATCAAAAGACACACAAAGTTTGACTTGGATAGCTGGAGGGAGAGATTGAAGGTTGCAGAGCATCATAAGGATTTTATGCTTATGAATTAATTATCTATTGAAGTCCAATTATTTATTCAAATTGAGTTATCTATTGTATTTTATGCTAATTGATTAATTTTTCGGCCAACAATTAGCGTGATACACTAGATGAATTCGAGAGATGAAAACTAGTGTTAGATCTGAGTATGATAATATGTATTCTTAATTTTTTGCATGGGATGAATAATTAGGGTTGTGAATTTAATTTAGATATCTTTTTTCACTGCATGTAACTTTAGAGAATTTATACTTAATGAGTTTGATTCTTTTGTTTTGCAAAAGAATATTGCAAGATTAATTGAATTGAAAATTTTTATTTGATCATTGGGAAATGGCATGGCTTATAAATAATTATGAATTCCTGTTAATAACTCAAGTGGAATTAATAATTGGATGAATAGGATAATTCATTTATACTGCATAATTGGGGATATTGTAGTCTTAAGCTTTTATTTTTGAATTCAAACTGTGTGCTAAATTTACTCTTAGTTTAATTTAAAATATTTTCAATTAATATCCATAAATTTCGTTTGTTTAAATAAAATTGGATTAATACAAAATTAGTAGTTGGGATATATTATATATAAATTCATGTGGGTTCGGCACTCTCTTATCACTTTATTACTTGTTGACCGTGTATACTATATGTAATTGTCTCTAACGAAAATCAGACAACACGCCCTGTGTATTTTGAAGCATAATTTATTATTTTGATTACTAGTTGTAGTTGATGTTTAATAATTGAAGTTAGGAGGGTCTCAAAGTACTCCTAAAGGCTGGAACTGTGATTGGTTTACACTTATTTTGTAGGGATTGGAGACTTTTTATCAGATATCGTTAAAAAACTAATAATTAAGATTTAGGAGACATTATTATTATTCAGTGATTGTTATTCAGTACGTAGAAAAGAATAAGGGTTATTAGAGTTCAATCCGAGAAGCAAGAGAGGGAGCAGGGAAAGAAGGTGAAATTCATCATAGTTTTATTCTTCCTTCGTTTACTCTTATTTCTTGTAGTTAGAATGACTTTTTGATAATTTATTTATGTTTTTAGTTTTCATTATGAACTAATTTATTAATTAAGGATTAAATGGAACCCGATGATGATTTAATTTAATATTTATTTTTATTTTTATTTGAATTTATTATGGAAGGAGATTGTTTATTACGTATTGTGTTTATTGTTATAATTGTCCGATCAAAATTATTGGATGGATTTAGATGAAATTTTTCATGGATTCTATATTAAGATATGAATGTAGTAACTTGTGATTAGTAATTGCTAATTTGTAGACGTGATAAAAATATACCCTAATATCGCGAGTAAATGATGGAAAATGAATCTTAATTAATTTATTATTATTGTTTCTCATAAGAATATAGGGAAATTAATAATAATATGTATGCGATATAATTATTTGAAAAATGATTATATTAACTATTAGTGATTTTTTATTGACAATTCTTGATAATCAATTTAATGAAATACAAATAATGTTAATTTACTAATTCATCTGGAGGAAATTGATTCAATAATGTTTTTATTCATAGAATTAATATTTTATTAATTAGCTTAATTACTCTGTTCAATAGTCTAAATAGAATTAAATTGGTGCATATAGTTAGTAATTAGTGATTAAGTTATACATTGCTCTTCGTGGGAACGATACTCTATTTGCCACTGTACTGCATAAGTGATCATGTATACTTGCATGCAATTGCTAGTAGTGTTTTAGGCAAACACCACTTTATAGGGGTTTTCTATCCATTTCCTGGATGCTTCTCCTCATTATTGCCAACACGCCAAACATGTTTCTTCTGTTTCAAGAAAATTTCGGTAGCATCTCCCCATGGTCTCTAAGTACACGAAATAGATTAGGATAATTTAATTTAAGTATGCACTTGAAGAACATATAGAAATAACAATAGAAAAATCCTCCAAATAAAAATAAACGTACTAAACCCATTTGTACCGACCTAAATGAGAGACATAATTAACATCCAGTAATAGTTCTAAACTGTGGACTATTCGACATTCACTCCTAATGAGTGAATGTCAAACGGGTTTCTAAGCTCGAAACTATGCTACGTGCACAATTATATATGTAGTTTATTGTAATTGTGAAAAACTAAAAAAATGCTACTTAGTTTATTAGTTTAGTTTTTCAATGATAAACTAAGTAAATACTACTCAGTTTATGAGAACTATCATTTGAATATGGGGACTATTATTCACATTCACTCCTAATTGTCAAACTTGTTTCTAAGTTTAAAGTATAGTATAATATATATATATATATATATATATATATATATATATATATATATACACACACACACACACACACACACACACACACACGATATATTTTTTATTATTTTAATTGTGAAAAACTAAGCAAATGCTACTTAGTTTACTTTAATTATTTTATTTCATATTATATTATCTATTTTTAAATTTATTTTATTTTATTATATTATATTAAAATTATTTATTTTATTCTAATTTATTATTTATTTTATTTTATTCTAATTTATTATTAATTTTATTTATTTATTTATTATATATGATTTAAGTTATTTCATGTAGTTTTATTTTGTATTAAATTATAATATATAATTTATTTTCATTAAATTATTTTATTTTAATTAAATTATTTTATATCAATTAATTTATTTTAGTACTAAGAAACTAAATAAATGATTCTTAAACATAAGAAATATATAAATATGTAAGGCCCATAAATTTTGGAATTGAATAATTCTGACAGAAATTTCTTCGGGAATTTCATTAGAAATAGGAAATATACCTACATCAAACATTATCATCAAACACTTACTGAACATTTAGTACTATACCTAAACATAATCCAAATTTTATCAAACTCAAATTGTAGCATATCAAACCCAAATTGAAGTAAATATCAAACCCAAATTGCAGCATATCAAACCCAAATATTATAGTAATTATCAAACCTAAATTGCAGCATATCAAACCCAATTTGAACAATATTATTCAACGTCAACATCTCAATAAATAATAATAAATTAAACCTTAAATTATATATCAAACCCAAATTGAACTATAATTCAACAAAGTTCATTAGTTTCATATATAACAAAATAAATTAAACCCAAAATTAGTTGCTTAATATACCCAATAAGTTTAGAGATACAAACCCTAACACTATAGAGTTTAAGTTAAAAATTTACCACATTTGATCGAAATTCTAGAGAGAAAAAATAGGAGATACCCAAGATGTTGTCGCTGATTCCCATGACTGCTGGAAAGCCAAAGTCCACCGAGTTTCAGTCGGGATCCATTTGACTGAGAGAGAGAGAGAGAGAGGACGTCTAATTCATATGCAGGGGCGAATAAGCGAAGGAAGGAGGAGGGAGGAGGGAGGAGGGAGGAAGGAGGAGCTGTCGGGTCGGAGAGAGAGTGAGGGAGAATGGAGATTTTCGCCGCCGCTAGAGAGAGAGAATGGAGAGCAAAAGAAATGATCGAGGAAGAATGTTTGATCCCTAATTAAAATAGACTATTTTCGACGGAATGTCCGTCAAAATTAGTTTCGTCGAATGTGGCGCAAAATGTTGGCACCCTTGGGGCCGCATTATCCCGACGGAATTTTGTCGAACTTACAATAACTCTGACGGAATTATGTTAGATAGAGTATTCTGTCGGAAGTACATGCATTTATATCGATGGAATATCATCCGTCAAAAATAATTTCGTTGATCTTGACATCTTTTCTTGTAGTGTAAGGTGTGAAATAGTTATGTACATGTGGTCTAAATTGAGAACTAACTTTCACTTTTTTCTATTCATTGGATATAAAATTATTTTTTGTTTACACTAACAGTACAATTTTATAAAGTATAATTTGATAGTTTATGTGTACATTAATAATATATATTGTTCGGGAGCATTTTACCGACCCTCAAGTGGGCCGAAAGCCTGACACTGGAAGGGGTTCGTGAGCCCATTGGGCCGAAGCCCATGGGTGAGTTGATGGTGTTCGGGTTCGGCATCCGAGTCCTTTGGCTCGGAGCCTTACCTCGGTGTAAGATGTTCGGGGTCGGATCTTCGAGTCCTTTGGGCCGAGGCCCAGACCTGATGAGGGAGTTCGGTTAGGTTGGGCCTGTGCGGTGGGCTCTCCTGCGCAAAAGCTTGGAGACCTAATCGTAATTGAATAAGGTAACTCCAAAGGTAGTGATTGGATTGGATTTCACTTGCACCTTTTAAGGAGATTGTGTTGGACCCAAGTTATAGTAACTACCATGACTAGGAGTCCTAATCCGACTCGGAGAAGGATTCTAAAGGTGGTGAGTACTATAAATACAAGGCTAAGGTTACAATTAATAGATAATACCTACTTTTGAGCACTAAACACTTAGCCTCCATTGTTAAACCTTGTGAACGGCCTGTACTCATTCTCACACCGGAGCTATCCCCCAGCGGCACAAGCCGTCAAGCTTCTGTGTGATCTGTTATTGTGTAGGTTCTAGCGTGTGGATTATGTGATTGGACGCGTCGGTGAAACTTGGCGTTAACATTGGCGCTAGAAGGAGGGCTTTAGTGCTTAATCAATCATAACTGATTTTTTTGGTAAGAGGCTATGGCGAGTAGGAAGAACAGTGCTTCTAACCAGGAAAAGACAAAAACACACCAGACCACCCAAGTGAGAGAGTCGGTCAAGGACAGACTGGGTTCCAGAATCCAGGGAGATCAGGAGGAGCCGGTTGCTTCCCTCTAGTGAAAACTCTTCTATGACAGTCAGCGTACCCCTAACCAGGCCATTCGAATGGATGAGAATCACTCTCGGGTACTTGAGCTACATGGAAAAGGTCGAGACGAAGGCAGCCGAGATCAGAGGGAGTTTATTCTGCAGAAGAAGATGCAGCAGAATAAAGACGCCATGCTGGCCCTACGTCTTCAGCAGGAGGAGCTCGAACAGTAGATGACAAAGATGGCCAGAGAACAAGAGGCATCCTCAAAAAGGCGTAGGCCTCGGAGCCGATCCCGGTCACCCCGACGGGGAGAGGCGAAGAGAAAAAGAGAGCAAAATCGGAGCCGCCATGGACTACCAAAGCAGAAAGAGGAGTCGTTCGGCAGAACGAAGGTCGGATCATCCAGGCAGATCGGGATAGAGGAGGAGGGATGCGACTCCTGAATATGGGAGGGGCAGACCCCGATCATCCCCTCGAAAAGAGGAGTCCGACCCCCTCGATCGAAGGGTGACAGAACTGGAAAAATTGCTGTTAGCGAAGAATTCGATGGGGACACCTGCAGCTTGCATAGGGTCGCCCTTCTCGCCTGAAATCAATCATGTGACGGCCGACCCCTAAAAGAAGATGCCCCCGATGGAGACCTATGATGGGCTGGGGGATCCATATGACCACTCAGACAGGTATGATAGGATGATGACATACTACGGGCATTCAGATGCTGCCAAGTGTCATATATTCGCGACCACTTTGAAGAAGAGCGCCCGAGAATGGATGGGGACCTTGGCAGCGGGGTCAATTAATTCATGGAATGATCTTCTGGAGAAGTTTCATGCCCGCTTCGGAAGCAACAAGAGGAGAGGAAAGATTACAGCTTCACTCATGCAGGTTCGGCAAAAATTAGATGAGAGTCTAGGACAATACGTCAAGAGGTTCCGAGAGGCTGTGGGGTCGGTAGTAGAGTTAAACTCCCCACAAGCCCTGGGTTTCTTCACAACTAGCTTGGACATCGAGAAGTCAAAAAAGTTGATGAAAGATCTAGTGATCAACCCTCCGACAGATTTGACATAAGCCTTCCACCGAGCCGAGGGTCACATAGCAATAGAAGAGGCGATGGGAAATTTTAAACCCCACTCCCAATCTTACGAGAAGTATAAAGATCGGGATAAGCAGAGCTACCAAAGGTCCGATAATCAGGGGAAGTCTGTCAACTATTGTAAGAAAAACTACAATGGGGGAGGTTCGGGTAGTGGACGGCCACCTTTCCCTAATAAAAATGTCAACAAAGTCTACACCGCACTCAACACGGACCGGGCTAAAATATTAGAAGAGATGCGGGACAAACCTTTCTTCGAGCCAAGCTCAGTGATCCCGAAGCCTAGAAAGAGAGGTCAGGACAAATATTGTGCATACCATCAATGTCGAGGGCATACGACGGAGATGTGCAATGATCTGAAAGATTTGATAGAAAAGAATGTCCAGAATGGACAACTGGTGCAGTATGTGGTCGGTCGGGAAGGTTCAGAGGCACCCCGAGAGAGAAATGGGGCCAACTCTGAAACATACCAAGAACTGCACACTCCACAAGCCCGAGGGGTGATTGATGTGATTTCAAAGTGGCTCAGTAGGGTGTGTAACCCAAAGGAAGAGGAGTGGACATCTCGAGGTCAGACATTATCAGTAGAAGTTCACACCCGTAAAGGATAGGGCCTACTCAGGAGTATCCATCTCATTTTTGGATGAAGACTATCCTACCGACCATATTGAACCACATGACGGGGCACTGGTAATAATAGCACACGTCGGGCTAGTAGACATAAAAAGGATGATGATCGATAATGGGTCCTCGATTGACATACTGTATACGCACGCCTACCAGAGGATGGATTTAGAAGGGAAGAAGATGGAATTGGGTGGAGAGGGCCCGTTGTATGGTTTTAATGGGGACCTGGTGCATGTTTTGGGCACCATTGAGCTACCAGTCAGGTTCGGCACAGCCCCCCAATAGTCAGAAGTTCTGGTCAGATTTTTTATGGTATAGGTAGACTCGACATATAACGCTATCTTGGGGAGATCAACATTGGCAGCACTATAAGCAGTAACGTCTATACCACACTTCAAAATTAAGTTTCTGACATCGAACGGGATTGGGGAGGTAAAAGTTGATCTTGACATTGCCCGAAGGTGCTATCGGAATACCTTGATTTCCTCAAGGGTTGGGGTCAGCAAACAAAAATAGACGATGACCATCGAGATAGAGCCATTCACCGAGAGCAGTACCGAACCAATGGTCCTGCCCGCCGAGGAGATGGAAGATGTAGAATTGATCACCAGAAACACAGAAAAATTGATTAAGATAGGGACAGGATTAACAGAACCGCTGCGGACAGGACTGGTGGACCTACTTCTTGTGTATGTCGATATCTTCGCTTGGGAGCCTAGCGATATGCCAGGGGTAAGTGAGTCGGTAGCGCTACATAGGCTGCATACAAACCCGAAGCGAAAACCAGTGATACAGAAAAGAAGGATTTTCGCCCCAGAAAGGCAAAGAATCATAGATGAAGAGATCGCTAAACTGCTGGAGGCAGGATTCATTTTTGAGATCGACTACCCCGAATGGCTGGCAAATGTGGTATTGGTTCAGAAATAAAATGGGAAGTGGAGGCTGTGCATCGACTACACAGACCTGAATAAGGCATGCCCAAAAGATTTCTATCCTCTGCCCAACATAGACAAACTGATTGATGCCACCTCGGGGTATGACATGTTAAGCTTCATGGACGCTTTCTCAGGATACCACCAAATTTTGATGAACAAAGAAGACATCCCGAAGACAAGCTTCATCACTCATCGAGCCATATATGCGTATCGGAAGATGACCTTCGGATTACTAAACGCGGGGGCAACTTACCAACGGATGATGAACTTTGTATTCAGAAAGCAGCTGGGCCGAAGTATGGAAGTGTACGTGGATGACATGATTTTAAAAAGTATGTCAGTCCAGGATCATCTGGAGGACCTAGAAGACTGCTTCGAAATAGTAAGGAAACATAAACTGAGACTGAACCCGACCAAATGTACCTTCGGTTTGGGTTCAGGAAAGTTTCTGGGATATTTAGTCAGCAAAAGGGGAATTGAAGCAAACCCAGAGAAAATTACGGCGATCTTAGACATGAAATCTCTGAAGACATTCAAAGATGTGCAAAGGTTGACGGGCCGGATAGCTACCCTTCGGAGGTTCGTGTCAAAATCAGCCGAAAGATGTTTGCCCTTCTTTGACACTCTCAAGGGGCCAAAAAACGAGAAGAGTTTTCAGTGGACATCAGAATGCGAAGACGCGTTCCAAGGGATCAAAAAATATCTGTCTTTGGCACCACTATTGATGAAACCGATCCCTTCGGAGCCTTTATACTTATACTTGGCTGCAAACCTGATGGCAGTAGGGGCGACATTGGTAAGAGACAAAGGAGGAAAATAGTTCCCGGTATACTACGTCAGCCATGTCCTTCGAGATACAGAAACAAGATATCCGAACCTGGAGAAATTCGCGTATGCCTTGATCATTGCAAGCAGGAATCTTCGGCACTACTTCCAAGGTCGGATGGTGGTGGTATATACGGATCAGCCATTAAAGAAAGTATTGCATACGCTGGATGTGTTGGGTCAGCTTATAACATGGGCGATGGAGTTAACACAATTCGCTATAGAATATCATCCCCGAACAGCAATCAAGGGTCAGGCATTGGCATACTTCATCGTGGAATGCTCTTTCATAGAACCAGACATGAATACAGTGACTGAAACCCAACAAGGGTCGACCGCGTTGACTTTATACGTGGATGGATCGTCGACCTCGGACGTCAGTGGGGCAGGGGTCATTCTGTCAAGTCTCGAAGGGTTCAAAGTCCAGCAGGCGATTCGATTTCAGTTCAAGGCCATAAACAACGATGCAGAATATGAGGCCATCCTAGCAGGGATAAGGCTGGCCCGGAGGTTAGAAGTACAGAAGTTGGTCATCTACAGTGATTCGCAGCTGGTGGTCAAGCAGTTATCGGGGGAGTATGAGGCTCGGGGGGCAAGAATGGCAAAATATATGGCCGAAGTGAAAGATAAGCTTACGTACTTCACATCACACAGTTGTCAGGGTATTGATCGGTTAGATAATACAGTAGCAGATGCCCTAGCTAGGTTGGCAACCACCGAAGCAAGCTTCTTCAACGGGTTGGTATACCTGGAGGTTTTAGAACGGCCAAGTGTTCCAAAGACAGATGTGCTAGCTTTGTATCGACTCGACTGCTGGCTCACACCTTACATCACGTACCTTGCAGATGGGGTTCTACCTTCAGACCGGATCCTTGCAAGAAAAATTAAGCACCAAAGCTCAAACTTCGTCCTCATTGATGGGGATCAGATCAAGGGCTTTCAGCCTCCCCACTCAAATGCTTAACTCATCTGGAGGCAGCACTATACACTTCGGGAAGTACATGAAGGGATCTGTGGGGATCACATGGGGGCCAAGTCACTGGCGCATAAGATTTTGAGGCAAGGGTATTATTGGCCCACTATCTACACGGAGGCCAAGGAATTCATCAGAAGGTGTCCCAAGTGTCAGCTAAACAACATTGTCCCACATCAGCCCCCCGAAGAGCTGTATTTGGTCTTATCCCCGATTCCCTTTGATGTATGGAGAATCGACATCCTAGGGCCTCTACCGAAGGCCAAGGACAAGTTAGTTTTGTGATCATGGCTATCAACTATATGACAAAGTGGGTCGAAGCCAAACCACTGTAGAAGATCACCGAACAAGAATGCCTGAAATTTTTCAAAGAAGGAGTGGTTTATCATTTTGGTATCCCGATGGCAGTGGTCTCTGATAATGGTAGACAATTTGTGGGGTCCAAGTTTGAAGGCTTTCTAAAAGAGTTAGGAATTCAGCATCGTAAGACTTCGGTTGCTCATCCTCAGTCGAATGGTCAAGTAGAAGTGACCAACCGAACCCTGCTCAACGGGATCAAGAGAAGGTTGGATGAATTAAAGGGTCGGTGGCCCGAAGAGCTACTCAGTGTTTTGTGGGCATACCGGATTACTCCGAGGATAACAACTGGGGACTCTCCATTCCGACTGGCATACGAGACCGATGCACTCATACCAGTTGAGATCGGGTCCCCTACTCTTCGAGTCAGTCAGTACAAAGAACTATATAATGATGAGGGTTTAAAAACAAATTTGGATCTGCTGGAAGAAGTTCGGGATTCAGCTATGATGAGGTTGGCTATCTACCAGCAGAGAACAGCCCGACACTACAATCAGAAGGTGAAGCTGAGGAGGTTTGAAGTTGGAGACTTGGTCCTCCGGGAGTCGGAGGTATCAACCCCCCAGAACACTGGCAAGTTGATGCCTAACTAGGAAGGGCCCTATGAAGTAGTAGAAGTGCCGAAGCCAGGTACATACCGGCTTCGAGCAATGAATGGTTCGGAAGTAAAGAATACATGGCATGATGGAAGACTTAGAAAATTTTACCAGTAATAGTTATGTCATTCTTTATCCATGTAACCATCTTGATTTCAAATGAAATAAATGAAAGTTCCCTTCAAAAATTTTATCTTCATCTATATTCATATTACTCTTGATACTCGATCAGACAAACTTTGGACATAATCCAATCAGAAGGTTCAAAAAGACACAACTGATTGAGATAAGTCACGAGTATAATTGATCGAGAAAACTATATATTTTTTTTAATCAGAAAAAATTCTGGCACAATCCGATCAGAAGGTTCGAAAAGACACAACTGATCACGATAAGTCACGAGTATAACTGATGACAAGAATTTATAAACAAAACTTTTATACTTCATTTATACTTTTGAAATTTTTACAAAACCCGATCGCATAAGATTCGGGTAAGGTACAAACAAAGAAAGAAAATGGAGAAGTACAAAAAATTTACAAGTCCTAACAAGAGCTATTCGGGAGGAGGATCATCCCCGGCTTCGGACTCTTCATCTGATGAGTCCAGAAGGGAGGCGTCGAGCCCAGCAGCTGTCAGTTTTGCGCAAGCCTTTTCACGATAAGCCTCATACCCTTCACCGAACTAGGCCATGACCTTATCATTTAAGGCATCCGACTCTTCATATTCAGCAATGACAATCTGCTTGGCCTCGGCGAGCTCTCCTTACAGGGCGTCGACTTCGACCGTTAGAGCGTTGTTCTCCCGGATCACATGTATCATCTTATCATGCATCTCGGAGAATTTTTGTGTGATGGCGGTAACAGCCTTCTCCCGATCTTTGACTTCACCGGAGAGATGATCCTTCTCCTCCAAAAGCTTCTTGGCATGACTCTTGAGTCCGATGAACTCCTGCTGAAGCAACGAGTATTGACGTCCAGCCTTGGTTTCCTCCTTGTGAGTCTCGGCGTGGAGATCCCTTTCCTTATTCAAATCGGCATTCAGGCTTCGCACCTCAGCCTCGACAAGTTGCACCTCCGACCTCAGCTGGACTTCTTTTTCAGTGGTTCAGGCTAGAGGTGGAATAGCTTGGGCAAGAATCGCGTTGGCCTACATACAATGTTTACATCAGCTATAGAAACCAAATTTTAAGACTACGGTAAAGTAAAAAACTCAATTACACCGCATCAAGGCGCGACATAGGCGACTGTGTACTCTTCTAAGAGAAACCCTTGAACCGCTCGTCATCACCCGACAATTTGAAGTGATCGAAGAGGGTGAAAGGGAACACTTCCAAAGGGCCCTTTGGCCAACAAATGTTTGGCGTCCCTTGGTAAGAGCTCGGTTGAGAGGTGGGAGTTGGAGTAGGAAGGGGTTCGGCCTCCACAACCGGCTGCTCGGGAACTTCAGCCATGCATTGCTTCTTCGATTGAGGTTCATCTTCAGTCTCTTCTGAGTCCTCAATTACTTCCATTTATGGGGGGGTTGGGGAGTCGGCTTCGGTATCACTGCAGGAATGTCCTTGGCCGGGAACTTCTTTAATGGTTTGGAAGGCTTCTTCGCCTTCTTTAACTGTGACATTTTCTCAGCCCTACTCATTTTCAGAACGGCTTTGACGGCAAGCTCAGTAGTAGAAGTGGGAGGAGTAGGGCCCGAAGTAGAACCGGTTGAAAGTTCTGCTATCGGGATGGTTTCATCTTCAGCCATCTCATCGGTGATTGGAAGGCGGATCAGCTCGGTGGTGATAGGGAATGGGGCTATGGGTTCGGCGACCCCTTCGGGCTTGAAAATTGTCACTGCACGAGGAAGAAGTGGTCAAGACAGAGCGGTTAGAGCAAGACAAAAGGAAATTATAAAAACTTGGGACGAGTCAAAGATTAAAAACTTACGCCCATTCTTGTATAACCAGGTTTCACTGGACAAGACTGACAAACTCCATTCAGTTTTGCTCAGCCTCTTGTAAAGTGATTTGAAGGCGTCAGCTCGATCCTTCGGGAATTTGGATACCTTCGGGATAGGATCATCGGGATGGGCCCAGTTGGGCAGGAGATGTAGGTCGGTTCCTTTCACGAAGACCCATAGTTCATGCCACCCTTGTTGCTCGAAGGGGTCTTGATGAGGACGAAGCGGTTGGCTCGATTGTTTAGTTGCCGAAGGCCAGGTTCTTTTGACCCGCCGATGGTGAATAAGGTAAAAAAGAAGTTGAGACCAGAAGTGATCCCGATCTCCTGGCATAAGGCAATGAAGGAGACTAAGTGGATATATGAGTTCGGCACAAGCTGTGCGAGCCCGATTCCAGCAAAACAGAGAAAGGAAGAAATGAAGAGGAAATCGAACCCCGTATTTTAGTAGATATAGGGTTAGGGCGACCCACTCACCTTCGGGTCTCCAGAACATCCTCTCTTCGGGCAAAGGTATCCGAAGCTTGTATTCCCTCGGAATGTTGAACAAGGTTCGGACGTCAAAAAGTTGGGAAGGTAGAACAGTAGATTGGGTGTTGATATGGGAGAACTCCGTTTCGGAGTGATAGGCACTTCGAATTTTGGCTTCGATGCTGATTATGGTGGGGGAGCAGATGAGGTGATGGTTTCGGTAGGAATCACCAGCAACTCGACCGGAATCAGATCGTCGGTGGTGACAGGAGGCGAAACTGACTCAGTAGTGGGGATAATGCTGGAATCTGCCATTAGAGATGAAAGGAAGGGAAATGTGAAACTTCAAATGAGAAAATCTCAGGAGAGAAAGTTTGAAGATAAAGAGAAAAAACAAGCAGAGTAGCGAGAATCAGTGGAGTTTGGGGGAGAAGCAAGCTCGCCAAAAATTGCTCTCGCCGGAAAGTTTGAAAGAGATTTTGAATTGAAGAAGGCTGGGAAAAGTGATAGTGATTGAAGGAAGGGGGTTTTTATAGGTGTAGTCACACGCTACCTAAGGGCGGCTATTAAATGCCCAAGCTGAGACCAGGCATGGAAAGGCATGCAACATTTCAAGAAACGAAGACAGACCGTTTGGCTTCCCCAGATAACTTATCATTAGCTGTCGTGACCTTTCGAATACCTGACCTTTCAAGTCTCTAATTATAAGTACATTATAACAAGAGACTGGGGGGCAATGTTCGGGAGCATTTTATCGACCCTCAAGTGTGCCGAAAGCTTGACACTGGAAGGGGTTCGTGAGCCCATCGGGCCGAAGCCCATGGGTGAGTTGATGGTGTTCGGGTTCGGCATCCGAGTCTTTTGGGCTGGAGCCTTACCTCGGTGTAAGAAGTTTGGGGTCGGGTCTTCGAGTCCTTTGGGCCAAGGCCCAGACCTGATGAGGGAGTTCGGTTGGGTTGGGCCTGTGCGGTGGGCTCTCCTGCGCATAGAGCTTGGAGACCTAATCGTAATTGAATAAGGTAACTCCAAAGGTAGTGATTGGATTGGATTCCACTTGCACTTTTAAGGAGATTGTGTTGGACCCAAGTTATGGTAACTACCATGACTAGGAGTCCTAATCCGACTAGGAGATGGATTCTAAAGGTGGTGAGTACTATAAATACAAGGCCAAGGTTATAATTAACAGATAATACCTACTTTTGAGCACTAAACACTTAGCCTCCACTGTTAAACCTTGTGAACGGCCTGTACTCATTCTCACACCGGAGCTATCCCCTGGCGGCACAAGCCGTCAACTTCTGTGTGATCTGTTATTGTGCAGGTTCTAGCGCGTGGATTCTGTGATTGGACGCGCCGGAGAAACTTGGTGTTAACATATATGTTGATCATTTGTACATAATATTGTTAATGTAAACGGGAATAAGACACATCGATTTTTAATTTTTATATTGAAAGACTTGTAAAATAAATGTTGTCTTAGTATTATTTGAAAAAATAATGGAGTTTTCAACTAAACTAACTGAATTGTACTGAGAGGTTGTGAGCTAAGCTTGATAACCTTGAGATTGAAGAATTTAATAATTCATTCATAGTGACGATATACTGAAAGTTAATTCTGATATATAGTTATTGCAAATTTGGAGTGCACAAGTGCTAATGGGAGACTTATGTTTGATATGCAATGCACGAGATTAGATATCACCGCTAGTTTTTAAACTTAGAAAAGACACTAGTAGGTTTAAAATTGGTTTATGTTAGATATCTCAATATTTTAAAAGATCACATTAATGTCAGTTATATTTTAGTGAGGAAAAATATAAATTTACAAGTAGGTGATTTTCATCCAATATGGGTATTGTTTCTTAGGTGAATAAGAAACAAATGGGTATTTTTCATTTCACTATATGAATCAAATGTTATTATCTTATGAAGGAAATTTAACGGATTATAGATTTGTGTTAAAACATTGATTTTCACCTAATTCAGTGCCTCTTATTTCACTATATTGTGTTGGTTAAAATTTGTATTAATTATAAATTGTTAATCTTGGATTCATAATTGGTTGTGAACTTGAATAAGTAAGAAAATATTAACAAATAGGTGAATATATTCTTATATTTCCACAAGTAGGAAAACATATTATTACCCTTAGTGAGGGGCAAAATTTACTTGGAGTAAAAAAGTAATGTTATTGCTTTATATGATGTAGAAAACAAATAGAATCAAAATTTATTGTCGAAATATCAAATTGTGGCCACTTCCAAAATTTTATAATTCATTATATTGTGATAATGAATTGTTTTTGTATAGAGTATATAAGATTATCTTCAATGGTAAGTCTTGACATGTTGGTTATAAACATAATTTTTGTTAGACAATTGATACAAGAAGGTATCATAATGCTTATCTACGAGGAAATCAAGTGAAGACTTGACTTATCTATTTACTAAGACTCTGAAGAGCTTAGTAAATTTGAATATATGTGATATTGAACTTAAATCACTTTGAGTCGGGGGTGATGAGAACCTAACCTATTCCTAGGTTAACCATAGTTTATAAGTTCAATGGGAAAAACAAGTCACAGTTGTTGACTATGATACTATTGATGTAGTTCAATATTTAGTCTAAGATAGTAACGTCTCTTGCGCGACCGAGGTTGAGGTATTGTCTTAACAAATTTGTTGCGTTTATAGCAATAGAAACACATGTGAAACACTTTGCCTATATGAATTAGAAGTGAAGCCACTTCTTATAGAGGGTTGTGGTTTACTCTCTTAGAGGTTCATGAAACAGGGTACTGCGCATGACTATATTAGTGCAAAGCAATTGAGAATACTCATCGTGGTAGGAGTATTTTGTGTGTGTGCGTGTGGCAATTCTGGTCATGTCATATATATAGGAGTATAGGTTCAATGTGCAGATACCATCAATTTCGATGTGACTTTGAGTTCGTCACACCTTCTTTTATGAACACACGCCTCAAAGTTATTTGGTAGAAGTTGTTCAGAAGAAAAATAAATTTTCCAAACAAGTGGGGATTGTTACAAATTGCACCTTATTTTATACATTGTAGACTTATCTTTCGTCATCTATGAGCTTTGATAAAAACTCATTCGTGGACATAATTTAAGTTGACATAAAGTGTAATTTACTTTTCTCTATGTACAATAAGGGAGTAATTATTAATTTAATTCAAGTAGGAATAATTTGATGTGTGGTTATCAAGCCTAGATCAGTGAGGCATTTGATAAGATACAAATTATTTGAAAAAAATAAATAGATTTTATTTGTTTTATTTGAATAAAATATTACTACTAGTTGCTTTGTGGTGATTATTATAAGGTGTAATCTTATTTTTTGGAATAAGAGATATAATTGTGAGACTTTTAAATTTCCATTTAATTATAACTTTATTACTAATATGTAATTTACATCATTAGTAGTAATAAGTTTAATTAAAATAAGAATAAGTATATAATAGTTTAATATTGAAACTATTATAGATATATGTATGTATCTATATATGTGTAGACATAGATATAGATTGAGAGAAGTCTTACATACATTTTTTTATATATAATAATTTTTGAACGATAAAAGTCTCTCTTCTTCTAATTATTCTTCCAACAAATAAATAATTACTACAAAATATTATTCTATTAGAGTTATTTTGTGACAATATATCTATGCAACCCTTAGTAAACCAATCGTGATAGGGGCGATAAAGAAATTAAGGACAAAGATTACCTATGTCATATCTTCTACTATGATTTTTGATTATATGAAACTACTATTCTAACATGTTTAATGTTTTTTCCTTGATTGTGCACACTGTATTCTAATAATGTCCCAATAAGTTCAAACCATGCACTTGCATTGATAGTAACAATTTGGTGATTATTTAGGTTCTCATTTGGATATTAAGACGGAAACTTGTTGGTAAGCTGTTCTTTGAGCTGCAGAATCTCGTAATATATTTTCATGGTGTATCATCTACATGATAGGTTCTTGAATAGACGTGTTTGTTTCATTTGGTTTTTATAGCCCTTCGAATTTAACCTACTAGGTTTATTAGCTTTAGGAAATTTTTTATCTTCATATGTTGATTTTGTTGGGAAAAAAATCACCTCCCAAATATTGTTGTCTTTGATAAATTAGACAAATATGTCAAACAAATTAAATTTGCAGTTCCACCAAAATAATAACCACTGCAGGAAATAAGTAAAAAATATCAAACCACGAGACACCAAGATTTTACATGAAAAACCCTCTAAAATTAAGAGGTAAAAACCACGGGACAAACTCCGAACAATTTACTAGAATAATCTAAGAGAATACAAAGATATCTTAATTTGAGTACAAACCCAATTACTTCACCACAATAAGTATGTGATGCAACCCAAATAAAATACCATTTTATTTGAACTATCTTTCTCTCTCTATTTTTCTAAAGCTTCACAAAAAGCTTTTCTCTCTATCTCCTTTTCTCTTAAGCTCTCGGATGAGAGTAGGAAACTTTGGTGTTGGTATGTTTTCTTTTTCCACTTGCTGCCTTTTTATAGCCGAATAGAGGAGAAGAGGAGTAAATGAGGTAGGCAAAATTTTCAATGGGCGGGGAAGGTGGAATTTTCAATGGGTGGGGCAATAAATGAGGTGAGGAATTTTGTTGACCAACAATCTCCCCCTCTGAACCCATTAGAGGAGGTATTCTCTGTGACCCCGTCACTTGGAGTCCATCCTGGCCAATTCCTTGCAAAATTCCAGCTTGTCGTGAGTGACAACTTTTGTCAACATGTCTGAGGGATTCTCGTCGATATGAACTTTCTTCACTTTCATCAATTCATTTTCCATCACTTCTCGAAGCCAGTGATAACGAACATCAATATGCTTGGTCCGATTATGATACGTGGCATTCTTGGTCAAGTCAATTGCACTCTGACTATCACAATAAACCACATACTCGTCTTGTTTTAAACCCAACTCTTGGAGAAACCGTTTTAACCACAACCTCTCCTTGCCTGCTTCAGTAGCGGCGATGTATTCTGACTCAGTTGTAGACAAAGCAACACATTTTTGCAACTTGGACTGCCATGATACTGCTCCCCCTGCAAAAGTAAATAGATACCCCGAAGTAGACTTTTTATCTTTAGAACCTTCTATGTCTACATCTGTAAAACCCTCCAAGATTGAACTCGTACTACCAAAACTAAAACACAAACTGGAAGTAACTTTCAAGTATCTGAGAATCCACTTAACTGCTTCCCAATGTTCTCTACCAGGATTTGACAAATACCTACTCACAACGCCAACTGCATGAGCAATATCTGGCCGCGTACAAACCATTGCATACATTAGACTCCCTACAACAGAGGAGTAGGGAACTGCTGCCATATCATCTCTCCCTTCCTTGGTAGAAGGACACATGCACTTTTTCAACTTAATATGACTAGCCAGTGGTGTGCTAACTGGTTTAGCATCACTCATGTTGAATCTTGCAAGCACCCGCTCAACATACTTCTCTTGTGACAACCACAACCTCTTGGCTTTCCTATCACGAACAATCTTCATACCCAAAATCTGCTTAGCAGGACCTAAGTCCTTCATATCAAAGGACTTGAACAACTCACCCTTGAGCCTGCGAATTATATCAGTATTATGCCCAACTATCAACATATCATTTACATATAGCAACAGGATAACGAAGTTATCATCCGGGAACCTTTTAACATACACACAATGATCTGCAACTGTTCTACTATAACCTTGATCCACCATAAATGAATCAAATTTTATGTACCACTGCCTTGTGGCTTGTTTCAGGCCGTACAAACTTTTCTTCAACTTGCAAACCAAGTGCTATTTCCCTTTAACTTCAAATCCCTCTGCTTGTTCTATGTAGATTTCTTCCTTCAAATCACCATGAAGAAAAGCAGTCTTCATGTCGACATCAGGATTTTTGAGTGTCCCTTTTCGTTACTTGTTCTTTGGTGTTCTCATGTTAATGTGAGATTTGTTTGAAAAAATAAGTGAAAAAGGTCCGACATGTGTAATGTCGACGATTTTACTTTAAGAGTCGCCAGTTGGTGTTTTTAACTGGTTGCACCAACGCAACCAAAAAGGTTTTCATATTGACCCAGTGATGTGACACTGCTAAACGGGTCAGTGAAACCGAGATTCATTTAGGTCCGGGAGCTTGATTATGCGGAGGGAAGGTGTTAGGCACCCTACGACATCCTTGTTACCACGGTGACCGCCACTTCTTAAAGAAATTGTTATATGAATGTGTGTGTGTGTGTGGATCAATGTGCAATTATTTGGAAATAGTGCAATACCTCGTTCGTACTTATATACATAGGGTTTGAATTTATAAAAAAATTCAGTTTTAAACAAGATATAGCAATAACGTTTTATAAAAGAGGTTTTTCAAACCCTGTGCTCAATAGTAATTGAGGCCTTTGATATTTTCAATTTTATTATCTAAATGTTTGGCTTGTTTGCTTTTATTTTCGAGATGCGAAGCATTCTCGAGAAAATAATATACAGCAGTATCGAACTCCTCATGGGGATGACAGCCATCCAAGGAAATTTAGACACTATAAAATGATGTACAAGCTGCTTACAGATGAAAAAACGTCCATCATGGGAACCAAATCTAGATTCAGTAGACTGAATCTGTGATTACATAATTCCTAGGCTCACATGATACTGCAATTTGAATGGAAAGCAATAAGCAGTTATATATATAAAAGCTGTAAATATATATATATATATATATATATATATATATCTGAGCATGATCAACCACCACGAAAGCAACTCCATGGGGACCGAAATGTAAATAAAGCGAAGAATGCTATCAACCGCCACGAAGTGAACTCCAAAGGGACTTGAATGTAAATAAAGTCGTAAAAAAAGCAATCAACTCGCCACACAAGTGAACTCCGTGTAGACGAAAAATGTAAATAAAGTCATAAAAAAATACGGAGGAAACTCTAGGATCGACAGAATGTAAATATATAATATATATATATATATATATATATATATATATATATATATATATATATATATAAAAAGTAGTAAACGCATTGATGTGAATCCAAGCTCATCGGATATGTCCACAACAACAATATATATATATATATATATATATATATATATATATATATATATATATATATAAGCGAGTAAATGCACCGGGATGTAAAATCCGTGCTCATCTGGATATGTCCCACAACAATTATATATATAAGTATATATATATATATATATATATATATATAGTAATTAAACACTCGCATCAAGTCTAGGCTCATCAGACAGAATCTGACAACAGTTTATATATATAAATATATATAAAAGCCAATAAACGCACCAGACCGAAGTTTAGGCTTAATCGAGGCATAACTCGATAATGTTAGTCCGTATAAAAATATATACATATATATATATATATATATATATATATACAAACAAAAATGAAAACCACGGACCGAAGTCCGGTCAAACACACTCACACGACTCTCAACGTGTACAACAGTGTGTGCTAATATGAGAAGAAGGCTTTATATAATGTGAGAAGGTTTACAGTGGGCTGCCAATGTAGACTTCTATGCCTTTAAATGGATAAACACTCAGCTCCCACTGCATAAAAGATAGCTATATGTGAGCTAACAAGTGTTTAAAGATGAGGAAACACTCAAAAGATGTGTATACAAAGTAAAATGGACAGGGCTTCCTCGCCTTTTTCTCTTCTTTTCTCCTTCAAAATGGCTGACCCAATGCTTGTATATATAGACGGATTGCCGCAGGTACACCTACGGCAGCCGCGGTTGTACCTGCGGCTGGTCGTGGTGCATCCGTGCCTCGCGGGTCCCGTCATCTCGTAATACGTGCACTCATGCACTGTAATGTCCGCTTGAACTTGTAAAACTTCAATCCAAGCATCCGAACGAGGTATATCTGACCTTCTTCGGACCGCTTGTGTTAAAAGTTACGCAATGACATGGATTAGAGGTTGTACGAAGTCAGGAAGAGGGATCTATTCCCATGGTCTTCAAGCTTCAAATTCTATCAAAGAACTGCCACGCGTAATAGTCACTCGGGATTGTTACTCCTTAGTTATTATGGGACATTGTTGTATGTATGTATGTATGCAGTGTTGAGACGACGCGCAGGTATTAAAGAGACAAGATGACGTTTAACTCCTCGTCGGGGTTATCGTCGGTTTGAGTTGAAAGTATACGTTGCTCAGGGTTACATCTGAGATTGGACTACTTGTTGGTATGCCGCGATATCATCTTGTTGAGACGATAAGATGATGTTGTTGACTCCTCATCGGGGTTATCGCCTGTTTGAGCGAAAAGCAGACGTTGCTCAGGGTTACTTCTGAGATTGGACTACTGCAAGTGTTTGAATACCGTAAGGTCATCTGTGAAAGAACCTATATTCTCGTTGTTAGCTCCGGGTCTGAGGTATGAGTGCCTCGGTAGGAGGTCTGATCTTGAAGTTGATCTCATGTATTTAAAACAAGCATTTCTGGAGTTATTGTCGAAACTGCAAAAGCATCCCTTGGGGCTATCACCAAGGATGGAGTCGCTACTCCCAGTGTTACTTCTGGGATTGGAACTGAACGTCGCGGTGTTATCGCCAAGACAGAACTATCCTCTCTAGTGTTGTTGCCAGTCTTTTGATCTGCATACCTCGGGGTTATCTCCGAGATTGGAAATGACATTCCCGGTGTGTGTTCTGGGGTTTGGAATGACGTTCCCGGTTTGTGTTTTGCGTTGGAACTAAACTTCCCGTAGTATCCAGAATGGATGTAAGCTGTCTTCCAGGGTTATCTCTAAAAGATGAATTTGCCCTCCTGCAATGTTAGTAACAGGCATGCAAAAAATTTCAAGTGTCTACAGATGCCCCTCTTTATCATATTCATGCAATGCAAGGCATGGATAGGATAAAGAATGCTAGACACTTAAAATGCAAGCAAGATAAACATGATGCTATATGCAACAACATGATGTAAATGTATGAGGCATGATTGCCATGTAATCCTATTGGGATGACAATCAGTGATGGCTTGGACATGTGATCCAAGTCTCTAAGGATGTTGACATTGGGGCTATCACCAAAGTTTTGAATCCTAGACACTGGCTTATATTCCATAGAGGTACCTCTTATGTGTAAGAGATCTGTGGGGATAAAGCTTCATCTGTTTGAGGATGTGTATAACATATTCCCTCATTCTGTCGAAGTTACTGCCAACAGTTTTGTTGATGTCAAGGTTGCCCAACCTTAGTTGATGTGTGTATCACCGGATAGATCCCTGATGGGTGCTTTGTCAAGGTTGCTTGACCTTCATTGATGTATGTGTCAATGGTAGCATTGCGTTGTAACCCCAGCCAGGGAAGGTTGCTTCGATGGGTTTACTTGCCATCGGCTAACATGACGTCAAGGCTTCTTGACCTTCATTGATGTGTGTATCAATGGTTGATTAATATTGTAACTTCTGGCTCGGGGATACGTAGATGTTTGAAAGATGTGCGTTGTGACCCCCGCCGGGGATATGTAGATGTTGATAACTTCGGCGTTATAACCCCCATCGGGGAGGTTAGGTATTTCGTGGTTTTAGAATTGTAACCCCCGCCGGGGAGGTTTAGGTATTTCATGGTTTTAGCTTTGTAACCCCCGCCGGGGAGGTTTAGGGTTGTGACCCTGCAAATGACGGCATCAGACCTTTGTGGGGTATTGTCGAGCATGATCTGTGAAAGCTGAGCTCATTGGTATAGTATACCCTGCATTCAGGCAAATACCACTGAGACGACGGGAGTTTAACTCTGATCGATAAGAAACCAGGATTTTCGGCTAGTCTGCTCAATCGCGTAGCATTTTTATTCCTGATTTGGCCTTTTCACCTTATGAGACCTCCTTTGAAACTCTAACTGGAGCGAGCCAGAGGTGTGGGACTCGGTGAGCTCATGCCAATCGCGCTATGTATAGGTGAATGGTTGCTTTTATAAGTCATTTTCAAGTTGCGTAGCGAAGGAAATCTGAGAGCTCTTCTTCAGATCTGCCGAGTTCGGACAACTTTCTACATATTCTGCCATCGTACAAGCATTCTTCACTATCCTGGTAACATATGCATGTATTTTTTTCCAATTTCTGTCCGTTGGAAAATGACTTATCACATGAAATGCATTTAGACACATAGTAGTGAATATGCATGCTGATATGACTTGATAAAAAATATTCAACATAGTAAATGTTAGTATTAAACCATGATGAATATAATGATGTGAAAAAATTTGACTTTTGAAACAGTCAAATTGGCACCTTTTACTGTCATTTCTTATCCTATTTGAGGACAAATGAGCAAAGGCATAAAAGTAAAATAATCCTGGTAATTAGACTACACTTATGGATTTTTACTGTGATGTGATTAATGCATCTAGGATGTATATGACTGTGTACAGGTGTGCTATTGAATGGACACTTAGTCATGCCTATGTGCATGTGGATAGTCCCATTTACAAAGGGGGCTATGGCAAAATTTTCCCAAAATGTAGGTATTGGGTAGTCATGCATTTTTAACTCTACTGTGGATGTATGTTAAAATAATGCATGCATGCATGTTAAAAAGCTCCAGGTAAGAATTTACCACACCCTTTCTGAGGTGATTTGGAGATTTGTTGTCTAGATATTATGGATCCAGATCAACCGAAAGCGGTTCATGAGACCACTTCGGTGTATGCGGAGAGAGCTTCGAAGAGCCTCAACGCCGCTTACATTAGACAACCTTCGCTGTTTGGTGGAGGCGATGATACGTCCTATTCAGGTTGAAGTGCCAAATGTCGAGGACGAAGACGAGGAGGAGGACGTACTGATCGAGGTTCCTGCTCCAGCTGTACGTGTTCCCCGTAGGGAGTTGCCAAGTATTCAAGTGGCGAACCCAGATCTTCTGGGTGACTTGAGTAGGCATCCTTCAGTATACCTGCACACAAACGAGGTATGAGGTTAGATCTTTAATCTTCCTTATTTCCTTTTGAGGAGGAGTTAAGGATTTTGATGTTGATCTGCATTTGATGTAGGTTCCCGGCTTCACACAGCCTCGAGGGAACTGGTTTAGCATCCACTCTATGTATCAGGCTTTGCATGATGACTACAGAGCGATCGTTCATGGCTGGGGATTTGGGATGTTTTTCTCCATTCTACCGCGTCGCTGTCCCTGGGGTTACCTCAGGGCATTGTCTGAGTGGTGGTTTCACCAGACTCAGTCACTCCATTTGTTGGATTATGAGGTGATGATGACGCCGATGGATTGGCGGTTTATCACAGGTATGGAGTTTGGAGGGGATTCGGTGCCTTTCACGGCAGATATCACCCCTACTGCCGTCAGATCCTTGTTGGGAGTTTCAGCGGAGGCGCTCAAGGGCAGGACTATTCATACAGGTCCTTTGAGCGTAGATGCTATGAGCAGGCTGTTGAGTGAGCCTATACCCGATGATGTGAGAGTTAGGGATCGCATTCTTCGGCGATTGTTCCTGATGATCATTAGGGGCTGCTTCATAGCAGATAATTCCTCTACGGTGCCCTTCGCTTTGATCAGCGCCACTCGATACGTGGACTATATAGGAGACTATGATTGGGGTTCCTACACCTTTGCCTACTTCCTTAGGGGAATGCGCATGCGATCGCAGGGTTTGACCGAGGCGTGGCTAGGATTCTACCAATTTCTGCTGGTGAGTGTTTCTCTTGTCTTTTCCTATGTATAGGTTAAGGGTGTTGACTGACAGTAGATGTTTGCCTTTGTGTTGGCAGTTTTGGGCCTATGAGAGGCTTCCTTGTTTACGTCCTATGAATGTGTTAGGTTTAGATACCTATCCATGAGGACGGAGATGGAATCATTCCATACTGGCGGAGGTCCCTGTTTCTGAGGACATCACTCATTGTCGCCTACAGTTGGAGTTGTTGACAGCCGATGTCATCACATGGATTACCTACTCTGGAGAGCATTTAGGAGTTGGTTTTGAGGATGGGTACCTGACTGGAGTAGAGTACGTCATTTCCACCCGCAGGATTCCTCTCTTCACAGATGGAGGATGGGAGCTCTATTTAGGAGAGCGTGCTATTAGGAGCACTACAGGAGAGATACGTAGGCTGATCTGGCCTATTTCGCAGTCACCCGTCATTGACATCCCATTATTGGGGATTGATGGTTTTACATTGTTAGAGGGCCCCTGTACTTAGGAGATATTCCAGCATTGGTGGATCCCTCGTACCATTGGAGCTCAGACCCACGCCACACAGTTCATGGGGGATATAGTTCTAGGATCCGTGATGCTGATGGATTGGCTAGCCTGTGTCAAAGATCCGACTCATGTTACACAGATTGATAGATTGACTCAGCAGCTAGATTGGACACATCTTTTCATTTGGCATTTGGGCAGAGATCCTTCAGAGGCAGATACTTTTGATCCTTCCAGCTCTGGCGTTGGCCCCTCAGGTGACCCATATGGCTTTGCTGGTGCAGATCCTCCTCAGATCGGCCGACATCCCTGTAGATAGAGAACCAGTGACTCAGGAGGAGTTACATCAGGTGGACAGTATCGATGATGTAGACATCGACATTATTGACTTTTTCTGATGTATTTCTTGTTATCTCTTTTGATAGGCCTCTGTTAGCATTTGGGTATCTTTGCCCCATTCTCGCTATATCTTTTGATAGGCCTCTGTTAGCTGTTGGGTAGCTTCGCCCCATTTCCCTGTATTTTAGCTATACAGAGATGTATTAGATGATGATATACTTAGGAATGTATGTACATTTTCATTCCCTATATCATATTTCCATCTATTGTATCATGCATGTTATTTGTTATGCATATGTATGTATATCCAGAGATATTCAAAGACATTGACCTGGATGGTCTTACCACACGGCCGCATGGATGTCTTCTTCGATAGTTAGCCGTATTGATCATACCCCACCATTTTTTGTGGTAGCTGGTATGCGCTCATGGTATGATAGTAAATCATCATCAGACATGGTGATCGTAGATGATTTACTGCAGCATACTATGACCCTGTTGATGTTTCAGGTTCCCACAGGATTTGTAGAGGGTATGCTCGAGCACTGGGTATCAGAGAGGTAGGTTTTCCGATTTGGGACCTAGGAGTTAACTCCTACTTTGGAGGAGTATGAACAGTTGATGATGCTGCCGCTGGACAGACCTTGCGTGCATATGGCTATTAAAGACATGAGTATTGAGACGTAGAGTGGTCCAGGATGAGATTACATCCAGCCACGTGATATCCCAGCATTTCCTGTTTGACAGGTTTGGCTCTGAGGATAGCTATGCACGACATTTCGGGGATTTCACCACACCGGAGGACCATTGGCGTTTAGCCAGAGTGGATGTACTACTTCTATGCGTATTGTCATACGTCTTCATGTCGTGGTACATGGATGAGCTGGATATCGACGTCATTATGGTGGTGAGAGCTCTCACGGAGGGTCGTACCATTATACCGATGATTATCGCAGAGACACTGAGGTCAGATACATACTGCTGTACTTATCCTGCAGGAGTGTTTACAGGTAGCTCGGTCATGCTGTACGTGTGGTTTATGTCACACTTGAGACCGATTGACACATTTAGACAGCAGGGGTTTTGCTTCACCCATGATATAGCCATGTCATACTCCTTTCAGCCTGCGGAGTGTACAGATGTTGCATCGTGGTCAGCTTTCCTGGCAGGGATTAGGGATTTGTTTGCCATATTGCCTTGTTCAGGGCTTAGTTCACCCTACAGCTTCATTACTCATGCTCCGGGCATGGATTATCTCCCCCTAGCTGGATTGAGGGGCATGATTACTTACCACCTACTAGACGTGATGTGTCAGTTTGACCAGTTTTAGGATTTTCATCTCGTATGAGAGGCGGTGAGTCAGCCGTAACCGCTTCACATCATTTGTCGTACGAGAGATGAGATTGCATCGATCGCGGCGGTATCCACAAGGTGGGATTGATTCTGACGATGAGGAGCCTATAGAGGAGGCTGATACTCCCATCGATGATTTGGGCTCATTGGCCGCCAAAGATTTTTGTGATGGATTCTCCCACCCCGAAAAGCATCCACATTATTCAATTATTAAGACAAAGATCTCGAAAGCGAGCTTACATCTGATGACCTATGAGAGAGATCAGGCTAGGTCCGCGATGTTGACAACTCTTGATGAGAGAGATACCACTCTGTTAGAGAGGGATGAGGCTAGATTAGCCAGGGATGCATTGATTGTGGAGCGGGATGCCACCTTATCTGCTAGGGATGTGGCCATTGCAGACAGAACTTCAGTGAGATCGCAGATGACTGTCAGTCTTGCCGACATGAGTGCTTACATTGATGAGCATTATGCCACCATGCAGTTAGCCTCAGATTTGCTAGCTCATGTAGATACCCTTGGGCAGGAGCTTGCAGTGTTACCTCCATCTTCAGAGAGGAATGCTATATTAGATCTGATAGTTCACATACACACAGATCTTTAGATAGCTTTATATTTTTCTGTACATACTAGCTTAGCCATTTTGTCATGTACAACACATATGTATATATCAAACAGTATTATGTATGGCAGGGAAATATATTTTGATTCACTTCCCTCTTAGTTATGCCTTGATACTTGCTTGATATTTGCCTATTTCTTCAGGGCCTTGTGATCTTGATGCATTCTGAACTTATCCTTGATAGATGGACATTGAGACGTTGCAAGATCTCTCAGAACGGATCATTGATCTGTATGAATCCCTACCATCTTTGGTGTCTTGGGACTGGTATCTGTATGGAAAAGTAGAGAGGAGGGTGGTTTCTTCCTCTCTGAGATTGACCGCACCACAGATGGTCGTCATTACTTCTATTTGTGAGAAGCCTAGTTAATTCCATCTCTTATGGGTTGCTATTGCTCTTCCAGGTACGATCGCAGCTTAGATGGTCACCGAATCTTCTATTTATGAAAAGAGGTTGGGTAATTCCTTCCCTTTGATCTGAAACCGAATGAAATGTGGTGAATTGAAGGTTGATCCCAGTACTGTGTGACAAGAAATTTTATTCTGGTAGGGGTTAGACTGAACCATGAATGGCTGCCTACGTACTCCTATTGAAGAGGAGATCAAGTCTGCGTAGTTCGAACCTGGTGTAAGATGTTCAATGCTGAATGTGAAAGGCAGATAGGTGTAGAAATGTTTTTGTTGTTTTTTGTTGTGAAGAAAGGGCAGAAATATTTTTGTTGTTTTTTTATTGTGATCGGGCCATATAGCATATGGTTGCCTACGTACTCCTATTGAAGAGGAGATCAGGTAGACATAGTTCGCCTCTCAGGACGAATTGAAGGCGAAGTGAAGTGTGAATCCCATGTGCAGGCTATACTGCGGGGAGAAAAAGTTTTGATCCCATAATGGGGACAAACTGCAGGTGTGATAAAGTTTGATCCCGTCTTCAGGATAACCGAAGTTGTATGGAAGGTTAAATCCCGTCTTCAGGATAACTAAAATTGTATGTAAGGTTTGAACTGAAGTGATACCAGGCTGCTGGTTTGAAGTGTATGTTTCCCTGAGGGGCAAAAGAGTTTGTAGGAAAGAAAGGGTTCAAAACCGGAATGACTGGTGATTTGATTATCAAAACCAGGATGTTTGTTTGATGGTAACTTCAGACATAGTACCGTTTCACGGTGTCCGAGTTGATAAGCTGTGGAAATTCATCGCCATCTATTTCCTGTAATCTGAGAGCACCTCCTGTCAATACCTCTTTGACAACAAATGGGCCTTCCCAGTTAGGAGCGAATTTTCCCTTAGATTGATCTTGGTTGTCAATGATCTTCTTCAAAACCAAGTCATGTTGTTTGAACTGCCATAGTCGGACTTTTCTGTTGTAGGATCGTGCGATCCTTTGCTGATATAATTGACCATGGAAGATTGCCACGGTTCTCCTTTCTTCTATCAGAGACAATTGGTAATACTTGTCTTGTACCCATTGGTCCTCATCCAACTAAGCATCCATCAATACTCTGAGGGATTCCATTTCCACCTCTATGGGGAGCACTGCTTCCATCCCATAGACTAATGAGTAGGGGCTTGCCCCAGTGGAAGTTCGCATGGAAGTTCTGTAGGCTAATAAAGTCAGAGGCAAGAGGTCAGGCCATTCCTTGTGATTGGTGGACATTTTCTGCATGATCTTTTTGATGTTTTTATTAGACGCTTCAACAGCACCATTCATCTTTGTACGGTAGATGACGGAGTTGAGATGTTTGATGTGGAATTTTCTGCATAACTCTTCCATCATTTTGTTGTTGAGGTTCTTAGCATTGTCTGACACAATGACCTCTAGTTGTCCATATCGACAGATGACATTGTTTCTGATGAAAGCAATGATAACTTCTTTAGTAACCCTGGGGAAGGAGGCTGCTTCTACCCACTTGGTGAAGTAGTCGATCATGGTGAATATGAATCGATGACCATTACTGGCTTTGGGATCGATGGGCCCGATTACGTCCATTCCCCACATTGAGAAGGGCCATGGCAAACTCATATTGTGGAGTTTCCTTGGAGGGGCGTGGATAGCATTCCCATGAATCTGGCATTGATAGCACCTCTTGACGTGATCATCACAGTCAACTTTGAGTGTAAGCCAATAATGTCCTGTTCTGAGAATTTTCTTGACAAGTAAGGGGCCGCTCATGTGTGGGCCACATACTCCACCATGGATCTCATCCATGAGTCTCTGAGCTTGGTCTTTGTCTAGACATCTAAGGAGACCTAATCCTACATCTCTTTTGTAGAGTGCATCCCCGCTCAGGTAGAATTTCATAGCAAGTCGATGAATCTGCCTCTTCTCAGTTAGGTTCGCCTCAGTGGGTGTAGATCCATCTCGTAGATACTCCTTGATATGCTGATACCAAGGGTGGTGGCTGGGAGGTAGCTCATCCGATACTTCTCCAACGTAATTCCCATAGACTGGGGCTTTTTGCAGAGTAAACGTGATGTTTGGGATGTTTTCCTTGTCAGGTATGTAAACCAAGGAGGCCAACGTTGCTAATGCATCTGCAAAATCATTCCTATTATGAGGAATGTGTAGGAAGGAGATTTCTTCGAACTCCAAAGCCATCTATAAAACTTGCCGATGGTAAGGCAGCAAATGTAATTCTTTGGTTTGATAGATTCCCGTGGATTGCTTAATCACCAATTCGGAATCCCCAAAGACAGTTAACCACCTAATGCCCATTGAACATGCAAGTTTTAGCCCCATGATCTGACCTTTCATACTCACCGTGTGTTGTTAGTCTTGACAAACGCAACTTGACAAATGACGGATCTGCTCCCCGCATGGGATATTAGAACCGCTTTCTAGCTCAGAGCCCTCTCGTGTTAATACTCCATCAAAATCTGGCTTCCATGCGGCATGTATCGTACTGATGTTGTTGCTGAATTATCATTACCCCCTCATCGGGGAAATATGTTTCCAAGGGTTTGTAGTCCCCTGCAGGTGCGGCGTCCAGTTGATTCGCAATTCCTGGACCTTTGACAGACTTTTGTGTCACGTAGATGATGTCAAATTGTTGTAGGATTAACTACCATCTGGACAGTCGATAATTCAGTATGGGCTTACTGAACACATACTTGAGAGGATCCATTCGGGATATGAGATGGGTTGTGTGACCATGGAGGTAATGTTGTAACCTCATGGAAGCCCATGCTAAAGCACAACAGGTCTTCTCAATCAGAGTGTACTTGTGTTCACTGATGATGAATCTTTTGCTGAGGTAATAAATAGCTCGTTCTTGGCCTCTATTGTCTTTTTACCCCAAAGATACGACCCATGGCATCATTTTTATAAACAGTACATAAAAGGGGAACATCATCCCTGGGTGGTACCAAAATAGGAGCATTAATCATGTTGCTCTTTGATTGTGAGGAAGGCTTTCTGACACTCATCATTCCATTTCATGGAGGAGTTCTTCCTTAACAACTTGAAGATTGGCTCATAGGTTGCTGTGAGTTGAGAAATGAATCTGCTAATGAAGTTGATCCTTCCCAAAAATCCTCGTATTTCCTTCTTTGTCTGAGGAATGGGCATTTCCTTGATAGCCTGGATTTTGGTAGGATCCAGTTCCATTCCTTTGTGGCTGACTAGGAAACCTAGCAACTTGCCTGACTTAACACCAAAGGTGCACTTGGCTAGATTCAACTTCAAGTTGTACTTACGCAACCTGTTGAAAAGTTTTGTGAGATGGTCTAAGTGGTCCTCCTCCTTTCGGGATTTGACAATGATGTCATCCACGTAGATCTCTATCTCTTTGTACATTAAATCGTGGAAAAGAGCCATCATAGCTCGCTGATAGGTTGCCCCAGCATTGATGAGGCCGAATGACAACCGTCTATAGCAAAAGGTTCCCCAATGCGTGATGAAAGTAATTTTCTCACGGTCTTCCTCAGCGACCATAATTTGATGGTACCCCGCAAAGCAATCAGCAAAGGAATACATGCCGTATTGAGCAGTATTGTCAATGAGAATGTGGATAAAAGGCACGAGAAAGCTATCTTTAAGGAAAGCTTTGTTCATATCCCGGTAATCCACACAAACTCGCACCTTTCCTCCTGGTTTAGGTACGGGAACAATGTTGGATATCCACTCCGGATATGTAGACACCATGATGATGCCAGCTTGAAATTGTTTCACAATTTCTTCTTTAACTTTTAAACTCCATTCAGGTTTCAATCGCCTGAGTTTTTGCCTAACTGGCTTGAATCCTTCTTTGATGGGAAGGCGATGAAGAACAATATCCGTGGACAAACCCACCATGTCTTCATGAGACCATGCAAACACATCCTGGAATTGGGTTAATAGTACAACTATGTCATTCCGTTGATTTGTGGTAAGGTCTGAACCAATTTGGATTAGCTTAGGGTTGTCTAAGGTTCCAAGATTGAAAGAAGTGGTTTGGTCATGATTGGGTTTAGGTTTATCTGCGACCCATTCCTTAATCTCTTGAGGTGTCTCAATGTCCACTTGGATGTCCATCAAGTCTGAGTCTAACTTTGCATCAAAGTTATAGCCCTTGTGGAGAGAAGGCACCTTATCAGCAAGTACAGGCACATCTAAATTCAGAGTCTTGAAACAAAAGATGTTTTCACTTAATATATGCAACTATTCGATCATACAAAAGTGTTAGCATGTACTTGATAAAATAACTGCTAGTACTGTAAAGAAAAGCAAGCAATTAAAGTTATCTACTGTAGCGTAGGGATTTTTGCCCATTTTACCCTCGTCGACCAATGCATGGAGTGCTGCTCTAATTGTCGAGGGCAAAGTCCTGATGGACTGCAGTGATGGAAGGATCGTCATTGTCCTCCTTCTCCCGAATGATAACCATGACATCTGGGCAATCATCGTCTGGGTGTATCTATTTGTATGTTCATCATAAACAATGACGCGTATGCCTGCCATCATCAAGGTAAGGTCATGTTTACGTTTTCGTTCCTTTTCTTCCACTTTGGGATCAGGAATCAGCACCTCTTTTGCTTTGATTGGCACTGGCTTCGGAAACAGGATAGCCACAACACGGGCTGGCACCTTTGCTGGAGATTGCATTAACTCATGAGGTAAAGGTATAGAAAATTGCCGTGCGGCGGAAGCTTGAGGAACCTGCTTATGCTTATGAGGATTCCCAGGATGGGCTGACGTAATATCCTAGCCCTTGTTGTTCCAATTTTGACCGACATTTGAATAGGTGCTTAATACCACCTTATCTTTACCAAGCCCTTGTCCAGGTTGATAACCCAATGACATCATTTCTTGAGTTGCCGACATAACCTCGGCAGAAATCTTGGGTATGGGAAGTGGCGCTCCAATAGAATGGTATTGCGTGTTACTCACTTCCAAAGTATGGAAACTGGCCGGTTCAACTTCAGAGTTGAAACTGATGATTGGCAGATCTCCTTGTTCAGGATACTCCGGCTCAGCATTAACAGTGACTAGACTGTTGTTGATAATGTATTTGAGTTATTGATGTAGCGTGGAGGGAACGGCTCCAGCCATGTGTATCCATGGTCTCCCCAATAGCAAGTTATATCCTGAGTCTATCTTGAGGACGTGGAAAGATACATTGAATGTATTTGGACCAATCTCAATTGGTAATTCAATCTTTCCGACGGCATTTCGTCGGGATCCATCAAAAGCTCTGATAAACGTATGGCTGCTTTGGATCCGCTTGAGATTGACATTCATCTTCATCAAGGTGGCATAAGGACAAATATTTAGAGATGAACCTCCATCTATCAGAACTCCAGCTATCATGTACCCGGAAGACAAAACTATAATATTCAAAGGCTTGCAATGACCAGTCCCTTCGGGAGGTATGTCGTCATCAGTGAAGGATATCACATTGTTGTTGAAAATGTGATCAACCATTTTTGATTCTGTCATGGAAGGAATAACTTGAGTAGCAAGGCACCTCCACCTTTGAGCGTACTCTCTAAATGACTCATTAGACTATTTCCTGACCTTGGTAATTTGATACCGATCAGGAGCCATGTGAGATTGAAAATTATATTGAGTGAGGAAGGCGTGAGCCAGCTCTTCCCAGCTATGGATCTTTGAGTTGTCTAACCTGGTATACCATGAACGGGCTTCTCCAGTCAGACTTTTCTAAAACAGTTGCATTCTGAGCTTTTCATTTTCCGCATAAGATCCAAGTTCTCCAATGAACACCTTTAAGTGGGTATAAGGATCCCCAAATCCGTCATATTTCTCAAAATCGGGGTCTTGAATTTCTCTGGATATTGAACACCAGGGAATATGCAAAGATCTGTATATGAAACACTGCCATGTGTTCTAATCCCTTTGAGAACGCGGATAGTTTCCTCCATTTGGAGGACCTTCTTCATGATGTCACCGGTGTCTGGATCTCCTTTGAGATGGGTGTTTTCAGGGTCTTTATTGGTCGTATCCATCTGATGTTCTGGAATTATCTTTTCCAGACCTTGGACTCCCCCTTGTGTAGAGGATTCTATATGTGTAGGTATCTTCGTACCCTGAGTGGATTGGTGCAATTCTTTCAGTAGAACGGCCAAGTCTGTAATTTGTTTACTCAATCCGTCAAATTCTTCTCGGGAAACAGCATTAGACTGGTCAGAAGAAGACATGATTGGCTGTAGGCCTGTGGCCTTTTTGGACTTTGAGCGGGTAACAAACCCAATTGCTTCTCTACAAAAGACTTACGTAGTTTAGTCTTAGGGTAATGTAAATGTTATCATAACATGTCCGTTTAGGAATTTTGTCCTGCAAAACCGGTTGTTATTTGATAACATGTCATGCATGCACAATTATTCTTCATATTTTCCATTACATATGGATGAACATGGAATAAAATTACAAGTAAATGCGTTTACAAGTAATTAAAAATGGAAAGTATGAAGAGACTTTCCTCCGCGTTTGGTTTATCAGAGGTTAACCTATCTTAGGGTTCCCAGATCATCGCAATCTACTTGACGGGAAGTTAATCCGGTCGTTCAACTGGAGCGGATCTGAGTGGTGCCTTTCCTAAGCCCTGGGGAATTATTCTTCCCACGAGTCCAGTAATCAAACACCGACAGGATAGCCTCCTGGTGGAGGGACCACACAACATACATTCACATACAACGCGTCTCACCGTTTATGCAAAATGATGACATGTGCGAAGCACTAATATCACAGATAGATATTTAGCAGGGCAGAAAATAAAAATGTATTTGTACACATTCATCAGAAATGTAAATGCAACATTCACACACAAGCAGGTAACAATTTTGAAAAGCTTGTAATGGCGGCTTAAGCCCTCTTACTGGAGTCCCCAGCAGAGTCACCACCTGTCGACATCGGGATTTTTGAGTGTCCCTTTTCGTTACTTGTTCTTTGGTGTTCTCATGTTAATGTGAGATTTATTTGAAAAAATAAGTGAAAAAGGTTCGACATATGTAATGTCGACGATTTGACTTTAAGAGTCGCCAGTTGGTGTTTTTAACTGGTTGCACCAACGGAATCGAAAAGGTTTGCACATTGACCCAGTGATGTGACACTGCTAAACGGGTCAGTGAAACCGAGATTCATTTAGGTCCGGGAGCTTGATTATGCGAAGGGAAGGTGTTAGGCACCCTACGACATCCGTGTTACCACGATGACCGCCACTTCTCAAAGAAATTGTTATATGAATGTGTGTGTGTGTGTGTGTGTGATCAATGTGCAATTATTTGGAAATAGTGCAGTACCTCGTTCGTACCTATATACATAGGGTTTGAATTTATAGAAAAATTTAGTTTTAAACAAGATATAGCAATGACGTTTTATAAAAGAGGTTTTTCAAACCATGTGCTTAATAGTAATTGAGGCCTTTGATATTTCCAATTTTATTATCTAATTGTTTGGCTTATTTGCTTTTATTTTTGAGATGCGAAGCAGTCTCGAGAAAATAATATACAAAAGTGCCAAACTCCTCATGGGCACGACAAATGATCCAAGGAAATTGAGACATTGTAAAATAATGTACGAAACAACATGATGATGAAAAACGTCCATCATGGAACCAAATCTAGATTCAATGAGCCTGAATCAGTGATCACATGATTCCTAGGCTCACATGAATCGCAATTTGTATGGAAAGCAGCGATGGCGATTATATATATAAAAGTCAGTAAATATATATATATATATATATATATATATATATGAACATGATCAACCACCACGAAAGCAACTCCATGGGTGACCATAAATGTAAATAAAGCAGTAAATGCTATCAACCGCCACGAAATGAACTCCAGGCGGGACTTGAATGTAAATAAAGCTATAAAAAGCGATCAACTGCAACGAAGTGAACTCCAGGCAGGACTAAAATGTAAATAAAGCTGTAAAAAGTCACGGAGGAAACTCCAGGCCTGATAGGAATGTAAATATATATATATATACAGATATATATATATATATATATATATATAAGCAGTAAACGCACTGGATGTGAATCCAGGCTCATCGGATATGTCCGACAACAGTTATATATTTAAGTGTGTATATATATATATATAAAAGCGAGTAAATGCACCGGATGTAAAATCCAAGCTCATCGGATATGTCCGACAACAATTATATATATATATATATATATATATATATGCAATTAAACGCTCCAGACCGAAGTCTAGGCTCATCAGACAGAATCTGACAACAGTTTATATATATAAATATATATAAAAGCCAATAAACGCACCAGACCGAAGTCTAGGCTCAATCGAGGCATAACTCGATAATGTTAGTCCGTATAAAAATATATACATACATATATATATATATATATAGTATATATATACAAATAGAAATGAAAACCACGGACCGAAGTCCGGGCAAACACACTCACACGACTCTCAAAGTGTACAACAGTGTGTGCTAATATGAGAAGAAGGCTTTATATAATGTGAGAAGGCTTACAGTGGGCTGCCAATGTAAACTTCTATACCTTTAAATGGATAAACACTCAGCTCCCGCCGGATAAAAGATAGCTATATGTGAGCTAACAAGTGTTTAAAGATAAGGAAACACTCAAAAGATGTGTATACAGAGTAAAATGGACAGGGCTTCCTTGCCTTTTTCTCTTCTTCTCTCCTTCAAAATGGTTGACCCAAGGCTTGTATATAAAGACGGATGGCCGCGGGTACACCTGCGGTAGCCACGGTTGTACCTGCGGCTGGTCGTGGTGCATTCGAGCCCCGCGGGTCCCGTCGTCTCGTAGTACGTGCACTCATGCACTGTAATGTCCACTCGAACTTGCAGAACTTCAATCTGAGCATTCGAACGAGGTATATCTGACCTTCTTCGGACCGCTTGTGTCGAGAGTTAGGCAATGACATGGATTAGAGGTTGTACGAAGTCAGGAAGAGGGGTCTATGCCCATGGTCTTCAAGCTTCAAATTCTATCCAAAGTACTGCCACGCGTAATAGTCACTTGGGATTGTTACTCCTCAGTTCTTGTGGGACATTGTTGGATGTATGTATGTATGAAGTGTTGAGACGACGCGCAGGTGTTGAAGAGATAAGATGACGTTTGACTCATCGCCTGGGTTATCGCCGGTTTGAGTTGAAAGTAGACGTTGCTCAGGGTTACATCTGAGATTGGACTACTTGTTGGTATGTCGCGTTATCATCTTGTTGAGACGAGAAGTTGACGTTGTTGACTCCTCACCGGGGTTATCGCCGGTTTGAGCGAAAAGCAGAAGTTGCTCAGGGTTGCTTCTGAGATTTGGACTGCTGCAAGTGTTTGAATACCAAAGGTCATCTCTGAAAGAACCTATATACCCATTGTTAGCTCCGAGTCTGAGGTATGAGTGCCTCGATAGGAGGTCTGATCTTGAAGTTGATCGCATGTATTTAAAACAAGCATTTTTGGAGTTATCACCAGAACTGCAAAAGTATCCCTTGGGTCTATCACCAAGGATGGACTCGCTACTCCCAGTGTTACTTCGAGATCGGGCCGAAACGTCATGGGTGTTATCACCGAGACAGTAACCGCCCTCTCCGGTGTTGTTGCTTGGCCTTTTGATGTGCATACCTCGGGGTTATCTCCGAGATTGAAACGACATTCCGGTGTGTGTTAAAGGTTTGGAATAGCGTTCCCGTTTGTGTTCGGTTGGAACTAAACTTACGGTAGTATCCGAATAGATGTAAGTTGTCTTCCGTGGTTATCTCTCGAAAGCGAAATCGCCCTCTACAATGTTAATAATGAGCATGCACGAAAAATTTTATGTGTCTACACTTCATATCCAACTGCTCAAGCTCAAAATCCATACAAGAAACTAATCCCAGCACTACTCGAATAGAAGTCATCTTCGCAACTGGAGAAAAAACCTCATCGAAGTCAATACCTTGCTTTTGAGCAAAACCCTTGATGATTAATCGAGCCTTATACTTCACTAGTTTTTCACCATCCTTCTTAAGCTTAAACACCCATTTGTTCTTCAGTGCTTTCCTTCCCTTCAGAAGTGTATTCAACTCATAGGTGTGATTCTTGTGCAAAGAATCCATCTCATCCTGCATAGCTCTCAGCCAATTGCCCTTCTCCTTATGAGCCTTGACTTCCTGAAAATCATCTGGCTCCCCCTCCTCGGCAACTAAAAGATATTCAGATGAAGGATATCTGAATGATGGCACACGTTCTCTAGTGGATCTTCTTAGCTGAGGTTCTTCAATATCAGGTTGCTCCCCCTGATCAACACTCTCTTCATCTGACCCATCACCATTGTGCAAATCTGTATCAGTCATATCTTCATTCTGACCTTCTTCTCCAACTGTGGCATTCTGTACTGGAGAAGGAACTCCGTTGAGGTCTGGAACTCTACTATCTCTAGGTTGTGTAGCATTATCAAAATGCTCATAATTTTGGTGCTCATGAAACACCACATCTCTGCTCCTAAATAATTTTTTCTGCACTGGATCCCATAATCGGTATCCAAACTTTGCATCTCCATAGCCAATAAATACACATGGAGTAGACTTGTCATCAAGTTTCGATCTTTGTTCCTTGGGGATATATGCAAAAGCCTTGCACCCAAATACCCTCAAATAAGAATAAGACAAATCCTTACCACTCCAAATCTTTTTTGGAATCTGAAAATCCAACGGTGCAGATGGAGATCTATTAATCAGGTAACAAGCAGTACGAACAGCTTCACCCCAAAATGTCTTAGGTAGTTTAGACATTCTCAACATGCATCGTACTCTCTCAATAATAGTGTGGTTCATTCTCTCAGCCACACCATTATGCTATGGGGTACCAGGAACAGTCTGCTCATGTCGAATGTCATGTTTACTACAATATTCAGCAAACTCCTTTGAAGTGTATTCCCCTCAGTTGTCACTACAAAGACACTTTAACGATTTTCCAGGCTCCTTTTCAACCACAGCATGAAAACTCTGAAACTGCTGGAATACCTGGTCTTTTGTTCTAAACAAAACTACCCACACCTTCTGCGAATCATCATCAATAAAAGTAACAAAGTACTTATTTCCAGCCAAAGACTCAACCTCAATATGTCCACATACATTAGAATATACTCTCTCTAGTAGCTCTGATTTTCTTTTAGCTGAACTACTAAAAGAAACTCTATGTTATTTCCCATACAAACATTAATCACAAGGTCTTAAAACAGTACAATTAGCAAAAGGAATGAGTGACCTTTTTGCTAATAACTACAACCCTTTCTCACTCATGTGGCCAAGCCTCTTATGCCATAAGTTTGGCGAAGAGTCATGTGACGCCCCCAAAACAGGTATACATCACCCATCTTGAGTTGCCAAATACATGGTACATAAATCAAATACAAACTTCTTTAATACAACTGTCGGGTAATATACGATAAAACATAGCTGAGAGTTTAAACAAGAATATTGCCTTCTAGACAATATCCACTCTCAATGGAGTCCTCATTACAATTATTATCACACTATTTTACAGAATAGTGAGGACTACTAAAGCAACCATCTGGACCGTCACTCTGTTCCTGGACTAGTCCCAACTATATTCTCATTTCCTGAATAGAACAGTGAAAGAAAAAGGTGAGCTCAACTAGACCAGTAACAAATATTATGACTAAGATAATGCAGAATAAATTATCCTTAGCCTTCAACAGTATAACAACTGATAGAATACAATAGACAACAAGTTTTAGATCAACAACTGCAATGAAATAAGTAATCCATTAGAAGAGTCAATTAGAGCATGATATCTACCATCTTCTATGATTTAAAAAGTTTTTCATCAACTTTATAGCAGAGACTCGGCTTAATAAAAAAACCACATCATCGAATCATCCCTGCACTATGGGCCAAGGATATTCATGTAATCATCAATGGTCATGATTATACCGAATAATCCCTGGTCATAATCATACCAACAACTGTCCATCAATGCACTACGGGCCAACGAGGACTTTTACCACATCATTTGTAACATTACGGGTCATGATTATACCGAATGATCCCTGGTCATAATTGTGAGACCCCAGATTTTATCAATAAAGATTTAAATTTTGTTGAAATAATTTTTTAATATTATGGTGTGAATTTAAGATAATATTATAGTTGTGGGTAGTATTTATAAATTTTGCAAAGTATGCAAGTGGTTATATTATATTCGATTGGTCGGGAATATTCGGTTTAGCGGGAATATTAAATGCATGGCTACTCAATCATTGGTGGACCCCACAATGTAATTATTGCCGGATTGAGAAAAGCGATAAAAATATTTTATTGAAATAACGGCGGAAGTTTTACTGGTGATTCTTGTTGAACTACTCATTAGTAAAAGTACGATGTCGTACGTGGTTGCATAGTAATACGGTATTGATTATTGATGCTTATGTGAGAAGTCACTCGGTTTGATTCCATTATTGTCGATTAATAATATGAATTATTATAGCGATAATGACATTTTGTTTTATTCGTATTATTAACGTAATAAAAGCGAAACATCTTTTATATAAAATAGAATACTTTATTAAAGTTATTCTATAAATAGAATATATTATATTTTATTATGCATAGTGTTGCATAGTGTTTTTGTAGTGTTTTGCATAGTAAAATGTTTTTATATAAATAGAATATATTATATTTTATTTAAAAGATTTTTCTTTAAATATGGACCGTCGATTAAAATAAATCAATCTGGACCGTTCATGGATTAGTTACTATATGCATTCCATTTTCCTATAAATAGAAGCTCATTCCTTCATTATTTTCTTACGAATTCATTGAAACTCTAGAGAGAGAAATTATAGAGAGAAGCTATAGAGAAAAATTATAGAAAGAAGAAGAGTTCTACGCTACTTCACTACTTCTATATTCGGTTCTTTTACGGTAAGGGTGTTATTCTTTCTTCTTGAAGAGAACTTACATTATTCCATTCACTATTATTCATTGGAATAACTTTGTAAAAGTGGCATACCCTATACATAACCTTTGATACGCCAGCATACCCTATACTTGGTGAAATCCTTATGTTATTCCATTGCTTATTATTACATTGGAATAACTTTGTAATGCTGGTTTACCCTATACTTGGTGACATTCTTCTATTATTCTACATTGGAACATCACATGCGTGTGTTTTACACCTACACGGTTCCGCTTTTATTATTACTGTTGGAACATCATATACATGTGTGTTTTTACACCCACCGGTTCCGCCTTTATCATTCTGTTGGAATATCCTATCCATGTGTTTTACACCGGATCCGGTTCCATCTTTATTATTCATTGGAATATCACATCGGTGTGAATTTCACGACACGGTTCCGTTATTATTATTATGTTGAATAACTTGCTCATGCTGGCACCGCATGCATGGTGATTTCTTTTGTTATTCCATTCTTTATTATACCCATTTAGTTAAAAACTTTGACTTCTATACTCCATGAAATTAGTAGAATATCCTTGATATTTGCGTTTCATCCAAAGATATCTTTTCATGGAAATATTCTTCCGATCATTCTTGAATTTTACTCTCAAATTGATGTCGTGTTGACAATTTGGGCGTTAATAATTCATGGATTAAATAATTCTTGAACTTGTTTTATTGAATTATTATGTCATTGTCATCATCCTCATGTTATATTATGTTATCTTTGGCTTACGTGCATAGATGAACTTAGTATGATTATGACCGAGGGATCATTCGGTATAATCATGACTTGATATAAATGATGTGACTAAAGTCCTCGATGGCACGTAATGCAATGATGGATAGTTTTTGGTATGATTATGACCCGGGGTGATTCGGTATAGTCATGACCATTGATAATTTGATGAAAATCCTTGGCCGTAATACGAGGATGATTAGATGTGGTGGTTTATTTATTAAAAGTCGAGTCTCGGCGATAAAAATTGATGAAAACCTTTTAAAACCTAAAAGATAGTAGACTTTATTCTCTACTTGATTTTTTTAATGGATTGCATATTCAATTGCGCAGCTTAAACTGGTTGTCTATTGTATTTTATCGGTTTAACACATGTTGAAGGCTAATGATAATTTATTACGCATTATCTTAGTCATAATATTTCTTCTTGGGCTAGTTGAGCTCACCCTTTCTTTCACTTTTTCTCTTGAAATGAGAACATAGCCGGACGACAGTCGGGGAACGGAGTAATGGTCCAGAGGATAGCATTAGTAGTCCTCACTATTCTGTGAAATAGTGTGATAATAGTTGTAATGAGGACTCCTTTTGAGTTTGTATAATATCTAGTAGATAATATTTGTATTCAAACTCACAGTTTATGTCGTATTGTACACGACAGTTATATTAGTAAGTTGTATTTGAATTTATGTACCATGTAAGTGGCGACCCAAGATGGGTGACGTATACCTAATTTTGGGGGCGTCACAATAATCATACCAATCAACAGTCCATCTATGCACGTAAACCAAATATGACTTTCATCATAATATAAGTATGAGAATGATGACAATGACATAAGCATTAATCAAATGAAATCAAGGATAAATATTAAAGACTTTAAATTTATCCAGAGTTTAAAAATATCCAAATTGTCAACATGATACTGCTTTGTGGAGTAAAATTCAAGAATAATATTCATGTATCAAATAAAATTTGGACAAAAAAAAATATATTTTTTGGGTGAATAGTACCCCGTAAATAGTACCCTGTGAATAGTACTTCGGGAATAGTACCCCATGAATAATTCCCAGATATGAAAAGTGTCCCGAATACTTGAGTGAATAATACTAGAGTGAATAGTAATTGGGTGAATAGTAACCCGTGAATAGTAACTCGTGAATAGTACTCCAGCACAAAAAGTACCCAGAATACCCGAGTGAATAATACTAGAGTGAATAGTAACTGGGTGAATAGTAACCCGTGAATAGTAACTCGTAAAAGAAAAATACAAAGAAAATGATATTCCATGATTAGTACAAAAGAAATGATATCTCATACGATTATAATAAAATATACGAACTGCAAATGGATTTTCACCCGCCATGCAGTAATCCACGTAGACAGATCATTTCCACAATTTTAATAAAGAATGATTATGAAGGGTCATTCACCATGCATGCGGTAGTCCGCGTAGACAGGTTATTCCAACAGAACAATAAAAAATGGAATAACAACCCTTTCGAGTATTGAAAGAAAATAACTTTCCTCATAAATACGAAAGAATTAATACCCCTTACGACTGTCGAACGAAGATAATATTCCTACGAATATTGAACGAAATGATATTCCTTACGAATATTGAATGAAAATAATATTCATTTGAATACGAAAAATAATATCTCTTCAGAATATGAAATAAATAATACATCTTACCTCAGAAGAAGACTGGATACTGGAATAGTGAAGTAGCAGACTTCTCTTCTTCTTTCTCTCTATAGCTTCTCTCTCTATAATTGCTCTCATGAGACTTAGTTAATTGGTGAGAATGAAGGAAGAATGAGATTCTATTTATTGGAAAACATAATTTCGATAATTGCACATTTTAGGGCTCGAAATATTACAGTATAATACCTTTATCTTTTCCTTTATTTTTAATTTAGTCCTGCAAGTATTATCAAACTTGCACCACCTCCCCTAATAGTATATCATGTGAATCAATAGTACAATCATGTGACTCAATAGTTCTATACATGTGAAAAAAATAATTACAGTATAGTACCTTCATCTATACCCCTATTTTTAATTTAGTCATGCAAGGATTATCAATCTTGCACCACCTCCCCTAATAGTACATACATGTGAATCAATAGTACACACATGTGAACAAATAGTTATAATCATGTAAATTAATAGCAATTAATTGGTCATTTATCCGATTAATTACCCAATTGGTCAATATAACCTCCAGACATCAATTATTATCGAAATAGATGTTGATTTCCACAAACACTAATAATCCCAACACAATGAAAATATCAATTTCATCTTTAATCAACACGAACTTATTCATCATTAATATTTTAAATCACAATATTTAACAACCAGATCATTCACAGGAAAGAGGAGGCTTTTCGATAACGATTTCTCCCTATTGGCGCGCAATTAGGTGACCAAACCTCTCCTCGACAGAACTTTCTAGACATCGTCAATATTGCAAATAATAATATGAATAACTTTGTCATCTCAATTTTTGATTTAGTAATAATAAATATTATGCAGATGATACTGTGGCAATAATTGAATCAATAATATAAGCGATATGATGCAGCAATTACTATAGCAATAATTGAGTATAACTGAGTGACTTCTCACGTAAGCATCAATAATCAATACCGTGTGTTACTATGCAACCACGCGTATTATTGTACTTTTAACACAGGGTAATTCAACAGTTTAACGGTAAACCTTTCGCCGTTTATTTTTATAAAGAGATAATTCCGTCATTTTCTAACTACGACAATACTTCCGTTGTGGGATCCACCAATGATTGTGTTGTCGTACGAATATTCCCTGTTAAACTAAATATTCCCCGACCAATCGAATATTCTCCCGACACAACGAATATTTTATATCAACTTGCTTACTTTGAAAAATTTTCAAATGTTACCCACAACTATAACATTATATCAAATCCACACCATAATATTCAAAAATATATTTCAAAAAAAAATTAATCTTTATTCATAAAAGTTGGGGTATAACGTGCGTACTTGGTATGTCGAAGAGATGATGATACTTCGTTAGATTCTATCTCTTGAGGTATAACCTTTGAGCGTAGAATATATTCATTCTCATCCAACATTTTAACAGGTATCTCCTCATATATTAAATCGTCCACTATCTTGTCCGGTTCTAATTCAATAATGTGGTTCGGGTCGTCCACATATTTACGTAACATCGATACGTGAGAAATGTTATGAACACGCGACATACTTGGCGGTAAAGCAAGTCTATAGGCCACAGTTCCTACTTGATCGAGGATTTTGAATGGCCCAATTAAATCGAGGGTTGAGATTTACTCTCTTCGTCGATTCTTGATTCTAAAATAACTCCCTCTTGAACCTTCTTCTTCACATTCATCAGCTCCAGGTGTGTAGCTTGAGCGACTTTTAACTATATCGATTAATGTCAATTCTACTCGTATATTTGATAACAACACGTGGGTCCCTAGAGTCTTTAACTCTATCTTCATCATTTGTAAGTTATACAAAATGGGTTTTTGTGTTAACAATGTCACACTCATAACTGCATACGATCTTCTACTCAACGCATCGGTACCACGTTTGCTCTTCCGCGATGATATTGAATGGTATAGTCTTAACCTTCAACAGCTCGAGCCAACGCCTTTGGCGCATAATAAGTTCGTTTTGGTTGAAGAAATATTTAAGGGTTTTAGAAATGGGTTTTGTATTAGGGTCAATACAAAATTTGATTTCACGCTCTGGGTAGGCCAGGAAGTCTTCAGGGAATACGTCAGGAAATTTATTAACGATAGAACTACCATTCAAAACTATGACTCTCATCCAAAACTTGGATATCACACGTAATGAAGGTTTCTCCTAGCGGAGTTTCAACAGATAAGTCAAAGTCTAATTTCTCCGGAGTTAAATTTAAATGTTGAGCGCAAATAGGAGAAATAAAAGAATGGGTATAACCTCTAACAAGGTATAGACTTAGCAACAGTTTATGATTAACTAACCCGTGATCACCTCGTTCGGATTCCTTGCTTTTTGGGAGGTTACGACAAACGCTTTCCTTTGAACTATCGGTTTTACCTTGTCTGGGACACCCTTTGATGCCTCCATCCCTGTTGGACTTGACTTTGGTGCACGACAAAATTGAGTTATGTGACCATCTTTTCCACAACTAAAACATACCTTGGAAGGCTGTGAACAGTTTGGACTTATGTGTCCCTCTTCTCCGCATCTATAGCATCTAACTAGTGGTCGTTCTCCTCCCCTAGAATTTGTTGCTGGTGTTGGTGTTGCTGCCAACGTCTTCCCATCATCGTTAAATCTTCTCTTCTTGAATTTTTCACTTGAATCATTTCTTCTATTATCTTGGCCATGATTACCACCGAAGTGGTTACCATTTCTTGCCTGATAATTTCCTTCACGATGGTTATCGTTGTTCCGATGGCCGTTGTTGTTGGGTAAAATCTAGTTACGCACAACACACAAGTATACGTGGTCAACAAGTAATAAAGTGAAAGTAGAATATCATTCCCACAAGGAATTGTTTAATAAAAATCACCAAGAACTAACTCCAACCAACTCAATCTTATTTAAACGAATGAATTTCAAATTATATAAATTAAACTACTATTAAATTCCACTAGTTAAATTAAGATTACGGAGATTTAAGATCACAACTTCACTTATGGCTTCATTTAAGTTAACACACTTCTCATCAATTATTTTCTATCCCGAATTGTTAATCAAGAACACTAAAGCAGATAAAACCATCTCTCGATGCATAATACCCATCTTAAATCCACAGATGATAGAATTAAGCAAGACACCCTAATTAACTAATCCACTATATCTCTATGTGAATTACAATTAAAAAGGATTTAAAACACAAGTTCTCTATAAGATTACATATGGTGTAAAGGCATATCTCTATCCTAAACACGAATCATGAATTCCATTTATGCAGAAATCACAGACACATGTTATCATGATCAAATCTAAATATATACTTCATCTCTCGAGTTCATATAGATTATCATGGTAATTGTTAACTAGGCAATTAATCAACTAAGTCCAAATCATAATAGACAATCCTCACAATAGAACATAATAATTGATAGTGAATCATACTAAAATAAAATACACAATAAGATCCATTGTAATCTCAAACAAAGAATTAGTTCATTGAATTAAAACTAAGAATCCACACTCGAATAAACAATAAAAGACAAAGATAGAAGAAGATGAGAAGATAGAATCTATTATCTGTAGATTTGAAGCTCCCTCCTTGCTCTTACTTTGAATCTTCAATGGTCTCCAAGTTGCTTCAATCACCAAAACTCATTAGAACTAGTGTTTTGATCTAATTTACTCTAATCTAATCTAATGGAATCCTCTCTCTCTCTAATCTCCCCCAATCCTTGTGATTATCCGTCTTTTATAAGTCTCTTTATCTGTCTTTAAGTCCTCTTGGAAGTCCTTGAGTTAATCGGATCGAAACAATCCTTCTCCAACTCAAATTCGGGCAAAAAAAGGCTTTTCTGGGCATACCCCCGCCCCGATGGGGGTCCTAAGGATAAAAGGGCCCACCCGGGGAGTCCTTACTCTTTTGCAGCTGGTATGCCCGCCCCGATGGGGGTTTTGTTAAGGAAAAGCCCGCCCCGGCGGGGGTCCATTTTCTGCCATAGTGTCCTCTGGTAAAATGGTCATAACTTTTGATCCGGGAGGAGTTACGGAGCCTACCAGCCATCAAATTGAAGCTATCGACGAGATCTACAACTTTCATTCTTTGAGAATTGAGAAATAATGAACGGATGAAGGTCGAAATTGTGATGGAAGTGACTGCTATGCAAATGGCCACCCAAAACAGTGACGTTCGACGCCCGTTGGTACAAAGATCATAACTCTTGCATCCGAACTCCGATTGGAATGATTCAAGATATTCCAAAAATTAAGAAGAAGCTCTACAATATAATCCAAGTTCCAAACCAAGAATATGAAATAAACATGAAAGCCCAAATGATGTCCGGATTGCTTTTCTTTGCATTCTCCTTGCTTTTCCTTACCAATAGTCTCTCACACCGATCCCAAACATATAACCTACAAAATGAATACAAAATGCATAAAAAGTAACTAAAAACATGAATATAAGCAACTAATTCAAGGAACAGATACCGGATAAGTAGGTATAAAACCTACTAATCAAATACCCTCAAACTTAAACCGTTGCTTGTCCCCAAGCAATACAACATAATGCAATGCAATGCACTAAAATGCAACTAATCTATATGCCTACAAATCCAGCAGTATTGATAGAATCAAATCTATTCAATCGGCCTTAGAGAAGTGAAGCAAACACGACAATACTTTATATCAAAACCAATCAACAATTTCCTAGTTAATCATCAAGTCTTAAACTATTATTACTGGTATAGTGCTCAACATCCATGCTAACTGATATAAAATCAAATTTAACACATAACAAGTCTCTTCAAGACATCATACTGTAATAAATGATATAAATACAAGACCCCAAATTTTATGAATAATGATTTAAATTTCTCAAAATATTTTTATGAATATTATGGTGTGGATTTGATATAATGTTATAGTTGTGGGTAATATTTATAAATTTTGCAAAGTAAGCAAGTTGTTATATAATATTCGATTGGTCGAGGAATATTCTTTTTGTCGGGGAATATTTATACGACGGCACAATCATTGGTGGACCCCACAACAGAAGTATTGTCGTAGTTAGAAAATGACAGAATTATCATTTTATAAAATAACGGCAAAAGTGTTACCATTAAAACTGTTGAACTACCCAGTAGTAAAAGTACAGTAATACGCGTGGTTGCATAGTAGCACGCGGTATTGATTATTGATGTTTACGTAAGAAGTCACTCAGTTATACTCAATTATTACTACAGTAATTGATGCATCATATCTCTCATATTATTGATTCAATTATTATCACAGTATCATCTGCATAATATGATATATTATTAAATCAATAATTGAGACGGCAAAGTTATTCATATTATTATTTGCAATATTGACAATGTCTGAAAGTTACATCGAAGAGAGGTTTGGTCACCTAATTGCGCGCCAATAAGGAGAAATCCTTATCGAAAAGCCCCTCTTCCTAAGGAACGACGACGGTTGTTAAATATTGTGAATTATAATATTAATGATGAATAAGTTTGTGTTGATTAAAGATGAAATTGATAGTTCCATTGTGTTGGAATTATTAGTATTAGTGTTAGTGGAAATTGACATTTATTTCGATAATAATTGATGTCTGGAGGTTATATTGACCAATCGGGTAATTAACCGGATAAATGAGCAATTAATTGCTATTGATTCACATGATTATAATTATTTGTTCACATGTGTGTACTATTGATTCACATTCATTTACTATTAGGGGAGTTGGTGCAAGATTGATAATACTTGCATGACTAAATTAAAAATAGAGGTATAGTTGAAGGTACTATACTGTAATTAATTTTTTCACATGTTTAGAACTATTAAGTCACATGATTTACTATTGATTCACATGATTTACTATTAGGGAGGTGGTGCAAGTTTGATAATACTTGCGAGGACTAAATTAAAAATGAAAGAAAAAGATGAAGGTATTATATTTGTAATATTTTGAGCCCCAAAACGTGCAATTATCGAAACTATATTTTTCTATAAATAGAAGCTCATTCTTCCTTCATTTCTCACCAATTCACTAAAGCTATAGAGCAATTATTATAGAGAGAAATTATAGAGAAAAGAAGAAGAAAGTCTGCTACCTCACTATTCCAATATCCAGTTTTCTTCTAAGGTAAGGGGTATTATTCTTTCGTATTCATCAAGAGAGTTATTTTCTTTCAATACACATAAGGGTTGTTATTCCATTCTTTATTATTATATTGGAATAACTTTTATACATCAATCACCGCATACATGGTGAAATTCTTACATTATTCCATTCTTTATTATTACATTGGAATAACTTTTATCTATGCGATCTATCGCATGCACAGTGAATTTCTGTTGTTATTCCATTCTTTATTATTCTGTTGGAATATCTTGTCTGTGCGGATTACGCATGACCTGGTTCCATTCTTTATTATTCTATTGGAATATCCTGTATGTGCGGATTACGCATGACCTAGTTCCATTCTTTATTATTTTGTTGGAATAACTTTTCTGCATAGGGATTACATCGCATACACGGTGAATTTCTATTTGTTATTCCATTCTTTATTATTCTGTTGAATAACTTTGTCTATGCGGACTATCGCGATGCACGGTGAATTCTTCTGTTATTCCATTCTTTATTATTCATTGGAATAACTTTGCATATGTGGATTACCGCATGCATGGTGAATGATCTTTCGTATTCATTCTTTATTAAATTGTGGAAATGATCTGTCTACGTGGATTACCGCATGGCAGGTGAAAATTCATTTTCAGTTTCATATATTCTATTATACTCGTCTGAGATATCATTTCTTTTGTACTCGTCATGAAATATCATTTTCTTTGGTATTTTTCTTTTACGAGTTACTATTTATGGGTTACTATTCACCCAGTTACTATTCACTCTAGTATTATTCACTCGAGTATTCGGGGCACTTTTCATACCGGAGTACTATTCACGAGTTACTATTCACAGGTTACTATTTACCCAATTACTATTCACCCTAATATTATTCACTCGGGTATTTGGAGTACTTTTTATGTTGGGGTACTATTCACGAGGTACTATTCCCGAAGTACTATTCACAGGGTACTATCCACGGTACTACTATTTACCCAAAAATATATTTCTTTTCTCATCCAAATTATTTTTGTACATGAATATTATTCTTGAATTTTACTCTACAAAGCAATGTCGTGTTGATAATTTGGATATTATTAAACTCTGGATAAATTTAAATTATAAATCTTTAAAATTTATCCTTGAACTTTTTTTTGATTATTATTATTTATATCATTGTCATCATCCTCATGCTTATATTGTGATGAAAGTCATCTTTGGCTTACGTGCATAGATGGACTTGGTATGATTATGACCGAGGATTATTCGGTATAATCATGGCCGTAATGTGACGAATGATGTGGTAAAAGTCCTCATTGGCACTGTAGTTCATTGATGGACGATTTGTTGGTATGATTATGACCGAGGATTATTCGGTATAATCATGACCATTGATGATTACATGAATATCCTTGGCCGTGGTGCGAGGATGATTCATTTTATTTATTAAGTTTGAGTCTCGTGATAAAGTTGATGAAAAACTTTTTAATCATAGAAGATAGTAGATTTTATGCTCTACTTGACTCTTCTAATGGATTACTTATTTCATTGCAGCATTGTTGATCTAAAACTTGTTGTCTATTATATTCTATCGGTTGTTATCTTTGTTGAAGGCTAAGGATAATTTATTCTGCATTATCTTAGTCATAATATTTCTTATTGGGCTAGTTGAGCTCACCCTTTCTTTCATTGTTCTCTTCAGGAAATGAGAATATAGCTGGGACGAGTCGGGGAATGGAGTGATGGTCCGGGATAAATGGCTTTAGTAGTCTTCACTATTCTATGAAATAATGTTATAATAATTGTAATGAGGACACCATTGAGTGTGGATATTGTCTAGATGACAATATTCTTATTTAAACTCTCAGCTATGTTTTGTCGTATTTTACACGACTGTTGTATAATTAAGTTGTATTTGAATTTATGTACCATGTATCTGGCGACTCAAGATGGGTGATGTATACCTGTTTTGGGGGCGTCACAGTTGGTATCAAAGCTTAGGGATATGATCCCTAGCTGAGATGTGAGACAAGAACTAGGAGGGGAGAGATGGGGAATTCCTTCGCTAGTATGACCTACCTAAGTTTATTTGGTATTTAATTGGTCGGTCAGAGTATAGGGATAATATGTGATATGTCAATTAACCCTTGTTTTGTGATAGTGTTTGAAAATGGCATCTAAAAATGTTGAGATCAACAATGAAGCACATAAGACCGTTGAGTCACCAACGATCAATACCCAGGATAATGTGCAACAGGAAGACAATAATCCTCAGGTAAATAACAACACCGATCGAATGATGAACGATGGGATGTTTAGAGGCTTTATATGTAATTCATGCAACATCGGTAAGAGAGACTCTGTTCAAAATATAGGTAGAAATAATGGCAACCCACTACGGTCCGGTCACCGCTAAGCGCTTCAAGGAGCCGGGACCACCGGAGTTTTTGGGAAAGCCAAAACCACTTAAAGGCGGAGACGTGGTTAAAGTAGATCACCAAGATATTTGATGTCTTGGGATGCTCCGAGAGCAAAAGGTTCCTTTTGCCACCTTTATTTATGTTGCGTGAAGATGCAGATTACTGGTGGAAATCAGAAAAGCACTCCACCTGACCTTTCAAGATGTCTTGGGAGAAGTTCCAAGAGTTGTTCAACGACAAGTACTTTCCCAAAGTATTCATATCACATGAAGGAGGTGGAGTTTATCAAGTTGGAGCAAAACAATATGACCGTGTCGCAATACGAGGGCTAAATTTGCGGAGTTATCCGGTTTGCATCCCATTTGGTTGATAATGAGGAAAGAATGACGTGAATGTTTCTAAGAGGTTTTAAACCCGAAATACGTCAATACCTCATTTCTCACAAACTTTGTTTATATTCAGATGTTTTGAATAGGGCTCAGCTATTAGAGCGCAATAATGAGTTAGCCCAACCAAAAGATAACGACCAACAACACGATAATAATCATACCAGTGGCAACGGCCATCGGAACAATGATAACCATCGTGGGGGAAATTATCATGCCAAGAATGGTAACCACTTCGGTGGTAATCATGGCCAAGATAATAGGAGTGGGAATTTCAAGAAGAGAAGGTTCAACAACGATGGAAAAATAGCAGCACCAACACCCATTTTCAAGGAAGGAGAACGACCACCAATTGTATGCTTCAAATGCGAAGGGGGGGGACATATCAGTCCAAGCTGCACGATGCAGTCCAAAGCATGTTACAATTATGGAAAAGAAGGTCACCTAGCCTGATTTTGTCATGCACCAGAATCAAGTCCAACTGGGACGGTGGCACCAAAGGCGAATACGGACAAAACAAAGTCGGTGGTTTCAGGAAGAGCATTTTTCGTGACTTATCAAAAAGAGAGTAACCCGAACGAAGTTAGCATGGGTTAGTTAATTATAAATTCTTGCGAAGTCAATACCTTATTAAATACCGGTTCTACCCATTCTTTTATCTCTCTTGCTTGCGCTTAACATTTAAATTTGACCACAGAGAAGTTAGACTTTGATTTATCAGTTGAAAATCGGTTAGGAGAAACCTTTGTTACCTTCACTGTTTATAAATCTTGTTTGATTCAAATCGACACTTTCACGTTACCTGTCGATCTTATCTCTTTGAAAATACTTGCCTTTGATGTGATTTTAGGAATCGATTGGTTAACTACTCATCATGCTTTTCGTAAGGTTGTTAGCTTTCATATTCCTAACCAACCTATTGTGCGAATTCAAGCAACCAAACCACTAAAGTCAATCATTGTCATATCAAGCCATAAGTAAAGAGCCCTGAGCCTTTCACTGGTGACTTCTAAGTCTTGGGATGCACCGAAGCCAGATTTTCTATAGGCGACGGTGTGAATGGCGATGGCAAGTTGATAGGTATCAATGTGACGTGTTATCCAAGTCTTGGATGAGAGTCATAGTTTTGAATGTTATTTCTATTGTTAATAAATTTCCTGACGTATTCTTGAAGACTTCTTAGCCTACCCCTAGAATGTGGAATCGAATTTTGTATTGACCCCAGTATAAAACCCATTTCTAAAACCCTTAAATATTTCTTCAACCAAAATGAACGTATAATGCGCCAAAGATGTTGGCTCGAGCTGTTGAAGATTACGACTATACCATTCAATATCATCAGTGGAAGAAGCGAATGTGGTAGGCGCGCGTTGAGTAGAAGATCGTATGCGTTTACGAGTGCGATGTTGTTAACACAAAACCCATTTTCAGTATAACCTTACAAATGATGAAGATAGAGTTAAAGACTCTAGGGACCCACGTGAAGATAACAAATATCTGAGTAGAATCGACTTTAATCGATAAAGTTAAAAGCCGCTCAAGCTACACACTCGATGAATCGATGAATGTGAAGAAGAAGGTTCAAGAAGCGTTATTCTAGAAGCAAGAATCGATGAAGAGAGAAATCTCAACCCTCGATTTTATTGGCCCATTTGAAATCCTCGATCGAGTAGGAATTGTGGCTATAGACTCATTTTACCGCCAAGTATGTATGTCGGCGTTCATAACGTTTTTTATATCGATGTTACGTAAATATGTGGATGACCCGAACCACATTATTGAATTAGAACTAGATGAGATATAGCGGAAGATTTAACGTATGAGGAGATACGTGTTAAAATCTTGGATAAGAAGGATCATATTCAACACTCAAAGGTTATACCTCAAGAGTTAGAATCTAAAATGAAGTCAAGGTATCCTCACCTCTTCGGCATACCAGATATGTACGAAAATTTTGAGGGCGAAATTTCATAAGGAGGGGAGATTGTGAGACCCCAAATTTTATGAATAAAGATTTAAATTTCTCAAAATATTTTTTTTTAAATATTATGGTGTGGATTTGATATAATGTTATAGTTGTGGGTAATATTTATAAATTTTGCAAAGTAAGCAAGTTGTTATATAATATTCGATTGGTCGGGGAATATTCTTTTTTAACGGGAAATATTAAATGCGACGAGACAATCATTGGTGGACCCCACAATGGAAGTATTGTCGTAGTTAAAAAAATGACAAAATTATCTTTTTATAAAATAACGGCGAAAGTGTTACCGTTAAAAGCTGTTGAACTACCCTAGTAGTAAAAGTACGATGTCTGGCGTGGTTGCATAAGTAGCACACGGTATTGATTATTGATGCTTACGTGAAGAAGTCACTCGGTTATACTCAATTATTGCTACAGTAATTGTTGCATCATATCTCTCATATTATTGATTCGATTATTGTCATAGTATCATCTGCATAATATGTATATTATTAAATCAATAATTGAGACGGCAAAGTTATTCATATTATTATTTGCAATATTGACAATGTCTAGAAGTTCATCAAGGAGAGGTTTGGTCACCTAATTGCGCTACCAATAAGGAAGAAATCCTTATCGGAAAAGCCCTCTTTCTTGGGAACGACACGGTTGTTAAATATTGTGAATTATAATATTAATGATGAATAAGTTCGTGTTGATTAAAGATGAAATTGATAGTTCCATTGTGTTGGAATTATTAGTGTTAGTGGAAATCGACATTTATTTCGATAATAATTGATGTCCGGAGGTTATATTGACCAATCGGGTAATTAACTTGGGATAAATGAGCAATTAATTGCTATTGATTCACATGATTATAACTATTTGTTCACATGTGTGTACTATTGATTCACATTCATTTACTATTAGGGGAGTTGGTGCAAGATTGATAATACTTGCATGACTAAATTAAAAATGGAGGTATAGATGGAGGTACTATATCTTAATTAATTTTTTCACATGTTTAGAACTATTGAGTCACATGATTTACTATTGATTCACATGATTTACTATTAGGGAGGTGGTGCAAGTTTGATAATACTTGCGAGGACTAAATTAAAAATAAAAAAAAGAGAAGGTATTATACTATAATATTTCGAGCCCCAAAACGTGCAATTATCGAAACTATATTTTTCTATAAATAGAAGCTCATTCTTCCTTCATTTCTCACCAATTCACTAAAGCTATAGAGCAATTATTATAGAGAGAAATTATAGAGAGAAAGAAGAAGAAAGTCTCGCTACCTCACTATTCCATATCCGAGTTTTCTTTTGAGGTAAGGGGTATTATTCTTTCGTATTCATGAAGAGAGTTATTTTCTTTCAATACTCATAAGGGTTGTTATTCCATTCTTTATTATTATGTTGGAATAACTTTGTTATATGCTGAAGTACCGCATAATGGTGAAATTCTTTGTTATTCCATTCTTTATTATTACATTGGAATAACACATATCTGTGCGATCTATCGCATACTGGTGAATTTCTTTGTTATTCCATTCTTTATTATTACATTGGAATATCCTCATGCATGTCGAATTACGTGAACTTTGGTTCCATTCTTTATTATTCTCATGGAATATCTTTATTATTCTGTTGAATAAGTTCCATTCGTTGGAATATCACATGCTGTGCGTGAATTCTGTTACACTGTTCCATTCTTTATTATTACATTGTTGAATAACTTTATTATCATGCCGAATTACTATCGCATGCATGGTGAATTCTTCATTATTCCATTCTTTATTATTACATTGGAATAACTTTTGTACTATGTGGATTACCGCATGCATGGTGAATGATCTTTCGTATTCATTCTTTATTAAATTGTGGAAATGATCATCTACGTGGATTACTGCATGGCGGTGAAAATCCATTTGCGCTTCATATATTCTATTATACTCATCTGAGATATCATTTCTTTTGTACTAAATCATGAAATATCATTTTCTTTGGTATTTTTCTTTTACGAGTTACTATTTATTTAGTTACTATTCACCCGATTACTATTCACTCTAGTATTATTCACTTTCGAGTATTTAGGGCACTTTTTCATATCGGAGTACTATTCACGAGTTACTATTCACGAAGTTACTATTCACCCAATTACTATTCACCCTAATATTATTCACTCTCGTATTTGGAGTACTTTTTATATTTCGGGTACTATTCACGAGGTACTATTCTCAAGTACTATTCATGTGGTACTTCCATTCAAGTACTATTTACCCGAAAAAATATATTCTTTTCTCATCCAAATTATTTTTGGTACATGAATATTATTCTTGAATTTTACTCTACAAAGCAAAGATCATGTTGATAATTTGGATATCTTTTGAACTTCGGATAAATTTAAATTCTTTAATATTTATCCTTTATTTTGTTTGATTTGATTTATTGATTATTATTATATCATTGTCATCATCCTCATGCTTATATATTGTGATGAAAGTCATCTTTGGCTTACGTGCATAGATGGACTTGGTATGATTATGACCGAGGATTATTCGGTATAATCATGGCCGTAATGTGACGAATGATGTGGTAAAAGTCCTCATTGGCACATGTAGTTCATTGATGGATGATTGTTGGTATGATTATGACCGAGGATTATTCGGTATAATCATGACCATTGATGATTACATGAATATCCTTGGCAGTAGTGTGTGCGGGGATGATTCGATTTTATTTATTAAGTTGAGTCTCAAATGATAAAGTTGATGAAAAACTTTTTAAATCATAGAAGATAGTAGATTTTATGCTCTACTTGACTCTTCTAATGGATTGCTTATTTCATTGCGATTGTTGATCTAAAACTTGTTGTCTATTATATTCTATCGGTTGTTATATCTTTGTTGAAGGCTAAGGATAATTTATTCTCGCATTATCTTGGTCATAATATTTCTTATTGGGCTAGTTGAGCTCACCCTTTCTTTCATTGTTCTCTTGAGAAATGAGAATATAGTTGGGACGAGTCGGGGAATGGATTGATGGTCCGGATAAATGGCTTTAGTAGTCCCTCACTATTCTACGGAATAATGTGATAATAATTGTAATGAGGACACCATTGAGTGTGGATATTGTCTAGATGATAATATTCTTGTTTAAACTCTCATCTATGTTTTGTCGTATTTTACACGACTGTTGTATAATTAAGTTGTATTTGAATTTATGTACCATGTATCCAAGCGACTCAAATGGGTGATGTATACTGTTTTGGGTCCTTGTCCGCTAAGTTTGGATAATAGGTTAGGAACATGGAACAAATTGGGCACCACACTTGAATTAAACTTGAATAACTTTTTCATAATCTTCTACCTGTCCACTGAACCTCCAATACATGCAATTAAGAGAGACAATATGGATTAGAATAGCACTTGGAGTGGTAAGAGAACTTAATAATCAAATTAATTCCTATCTACTAAATAAACTAGTAAAGCATATAAATATAAAAATTCCTCGGTTGCCTCCCAGTTAGCGCTTGAATTACAGTCTTTCAGCCTGACTTTGTCCGGTCAACGTTATCTAATTCCTCTTCGATAATTGAGGAACCCTCCATCCATCAGAAATAATGTAGCTTTTGGTAGGTTCCCAATTGTGATAGTCATTGCATTAAAGTCACCTAGTATGCTTTCTTTAGATAAGATCACATTCAAGTACGTCCAACATCTAGGTGTTTTCTCCATTGTGTATGTGATCACTTTGGGGCATGGAAGCTTGTCACACACAATGGGCTCTTCGTCTATCTTCTTTTTATTGAACCACCATGGATTCAAAATGGTACTCGCTCTTATGTCATCAAGAGCTTCGCCGATGACATGACTACCAACTGGGCATGATTTTGCAAATTTGACTGACTCTTTGATCTTTGGTGAAGACCCATTTAGATCTTCGACGACCTCTATTTCATTATCCCCAATTGTCTCCACACTTCCGATATCTTGTGGCTCATCCAGTCGCAGATTTGGTTCGGGTTCTCCGTCAATTTCGTCATCCATGTCATAAAGCCAAGTGTTTGGAGGAAGGTTGTTAATGGCTTTGGTCATTTGATCTATCTTATTCTGAAGATTCTGAATTAACTTCTCTTGATTAATCCTTCTCTCCTCATTTGATGCTATGAACTTGGACAACAATTCCTCCAATCTCGAATTATCTGTCTTAGTTTTGGAATCCATGTATTGAGGACCATGAGTTGAAGTGGTGATGAGTTGTTCAATCTGGTGCTGAAAATTGTGGCTCGATATTTCTTGACTTATCATCCTCTCCTCTTAGTTTGCTATGACCTTTGACAGTAATTCCTCCAACTTTGACTTTTCTTCTTTTGGCAATGGAGGTTTACATGAAAATTCTGGAGTGTATGTTGGATTTGGAGCGTAGTATTGGTCTTCATAAGTATAGCTCCACGACGAATCCGGGTGATACCCCCAAACTTGATGATAATTAGCATATGTACAATCATTGAGGTATTCACCACCATGTTGTCCCGACCCAAAACTAATGGTGCATTGATGACTCGGATGATTACCAGCACAATAATTGCAATCCTTCGATTACGTTGGACTGCAACACCGTTCAACCTCCTCGAAAGTGTCTCAAGCTGCGCTGATAATGCAGAAAATGCATTGAGATCATCAATCCCTGCTTCCCTTGGTTAATTCATGTTCGTGTATGGCCATTGATACGCAAAGTCATCCATGGTACTTGAAAAAAGAGAAATATAGGAAGAGAATTAAAAATAAAAATAAAAATGTTTAAAGTAAGACTAATTTGATTGAAATTAATATTAGTAAAAAAATATTAAACTAATTCCTCGACAACGGCGCCAAAAACTTGTTGGGTAAAATCTAGTTACGCATAACACGCCAGTATACGTGGTCAACAAGTAATAAAGTGAAAGTAGAGTATCGTTCCCACGAGGAATTGTTTAATAAAAATCACCAAGTATTAACTTCGAATGAATTTCAAATTATATAAATTAAACTACTATTAAATTCCACTAGTTAAATTAAGATTACGGAGATTTAAGATCACAACTTCACTTATGGCTTCATTTAAGTTACCACACTTCTTATCAATTATTCTCTATCCCGAATTGTTAATCAAGAACACTAAAGCAGATAAAACCATCTCTCGATGCATAATACACATACTCACTTAAATCCACAAATGATAGAATTAAGCAAGACACCCTAATTAACTAATCCACTATATCTCTATGTGAATTACAATTAAAAAGGATTTAAAGCACAAGTTCTCTAAAAGATTACATATGGCGTAAAGGCATATCTCTATCCTAAACACGAATCATGAATTCCATCTATGAAGAAATCACAAACACATGTTATCATGATCAAATCTAAATCTATACTTCATCTCTCGAGTTCATATAGATTATCACGGTAATTGTTAGCAAGGAAATTAATCAATTAAGTCCAAATCACAATAGACAATCCTCACAATAGAACATAATAATTGATAGTGAATCATATTAAAATAAACTACGCAATAAGATCCATTGTAATCTCAAACAAAGAATTAGTTCATTGAATTAAAACTAAGAATCCACACTCGAATAAATAATAAAAGACAAAGATAGAAGAAGATGACAAGATAGAATCTATTATCTGTGGATTTTAAGCTCCCTCCTTGCTCTTACTTTGAATCTTCAATGGTCTTCAAGTTGCTTCAATCTCCAAAACTCATTAGAACTAGTGTTTTGATCTAATTTACTCTAATCTAATGGAATCCTCTCTCTGTCTAATCTCCCCCAATTCTTATGATTCTCCCCCTTTTATAAGTCTCTTTATCTGTCTTTAAGTCCTCTTGGAAGTCCTTGAGTTAATCGGATCGAAACAATCCTTCTCCAACTCAAATTCGGGCAAAAAATGGTTTTTCTGCGCAGATACCCACCTTGAAGACGGGGATCTTAAGGCTAAAGGGCCTGCCTTGCGGGGGTCCTTACTTGTTTTACAATGGTATTCCCTTTTGCCGTGGTTTTGTTAAGGAAAACCTGCCTTGCCGGGGTCCATTTTATGCCACAGTGCCCTCTAGTAAAACGACCATAACGTTTGATCCGGGAGGAGTTATGGGGTCTGCCACCTATCAAATCGAAGCTATCGATGAGCTCTACAACTTTTTTATTTGAGAATTGAGAAATAACAAATGGATGAAGGTCTAAATTGGGCTGGAAGTGACTGTTATGCAAATGGCCACCCAAAATAGTGACGTTCGACGTCCGTTGGTATAAATATCATAACTCTTGCATCTGAACTGTGATTGGAATGATTCAAGATGTTTTGGAAAGCTAAGAAGAAGCTCTACAATATAATCCAACTTCCAAACCAAGAACATGAAATAAACATGAAAGCCCAAATAATGTTCGGATTGCTTTTCTTTGCATTTTCCTTGCTTTTCCTTACCAATAGTCGCTCACACCGCTCCCAAACATATAACCTACAAAATGAACATAAAATGCATGAAAAGTAATTACGAAACATGAATATAAGCAACTAATTCAAGTAATAGATACCGGATAAGTAGGTATAAAACCTACTTATCAGTTGCCACCGGTATGATTATTATCGTGTTGTTGGTCATTATCTTTTGGTTGGGCTGGCTCATTATCGTGCTCCAATAACTGAGCCATATTCACAACATCTGAATATAAACAAAGTTTGTGAGAAATGAGGTATTGACGTATCTCGGGTTTCAAACCTTTTAGAAACATTCGCGTCATTCTCTTCTCATTATCAACCAAGTGGGACGCAAACCGGGACAACTCGGAAAACTTAGCTTCGTACTGCGACACAGTCATATTGTTTTGCTCCAGTTTGATGAACTCTACCTCCTTCATGTGACTAATAATTTCGAGAAAGTACTTGTCGTTGAACAGCTCTTGGAACTTCTACCAAGACATTTTCAGTGCGGCAGGTTGAGTACGTTTTACTGATTCCCACCAGTAATCGGCCTCTCCTCTCAACATGAAGGTGGCAAAGGGAACCTTTTGCTCCTCGGAGCATCACAAGACATCAAATATCTTGGTGATCTGCTTTATCCACATCTCCGCCTTAAGTGGTTTTGGCTCTCCCAAAAACTCCGGTGGTCCTAGCTCCTTGAACTGCTTAGCGGTGACCCTCCGTGAGTTGCCAGTGTTTCCACCTGCATTTTGAACAGGAGTCTCTCTCGCCTGATGTTGCATGAATTTCATAAAGCCTCTAAACATGCCATCATTCATCATCTGATCGGTGTTGTTATTTACCTGAGGATTATTGTCTTCTTGATGCACATTAACTTGTGTATTGATCGTTGGTGACTCAACGGTCTCATGTGCTTCATTGCTTATCTCGACATTTTCAGATGCCATTTTCGAACACTGCCACAAAACAAGGTTTAATTGACATATCACATATTACCCTTATACTCTGATCGACTAATTAAATACCAAATAAACTTAGGTAGGTCATACTAGCGAAAGAATTCCCCGTCTCTCCCCTCCTAGTTCTTGTCTTACATCTCAGCTAGGGATCATATCCCTAAGCTTTGATACCAACTGTGACGCCCCCAAAATAGGTATACATCACCCATCTTGAGTCACCAAATACATGGTACATAAATCAAACACAAACTTCTTTAATACAACTGTCGGGTAATATACGATAAAACATAGCTGAGACTTTAAACAAGAATATTTCCTTCTAGACAATATCCATTCTCAATGGAGTCCTCATTAAAATTATTATCACACTATTTTACAGAATAGTGAGGACTACTAAAGCAACCATCTGGACCGTCACTCTGTTCCCCGACTAGTCCCAGCTATATTCTCATTTCCTGAAGAGAACAGTGAAAGAAAAGGGTGAGCTCAACTAGCCCAGTAAGAAATATTATGACTAAGATAATGCAGAATAAATTATCCTTAGCCTTAAATAGTATAACAACTGATAGAATACAATAGACAACAAGTTTTAGATCAACAACTGCAGCGAAATAAGTAATCCATTAGAAGAGTCAAGTAGAGCATGATATCTACCATCTTCTATGATTTAAAAAGTTTTTCATCAACATTATAGCTGAGACTCAGCTTAATAAATAAACCACATCATTGAATCATCCCTGCACTACGGGCCAAGGATATTCATGTAATCATCAATGGTCATGATTATACCGAATAATCCCTAGTCATAATCATACCAACAACTGTCCATCAATGCACTAAGGGCCAACGAGGACTTTTACCACATCATTTGTAACATTATGATTCATGATTATACCGAATGATCCCAGTCCATCTATGCACGTAAGCCAAAGATGACTTTCATCACAATATAAGCATGAGAATGATGACAATGACATAAGCATTAATCAAACGAAATCAAGGATAAATATTAAAGACTTTAAATTTATCCAGAGTTTAAAAATATCCAAATTGTCAACATGATACTGCTTTGTGGAGTAAAATTCAAGAATAATATTCATGTATCAAAAATAATTTGGACAAAGAAAATATATGTTTCGGGTGAATAGTACCCTGTGAATAGTACTTCGGGAATAGTACCCCGTGAATAGTACCCTAACATGAAAAGTGTCCCGAATACCCGAGTGAATAATACTAGAGTGAATAGTAACTGGGTGACTAGTAACCCGTGAATAGTAACTCATGAATAGTACTCTAGCACAAAAAGTGCCCCGAATACCCGAGTGAATAATAGTAACGTGCATAGTAACTGGGTGAATATTAACCGAGTGAATAGTAACCCATGAATAGTAACTCGTAAAAGAAAAATACCAAAGAAAATGATATTCCATGACGAGTAAAAAAGAAATGATATCGCATACGAGTATAATAGAATATACAAAACTGCAAATGGATTTTCACCCGCCATGCGGTAATCCACGTAGATAGATCATTTCTACAATTTTAATAAAGAATGAATATGAAGGGTCATTCACCATGCATGCGGTAGTCCGCGTAGACAGGTTATTCCAAGAGAACAATAAAGAATGGAACAACAACCCTTTCGAGTATTGAAAGAAAATAACTCTCTTCATGAATACGAAAGAAATAATACCCCTTGCGACTATCGAACGAAGATAATATTCCTAGGAATATTAAACGAAATGATATTCCTTACGAATATTGAATGAAAATAATATTTATACGAATACGAAAAATAATATCTCTTCAGAATATGAAATAAATAATACCCCTTACCTCAGAAGAAGACTGGATACTAGAATAGTGAAGTAACAGATTTCTCTTCTTCTTTTTCTCTATAGCTTCTCTCTCTATAATTGCTCTCGTGAGACTTAGTGAATTGGTGAGAATGAAGGAAGAATGAGCTTCTATTTATAGAAAAACATAGTTTTGATAATTGTACATTTTGGGGCTCAAAATATTATAGTATAGTACCTTCATCTTTTCTTTTATTTTTAATTTAGCCCTGTAAGTATTATCAAACTTGCACCACCTCTCCTAATATATCATGTGAATCAATAGTACAATCATGTGACTCAATAGTTCTATACATGTGAAAAAAATAATTACAGTATAGTACCTTCATTTATACCTCTATTTTTAGTTTAGTCATGCAAGTATTATCAATCTTGCACCACCTCCCCTAATAGTACATGCATGTGAATCAATAGTACACACATGTGAACAAATAGTTATAATCATGTGAATTAATAGCAATTAATTGCTCGTTTATCCGATTAATTACCCAATTAGTCAATATAACCTCCAGACATCAATTATTATCGAAATAGATGTCGATTTCCACTAACACTAATAATCACAACACAATGGAAATATCAATTTCATCTTTAATCAACACGAACTTATTCATCATTAATATATAAACTCACAATATTTAACAACCAGATCATTCACAGGAAAGAGGGGGCTTTCCGATAAGTATTTCTCCCTATTGGCGAGCAATTAGGTGACCAAACCTCTCCTCAACAGAACTTTCTAGACATCTTCAATATTACAAATAATAATATGAATAATTTTGTCGTCTCAATTAATGATTTAATAATAATAAATATTATGCAGATGATACTGTGGCAATAATTGAATCAATAATATAAGAGATATGATGCAGCAATTACTATAGCAATAATTGAGTATAACTGAGTGATTTCTCACGTAAGCATCAATAATTAATATCGTGTGCTACTATGCAACCACGCGTATTATTGTACTTTTACCACCGGGTAGTTCAACAATTTAACGGTAAAACTTTTGCCGTTATTTTTATAAAGAGATAATTCTGTCGTTTTCTAACTACGACAATACTTCCGTTGTGGGGTCCACCAATGATTGTGCCGTCGTACGAATATTTCCTGTTAAAACGAATATTCCCCAACCAATTGAATATTCCCCGACACAACGAATATTTTATATCAACTTGCTTACTTTGCAAAATTTTCAAATGTTACCCACAACTATAACATTATATCAAATCCACACCATAATATTCAAAAATATATTTTGAGAAAAAATTAATCTTTATTCATAAAAGTTGGGGTCTTACAAGTTTTCCTCAACTACATTCAATTCACTAGAACACACTTTCACATGAGTCTTGTACAACGAACAACAAGCAACACCTCTTGTAATCACCATAGAGCCCTTGGTAAGCTTCCACTTTCCACTTCCAAAGTGATTCTCATAGCCTTCTCTGTCCAAGGCCATTCCAGAAATCAAGTTGAGACGTAAAATCAAGAACGTGTCTAACATCCCTCAAGGTAACAGTGCAACCAACACCTGTCTGAATGCAAACATCACCAATTCCAATAATCTTGGACTGATCAGTATTTCCCATTCTCACGTACCCAAAGTCTCCAGCTTTGTAAGTTATGAAAAATTCTCTCTTAGGTGTAACATGATACAAAGCACCAGTATCAACCACCCAATCAACTTTCTGATCATCAACATACAAGCATTCTTCTTCCCCAAATGAAAGAATAACAACATCTTTGGTGACTGTGGCTGCAGTGTTCTTATCATCAACCTTTCCCTGCTCACCAATTTTCTGCTTGTCTAACTAAATTCTGTAATTTCTCTTGTAATGACCTTCCTTATTACTATAAAACCATCGATACGTTTCACCTTGTCTGGTTTTTGACTTGCTCCTATGATTTTTGCTTTTGTTGCGACTTGTATCTCCTTTGTGAGATCCTCTAAAATTGCTTATGCCCCTGTTCTCTATAATAAGAGCATGAGTCTCAAAATTTACGCCTTGCTCATTTCGCCTTGTCTCCACATTATGAAGATTGTCCTTGACCATTTGCATAGTCATTTTTCCTTCTAGAGCTGAATTGCTTAGAGACACCACCAAAGTCTCCCAGTTGTTTGGCAACGAACTGAAAAGCAAAAGAGCCTGAATCTCATCATCAAGATTCAACTTCATGGTGGACAACTGGTTCACCAATCCTTGGAACTCACTCATATGCTCCGACACACTGCTCCAGTCCTTGTACTTTAGATTCACAATTTTTTGAATGACAAAAGTTTTATTTTGTGCATTCTTCTTCTTGTACATAGACTCTAGTGTTGTCCATAGAGTGTGAGCATCTGTTTCCTGCGAAACATGGTGGAACACACTTTGATCAATCCATTGCCGGATGTGACCAATAGTCTTCCTATTCATTTTATTCCAATCAGTCTCAGATTTATCCGCGGGCTTCTTTCCCTTGAGCTCCAACGGATCATACAAATCCTTGTAATAAAGGATATCCTCCATTCTGGGCTTCCGGATCAAAAAATTTGAAGAGGTCAATTTAATCATAGCTCCGACTGATTCCTCCATAAAATTTATCAAAAACAACCGAGCAAATAACCTTAGCTCTGATACCAGTTGTTGGGAAAAAAAAATCACCTCCCAAATACTGTTGTCTTTGATAAATTAGACAGATATGTCAAACAGATTAAATTTGTAGTTCCACCAAAATAATAACCAATGCAGGAAATAAGTAGAAAATATCAAACCACGAGATACCAAGATTTTACGTGGAAAACCCTCTAAAACTAAGAGGTAAAAATCACAGGACAAACTCCGAACAATTCACCAGAATAATTTGAGAGAATACAAAGATATCTTAATTTGAGTACAAACCCAAATTACTTCACCACAATAAATATGTGATGAAACCCAAATAAAATACTCTTTTATTTAAACTATCTTTCTCTCTCTATTTTTCTAAAGCTTCATAAAAATCTTTTCTCTCTATCTCCTTTTCTCTTAAGCTCTCGGATGAGAGTAGAAACTTTGGTGTTGGTATGTTTTCTTTTTCCACTTGCTGCCTTTTTATAGCTGAATAGAGGAGAAGAGGAGTAAATGAGGTAGGCAAAATTTTCAATGGGCGGGGCAATAAATAAGGTGAGGAATTTTGTTGACCAACCGATTTTTTAGATTATCCTTCGGATATATGATAGCTTTGTTATGCTTGGGTATGCCCCTTGTAAACATGTACTTATTATTATTTGGTTGTTTATGAATTTAAAACTCAATTACTGGGAAAATAAACATTGTCCAGATTTTGTTCTTATACTTTCTCTTTCTCCATTTATGTTTATCTAGTTATCATTTATTATATTATGCCATTTTGAGAAATGATTGACCAATTGAGTGTTGTTACAACATTACAATAGTTAGATTTTGTTTGCTGACACCTAGAATATTTCATAATTCCAAAAAAGATCAGTATCTCTTCTCCTAAAGCAAATAAGAAAATTTTTTGAAGAAAGTTTTTGATAGTTTAGGGACATTTAAAGGGTATTTTTTTTTACCAAAGATGCATGTCAGTACCCACAAACCAGTTCTTTATTATTTATTATAACAACACAACCAAAATCAGTTCGATTGGAATATGCTCGACACCTCAACTCAATATTTATATATAGACGAGAACCTTGGTATAATGGAAAATGCAATACAGTTGCTTTAAATATAGACACCAACGACACTTAAACCCCATACTTATAACAAGTAGGAACCTCAGCACAATCAACGATTGATGCGGAAGAAGATGTCACACACAACTATGTATTGTTGAATGATAAGTCAAAACTGAATCTCAAAAACAAACTAAGAATAAATTAGGAATTCTTCAAAAAATCAAAAGAAGAGATTAATCTCACAAGAATTTTATTAATAAATGAAGTGCTTTAATTACATCAGTTTTGACCTCTATTTATACTACTCATAAGTAATTCTAATTCTAATAATAAAAGAAACAAATTACATAACAATCCAACTTAAAATTGGAGTTGAAATCCTAAATAAATAAAATCTAACTACATTAGTATTAAAAACTAATTTTTTTAGAATCCCAAAATCAGACAATTAAACATTTATGCCCAAATCACAATAGATAATCAAGAAATAATTATTTATAACTTAATCAGGAAGCATGCTAATCTTCGTTACACAAAAAGATCCATTGTAACCTTAAAAAGGAATTTAGTTCAACATAATTGATATAAAATCCAACATCCACAAGTTATTTAGCATACTGAATACAAGAACAAAAGATGAAGAAATAGAAATAAAACTTTGTTGTAATCCCTTGCTCTTCTCCACTTTTGCCTTCAATTGTCCTTGCTAACCTCCTTGCTTCAATCTCCACTAGCTGATGTAAAACTAGGGTTTTCTAATTGAATAATCCTCCTCTTCTCTTCCTTTGAATTAGTCTTTTATGCCTCCCTAATCGCGTCACAAATCAAAGCTAAATCAACTCTAGAATCCTGCTCAAACATGGAAACTCATATCTATCTGCCGACCAGCCCGCCCCGCGCAGGATTTTTTACCTTTAATGAGCCCACTCTAGCAGGTGTCTCTTGTATTACCTCCCCGGCGGGGTATTTTGCTCTATAATGCCCGCCCTAGCAAGATTTTTTGACCAAAAATTACATAAATGTCATTATGCTCCATTTTCATGTTTTGATCCTCCGAAGCCATTTCCTACAATACAAACACAAAAATAAAAACAAGTAAAATGACACAAAATATTTTAAGAATTAAGAAAGAATGAAGCCTTAAAGATGTCCAAATCATAGGTATAAAACCCAATCATCAGTGACTAAAAACATAAGGCTAAACTTAGAACTTTGATTTCCTTAATCTTTAACAGGGTTTTTCTAAAGAATATCCTGATGTGCATAATCTGATATTGACTAATCAATTATCTAAATAATGAAAAGTTTTTAAAGTCTAGATCTTTATTGTGCCTTTGGGAAACAACAGATACCGTGGTTGTTAAAATTCCGATCCGAATCGTATTATTGCATAGGATTGCGATCCCACTAAAGGGAAATAATCCAGATCAGAGAAAGTTCACAAATATGCATAAGATCGTATATAATCACATAGGATCACGTGGAATAGTAGGATCGATGTGGAATCGTACAATCCTATCAAAGTGAACTAAAAACATGTATTTGGGCTCTTTTTGACTTGCACAAATAGTTTAACTAAATAAAAAAAATTTAAACTTCTAATTTTTGAAACCTATAAACCTCAAAGGAAATGCATTTGATATTTGAATATTGCTACTAGGTACTCCTTTCATAGTTGAATTATTTTATAGTACATAATTAGTGTTCAAATTGATTGATTGACACCTACTAGTTAATATATGTGAAAAGAGTAATTGATTTTAACAAGTATTAAGTTTATTGACTATATATATTCGTAAATGTAATAAAAAATCTATATATTTTATGTGAAGGTTGTGGTCGAATTCTATTAAAATTGTAATAATCAATGTGAGAATTTATACTTTAATTTTCTTTGACAATTTAAATATGAGATGAGAGAGAGATACATTCTCGTATTAAAATAATTTATATTTCATTTTTATAGAATCTTACGATCCTACTATTTAATTCTACGAGCCTATCCTTAGAACACCAAAACGATCCTACATAGAATCCCAATTTTAACAACCTTGATACTTGTTTTCCCTCTATTTCAGTCTATATTTTGTGTGCATCTATTAAATATACTAAAATGCAGTACATGATACCATAGCTTGACACCTATCATTCCCATAATTCAACACGTTTCCTGCCTAATTAATGTTCTTTAAGACTCTTAACAAAACTGCTAAGCTAACATAACAAATGAGGATGAAAACAAACCCTAATTCATTCCCCTAAATTTTAGATTTATAATCTCCTAAATAACTATAAATCTAAACTGTTTTGATAATATCAACTATTTTGATATTATTCTTTGTAATTTAATTATTATTTAATAAAATCACTTCTTTATGCTATTAATTAATTTTTTTAATTTATAATCCCCTAAATCACTATGGGGGTGTATTCAATTTAGATTTTTAAAGACTTTTTTTAAGTGACAGACTTTTGTAGAGTTTGTGAATTTTAGTGACTTTTAAATTTGAAGACTTTTTTAAAATGACTTTTATAGACTCCATGAAATAAGTGACAAACTTTAATAAACTTTTTACCAAGATTTTGATAGACTTTTTGTAAGACCCCAGCTTTTATAAATAAAGATGAATTTTTCTATAAATATTATTTTTGAATATTATGGAATAAATTTGATATAATGTTATAGTTGTGGGTAATATTTATAAATTTTGCAAAGTATGCAAGTTGTTATAAAATATTCTGTTTGGTCTGGGAATATTCTTTTGTTAGGGAATATTCGCATACAATGGCTCAATCATTGGTGGACCCCACAATGTAATTATTATTGTCCTGATTGAGAAAACGACAAAAATATTTTATAAAAATAACTACGGAGGTGTTACCGTTAAAAGCTGTTGAACTACCCGTTGGTAAAAGTACGAATGCGCCAGAGTGGCGTATTGCGTAGTACACTAGTATTGATTATTGATGCTTACGTGAGAAGTCACTCACTATGCTCAATTATTACTACAATAATTGTTGCATCATATCTCTTATATTATTGATTCAATTATTGTCACAAGATCATCGTATATAATATGTTATAATATTAAATCAATAATTGAGACGACAAGTTATAAATGATTAATAATTGTTGAAAGATTAAATATGTGTTGATGAAAAAAAATAATTTGTGGTAAGTTTGATTATTTTATGGGGGCTCATATGTCATCATCTAAGAGTCTCTTCGTCAATAGTAATTACCCTTGTGAATAGTATTTAACCTTCGTCAATAGTAATTACCTTCACGATAGTAATTACCCTTGTGAATAGTATTTACCTTCGTCAATAGTATTTACCTTCGTTAATAGTAATTACCTTTACCGACGTCGAACCACTTATCGTTTCACATTACAAAAGGCCAAACCAACGTCAAGCCACTTGCCTTTTCACACGGCGGTGCTAAGCTAGAAATCTTCTATAAATAGAGGCCTAGGGCTTCATTATTTTTCACTTATTTATTCAAGCTATAGAGAGAAAGTATTGAGAGAATAAGAGAGAAAGAAGAAGAGTATTTTGTTACTACACTTCCAGCGAAGATTCAATCTCCTACCAAATGTAAGGGTGTTATTCTTTTTCTTATTCATGAAGAGAACTGCTTGTTATTCCATTGCTTATTATTCATTGGAATAACTTTTGTATAAGTGGTTTACCCTATATTTGGTGACATTCTTCTATTATTACATTGGAACATCCATGCATGTGTTTTACACCGACTGGTTCCGCTCTTTATTATTATTCTGCTGGAACATCCTCGTGTGTGTTTTACACCCACCTGGTTCCGCCTTTTATTATTATTCTGCTGGAACATCACATGCATGTGTTTTACACCGGACGGGTTCCGCTCTTTATTATTATTGGAACATCCTGTTTGTGTGTTTTACAGGACACAGGTTCCGTCTTTTATTATTTTGTTGGAATATCCTATCGTGTGTTTTACACCGGATCCGGTTCCATCTTTATTATTCTGTTGGAACATCCCATTCGGCAGAATTTCACGACTGGTTCCGTTATTTATTATTCATTGGAATAACTTTTATGCATGCGGTCTATCGCATGCATGGTGATTTCTTTTGTTATTCCATTCTTTATTATACCCAAATTGGTTAAAACTTTGACTTCTATACTCCATGAAATTAGTGGAATATCCTTGATATTTGCGTTTCATCCAAAGATATCTTTTCATGAAAATATTCTTCCGATCATTCTTGAATTTTACTCTACAAAACAAGATCATATTGATAATTTGGGCGTTAATAATTCCCGGATAAAATAATTCTTGAACTTGTTTTATTGAATTCTTATATCATTGTCATCATCCTCATGTTTATATTTTTTTAAAGTCATCTCGTGGCACATGAGTGCATAGATGGACTTGGAATGATTATGACCGAGAGACTATTCGGTGTAATCATGACCGTAATGTTACAAATGATGTGGTAAAAATCCTCGATTAGTAGTAGTGCATTGATGGATGATTGTTGGCATGATCATGACCATTAATGAATACACAAATATTCTTGGCCCGTAATGCATGAATAATTGTGGTCGTGATACTAAAGAATATCCTTGGCCCGTAGTGTGGGGTGATTCGATGATGTGGAATATTTATTAAAGTGAGTCTCACCTATAATGAATGATGAAAAACCTTTTAAAACCTAAAAGATAGTAGACTTTATTTTCTACTGACTCTTTTAATGGATTACGATATTCATTGCAGCTTAAACCGATTGTCTATTGTATTTTATCAATTTAACATTGTTGAAGACTATTGATAATTTATTACGCATTATCTTAGTCATAATATTTCTTCTTTGGGCTAGTTGAGCTCACCCTTTCTTTCACCGTTTTCTCTTGAAATGAGAATATAAATTTGACGACGAGTCTGGGAAACGAGTGATGGTCCTCAAGATAACATTAGTAGTCCTCACTATTATGTGAAATAGTGTGATAATAATTGTAATGAGGACTCCTTTTTGAGTTTGTATAATATCTAGTAGACGATATTTGTATTTAAACTCACAGTTTATGTCGTATTGTACACGACAGTTATGTTAGTAAGTTGTATTTAAATTCTGTACCATGTAAATGGCGACCCAAGATGGGTGATGTATCCCTAATTTTGGGGGCGTCACAGTTGGTATCAGAGCTTAGGGATATGATCCCTGGCTAAGATGTGAGAATAGTACTAGGAGGGAGGCGAGACGGAATACCTTCGCTAGTATGACCTACCTAAGTTTATGTGCTATTTTATTGGTTGGTCAAAGATAGGGATAATTTGTTACATGTCAATTAACCTTTTGTTTTGTGGCGATGTCAAAAATGACATCCGAGAATGTTGAGAATAGCAATGGAGCGCAGGCGATCGTTGATTCACCACATATCAATAATCAGGATAATGTGCATCAGGAAGGCGACAATCCTCATGCAAACAACAACACTGACCAAATGATGAATGATCAAATGTTCAGAGGCTTTATGCAATTTATGCAACAATGAAAGAGAGCGACTCTGCCCAAAACGTAGGTGGAAACACGAAAAACTCTCGGGCGGATTCCGCTAAACAATTCAAGGAGATGGGACCACCGGAGTTTAAGGGAGAGCAAAAACCACTTCAGCGGAAGCATGGATAAAACAGATTACCAAGATATTTGATGTCTTGGGATGCTCCGAGGAGAAAAGGTTCCCTTCACGCCTTTATGTTCTTGTGGAGAAAGCGGATTCTTGGGTGGAATCGGTAAAACATACTCAACTCACATCAGTCTCAAGATATATCTTGGGAGAAGTTCCGGGAGTCGCTCAACGACAAATACTTTCACGAAAATATTCGCCACATGAAGGAGGTGGAATTTATCAAGTTGGAACAAAACAATATGGCCAGTGTCGCAATACGAGGCAAAATTTGCGGAGTTATCACTAGTTCGTCGTCCCACTTGTGGATAATGAAGAGAAATGGCGCGAATGTTTTTAAGAGGTTTGAAGCGGAGATACGTCAACATCTTATTTCTCATAAACCGTGTTTGTATTCGAGATGTTGTAAATAGGGCTCGATTAGTGGAACGCGATAATGAGTCAACACAACTAAAAAGAAGCGGTAAACAAAATTATAATACCGGTGAGAGTAGTCATCAAGCGGTGACAACAAGCGTGGAGGGAATCAACGGGCCGGATATGGTAACCACTTCGGTGGTAATCGGGGCCAAAACAATAAGAATGGACATTTCAAGAAACGGAGATTCAACAATGGTGGAAAGACGTCAGCACCAAAGACCCATTGTTAAGGAAGGAGAAAGACCACCTATCATATGCTTCAAATGCGGAGGAGAGGGACACATCATCCAAAGCTGCGTCAATGTCAGTCAAAGCATGTTATAATTATGGAAGAGAAGGTCACTTAGCTCGATTTTGTCGTTTCATCAAAGACAAATTCAGCTAGGATGGAGGCACCAAAGGCCATCCCGAAAAATTCAAAACCTAGAGTCTGAGGGAGAGAGCGTTTGTTGTGACCTCCCAAAGAGCAAGGAATTCGAATGAGGTCATCACGGGTAAGCTTATCATAAACTCTAATGAAGTCTATACTTTATTTGATACCGGTTCTACCCATTCTTTTATTTCTCCTACTTGCGCTCATCGATTAAATTTGACTCCGGAGAAATTAGACTTTGACTTATCTGTGGAAACTCCGTTGGGAGAAACCTTCATTACATCCATTGTTTATAAGTCTTGTTTGGTTCAAATCGGTACCCTCACATTACCTGTCGATCTTATTTCATTAAAAATACTTGCATTTGACGTGATTCTAGGGATTGATTGGTTAACTACTTATCATGCAAAAATTGATTGTTTTCGTAAGGTTGTTAGCTTTCATATTCCTAATCAACCTATTATGCGAATTCAAACGACCAAACCATTAAAATCAATCACGGTCATCTCAAGCCATAAAGCTATTTGTTTATTGAAAAACGGATGTCGAGCTTTCTTAGCTCATGTCACAGATTTAAATAAAAATACGTCAGTTTTAAACGATATTCCTATTGTTAATAAATTTCCTGACGTATTCCCCGAAGAACTTCCTGGCCTACCCCCAGAGCGTGAAATTAAATTTTGTATCGACCTTGAACCCTAGACAAAACCTATTTCCAAAGCCCCATATCGAATGGCTCTATTGAACTTCGTGGAGTTAAAGACCCAACTGCGAGAATTGTTAGACATTGGCTTTATTAGTCCCAGTACTTCTCCTTGGGGTGCTCTGTTCTATTCGTGAAGAAGAAAGATGGGAGTATGCGACTTTGTATTGATTATCGGGTGTTGAATCATGTCACCATCAAAATAGGTATCCATTGCCACGTATTGATGACTGTTTGACCAATTTGCAAGGAGCCAAATTCTTTTCAAAGATTGATCTTCGTTCCGGATATCACCAATTGAAGATTAGAACCGCTACATTCCAAAGCGACTTTTCGAACTTCGATGCGGGCATTATGAATTCCTAGTCATGTCCTTTGGATTGACTAATGCTCCCGCCGCCTTCATGGATATGATGAACCGAGTATTCAAGGAATATTTAGATCACTTTGTGGTCGTCTTTATTGATGACATCCTTATTTATTCCAAAAGCCGTGAAGATCATGAGCAACACTTGAGGTCGACACTCCAAAAGCTTCGTGAATATAAGCTTTATGCCAAGTTGAAGAAATGCGAGTTACGGCTTGAAGAAGTAGCATTCCTTGGGCACGTGGTATCAAGTCATGGAATATCTGTTGACCCAACAAAGATTGAAGCTATTCAAAGTCGGAACAACCTAAATCGTTGATCAAGTCGTAGCTTTCTCGGTTTAGTTGGTTATTATCGAGATTCGTGGAAGAATTTTCTCGAATCGCTATTCCATCGACTCACTTCGGTGACTCGGAAAGATACAAAGTTCTATTGGAGCGAAGAATGTGAGAAGAGTTTTCAAGAACTCAAGAGGAGACTTATTTCAAAGACTGCTCGACAATACCATCTAGCTCGGAGGGATTTGTCATCTACAGTGATGCTTCGAGCAAAGGGTTGGGATGTGTTCTTATGCAACATGGAAAAGTTATAGCCTATGCCTCGCGACAACTCAAAGAATATGAGAGGAATTATCCTACTCATGATCTAGAGTTAGCAAATTGTTGTCTTTGCACTTAAAATTTGGAGGCATTACTTGTATGGGGAGAAAGTGGAGATCTTTACTTGATTATAAAAGCCTCAAATATTTCTTCACTCAAAAGGAACTCAACATGCAACAACGACGTTTGGCTTGAATCGCTTGAAAGATTATGATCATACCATCCAATACCATCCTGAAAAGCGAGCGTGGTAGCCGACGCATTAAGTAGAAAATCATATGCAAGTCACGAAAAGCGATATTGTCAACGCAGCGCCCATTTTGTGTGACTTGCAAAGGATGGAGATAGAGTTAAAGACTCGAGGGACGCATGTGATGATAGCGAGTATTCGAGTAGAACCGACTTTAATCGATAAAGTTAAAGTCGCTCGAGCTACGGACACGGAGCCGATGCGTATGAGGAAAAAAAAAAATGCAAGAAGGTGCTATCTTGCCAAGCAAGAATCGATGAAGAAGAAATACTTTGAGTCAACACGGACTTTGTGTTCCTAACGACCACGATTTAAAGTATAATATCATGATGGAGGCGCACAACACACCATTTGCAATCCATCTCGAGAGTACCAAAATGTATCATGATATTAAATCATACATTTTGGTGGAGCAATATGAAGAGAGAGATAGCGTTGTTTATCTCAAGGTGTCTAACTTGTCAACGAGTTAAAGTGGAGCATCAAGTACCAAAAGGTCCATTGCAACCACTTGAAATTCCGAATGGAAGTGGGAGCACATTACCATGGATTTCGATTCTGGGCCTTCCTAAGGTTTCCCAAGGCATTGATGCGATTTGGGTCATTGTTGATAGATTGACCAAGTCCGCTCATTTCTTACCGATCGAGAAACTTATACACTTGAACGTCTTGCTCAGTATGTACATAAACGAGATTGTAAGATCGCATGGTATGCCAAAGATCCATAGTTTCCGATCGAGACCCAAGATTCACTTCACAATTTTGGGTTAGTTTGCAAAAAGCTATGAGCACAGACTTACAATTTAGCTCGGCATATCATCCTCGGACGACGACGACGACCGAGAGGACTATTCAAACTCTTGAAGATCTATTAAGACTACTGTGTCCTTGATTTCAAGGGAGTTGGGACAAGTTCTTACCATTGGTGGAGTTTTCCTACAACAACGCTTATCAAGCAAGTATTGGCAACTGGCTCCATTCAAGCGTTGTATGGAAGAAAGTGTCGTTCTCGGTATCTTTGGGATGAGGTGGGTGAAGCAACGTTGTTGGGACCGGAGTTGGTACGTATGACTACGGAAAAAGATTCAAACGATCCGAAAACGTATAAAAACCTCACAAAATCGACAAAAAGAGTTATCCTGATCTTCATCGAAATGACGTGGAATTCGATATAGGAGATCATGTGTTCTTAAGAGTTGCTCCATGGAAAGGAGTTACAAGATTTGGAAAGAGAGGAAAACTTAACCCTCGATTCATCGGTCCATTTTTAATCCTCGATCGAGTAGGAACTGTGGCCTATAGACTCGCTTTACCGCCAAATATGTCTCGTGTTCATAACGTTTTTCACATATCTATGTTACGTAAATATGTGAAAGACCCAAACCATATTATTGAGTTAGAACCGGACGAAATAGCGGAAGATTTGACGTATGAAGAGGTTCCTGTTCAAATTTTGGATAAGAAGGAACATATTCTACGCTCCAAGGTTATACCTCAAGTCAAAGTTTTATGGAGGAACCACGATGTTGAGGAAATGACTTGGGAGTTAGAATCAAAATGAAATCAAGGTATCCTTACCTCTTCAACATACCAGTGCGTACCCTAATTTCGAGGGCTAAATTTCATAAGAAGGGAGGTTGTAAGACCCGACTTTTATAAATAAAGATGAATTTTTCTATAAATATTATTTTTGAATATTATGGAATAAATTTGATATAATGTTATAGTTGTGGGTAATATTTATAAATTTTGCAAAGTATGCAAGTTGTTATAAAATATTCGTTTGGTCGGGGAATATTCTTTTTGTTAGGGAATATTCGTATAATGGCTCAATCATTGGTGGACCCCACAATGTAATTATTATTTATTGAGAAAAAACGACAAAAATATTTTATAAAAATAACGGCGGAGGTGTTACCGTTAAAACTGTTGAACTACCCTATGGTAAAAATACTGATATCTGGCGTAGTTGCATAGTAGCACACCGGTATTGATTATTGATGCTTACGTGAGAAGTCACTCGGCTATGCTTTCAATTATTGCTACGATAATTCTTTGCATCATATCTCTTATATTATTGATTCAATTATTGTCACATTATCATCGTATAATATGTTATAGTATTAAATCAATAATTGAGATGACAAGTTATAAATGATTAATAATTGTTGAAAGATTAAATATGTGTTGATGAAAAAAAAATGATTTGTGGTAAGTTTGATTATTTTATGGGGGCTCATATGTCATCATCTAAGAGTCTCTTCGTCGATATTAACTATCCTTGTGAATAGTATTTACCTTTGTCAATAGTAATTACCTTCGTCGATAGTAATTACCCTTGTGAATAGTATTTACCTTCAATCAATATAGTATTTACCTTCGTTAATAGTAATTACCTTTACCAGACGTCCGAACCACTTGTCGTTTCACATTACAAAGCGCCAAACCAATTAAATCAAGCCACTTGCCTTTTCACACGGCGAAATGCTAAGCTAGAAATCTTCTATAAATAGAGGCCTAGGGCTTCATTATTTTTTCACGAATTCATTCAAGCTATAGAGAGAAAGTATAGAGAGAATAAGAGAGAAGAAGAAGAGTATTTTGTTACTACACTCTTCTTTGCGATATTCAATCTCCTACCAAATGTAAGGGGTGTTATTCTTTCTTATTCATGAAGAAACTGTTGTTATTCCATTGCTTATTATTACATTGGAATAACTTTGTATAAGTGGTTTACCCTATATTTGGTGACATTCTTCTATTATTACATTGGAACATCCATGCATGTGTTTTACACCGACTGGTTCCGCGTCTTTATTATTATTACATTGGAACATCACATCGTGTATTTTACACCGGACTGGTTAAAATCTTTATTATTATTACATTGGAACATCACATGCGTGTGTTTTACACCGACTGGTTCCGCCTTTATTATTCTGTTGGAACATCCTGTTTGTGTGTTTTTACACCGACTTTAGTTCCGTCTTTATTATTACTGTTGGAATATCCTATCATGTGTTTTTACAGGATGCAGTTCCATCTTTATTATTACATTGGAACATCCTCGTAGGTGTGAATTTCACGACTTCGGTTCCGTTATTTATTATTCATTGGAATAACACATGCATGCGATCTATCGCATGCATGGTGATTTCTTTTGTTATTCCATTCTTTATTATACCCAAATTGGTTAAAACTTTGACTTCTATACTCCATGAAATTAGTGGAATATCCTTGATATTTGCGTTTCATCCAATATCTTTTCATGAAAATATTCTTGATCATTCTTGAATTTTACTCTACAAAAGCAATGATCATATTGATAATTTGGGCGTTAATAATTCTGGATAAAATAATTCTTGAACTTGTTTTATTGAATTCTTATATCATTGTCATCATCCTCATGTTTATATTTTTTAAAGTCATCTGTGGCACGTAGTGCATAGATGGACTTGGAATGATTATGACCGAGAGACTATTCGGTGTAATCATGGTAGTAATGTTACAAATGATGTGGTAAAAATCCTCGATTAGTAGTAGTGCATTGATGGACAAATTGTTGGCATGATCATGACCATTAATGAATACACAAATATTCTTGGCCCGTAATGCATGAATAATTGTGGTCGTGATACTAAAGAATATCCTTGGCCGTAGTGCAGGGGTGATTCGATGATGTGGAATATTTATTAAAGCTGAGTCTCAGCTATAACAGTGATGAAAAACCTTTTAAAACCTAAAAGATATTAGACTTTATTTTCTACTTGACTCTTTTAATGGATTGCATATTCATTGCAGATTAAACCGATTGTCTATTGTATTTTATCGGTTTAACATTGTTGAAGACTATTGATAATTTATTCGCATTATCTTAGTCATAATATTTCTTCTTGGGCTAGTTGAGCTCACCCTTTCTTTCACCGTTCTCTTGAGAAATGAGAATATAAATTTGACGACGAGTCGGGAAACGAGTGATGGTCCTGAAGATAGCATTAGTAGTCCTCACTATTATGTGAAATAGTATGATAATAATTGTAATGAGGACTCCTTTTTGAGTTTGTATAATATCTAGTAGAGCGATATTTGTATTTAAACTCACGATTTATGTCGATATTATACCACGCGATTATGTTAGTAAGTTGTATTTAAATTACATACCATGTAAGTGGCGACCCAAGATAGGTGATGTATCCCTAATTTTGGGGGCGTCACACTTTTGTATACTTCTAATATATCTTGTAGCTTATATTAATTGTTAATTAGCCCATGTGTACAACCTCTCACTCTTTTTCCATGAACTATAGGAAATCTCATTATTTCATTAAATTATTGTGGCATGAGATTTTATATATGTTGAAAGCATTCATATTATTCTACTCATTTCAAGATAAATTTGGATACTCAAATACGAATAAAACTTTAGAAGCTACAGACGCAACACAAAAATTAAGCTCTCTTTTCATTGAACTATATATACTATATATGCGTACGATTTTTTAGTATGATTATCAAACTCTGTTTTTCACAAAATAATATGACAATGAAAATCTATATGATCGCAAATTAAACTTCATAAATATGAGTAAATTTCCACCAAGTTATAAAAAATTTACCAGAGATATTTTTAGTCGCCGGTAAACCACAGACAAAATTGCCAAAGAGAGTTTTTTTTCTTAAATTATTAATAGTTGTTAGTGAACCAAAATTGACCGTTAAAAAATAATTATGTGAATTTTTAATTTATTTATGATGTTAGAAATTAATTAATTAAAATGTTACGTAACTAATTTTTTAACGATCGACCGATTAATCATCTTTTAATTATTATTTTTAATTTTGATGAGTTTTAGAATTTATCAAGATTCTTATATATCATATACTATATCTATATAATATATATATATAATATAATATAATAGTAAAAATCAAAATTCTTGTTTGATTTTTCAAAGTCATAACGAGATATTCCTATAATAAAAGTTTATGTAATTTATCTAATTTTTAATAATTTTAGTAAAAAAAATATAAACGGTTTATAATTTTAATAATTATATTTTCTTAAATTAGATTAATTTATATTCATTTTAAGTTAAAAATTTACTAGAGAGTTTTGCGACTTTTGAATTTTTCATAAAATCTCTTTGTAATTTTTTTACTGGCGATGTGAATTTCTACCTTTGTTTTTAATATTTGGAAGTCTTTAGAGATGAGGCCAGACTTTGGATATAGGTTGATAGTTATAACTTTTCTTTTAAAGTCGGTCAAACTCTACCATTTAATAGAAATCTAAAAAATCAATGACTTTTTAAATACCAAAATACTTTTATAGACTTTATAAAAGTCTTAATTCAATACCACCTAACTTTTAAAGACATTACAAAAGTTGTAATTGAATACCACTAAACTTTTATAAACTCTTTAAATGTCTTGATTGAATACAACCAAACTTTAAAAGCCTTTAAAAGTCTTAATTGAATACATCATCCTACAAGTCTAAACTATTTTAATAATATCAAATTATCCTTTGTAATTTAATTATTACTTAATAAAATCACTACTTTATCTCAACACTACCCCTTACAATGTATATTCATTTGTTTTTCTGTGTAAAATTTGATCATCACACAATAATCTACCATCTTCTTATTATATTTTAATTATTAATTGTACGTACACAGTTATTATTAAAAATTTGAATAATTTCACCGCAATACGCGAGTTTGTATCTAGTTGTTTTACTATATACAAGTGCGAAATCTGAAATGTTATGGATTTAATTAATTTTTTGAAGATTAAAATTTTGATATTTAATTAATCAGATTACATGGTTTAAAATTTGTGCGCGTAAGGCTTTGTTCGGTCACAACTTATAAATTGATCAACTAATTTATAAGTTATTTTTTATTATTAAAATGTTGAGACATGACTTGTAAATCGTCCCCAACAAGCCCTGAGGCGGTTACGTGTATTCTATTAAAAGGAACGGGACAGGTTTAATTTTTTGAGTAATTTGTTGATTTCAGAGTGAAAAGCTCTTCTTCAATCAAAATCTTAGAGAATGGAAATTAGTCATTCAATTCATGTATCTTCCTCTAAATCCAATAAGAATAACCATATACTTCCGGAAGAAATCATAATCGAGATATTGTCGAGGCTTCCTGTGAAATCTCTGCTCCGATTCCGCTCTGTTTGCAAAGCCTGGTTATCCGAAATCTCAAACCCTAGTTTCACCCAATTGCACCTCAATCACAGCCCCTCCGACATCATCGTTCGCAACCACTTTGAACTTAACCAAATTTATAAGTTCTCACTCAGCCACTCCCACCTGCGTTCTTTTACAGAAAATACCGTCAAGCTCGATCCACAACTACTTCTTCCAAGTTCTATTATTATGAGTCCCACTAATTGCATTGTGTGCCTTGGTGGGTGTGCGGATTTTCATTGGGGTAATACACCTCTTCCGATCTACTTTTGGAATCCCCCAACCAAACAATACAAGGAGCCCCGCCCCCCTAAGCACATGTATGTTCACGCTTCGTTAGGGTTTGGTTTTGATTCCCTTTCGAGTGATTATAAGGTTCTTAGGATGGCACTGAGACGTACTAGACCTGTGGTGGAGGTTTACTCCTCAAACTCCGATTCTTGGAGAGAGATTAAGATTCGGTTTCAACTGCGTGCTGGGTATGGACATCCAATTTGTTGTGCTACCATGAAGGGAGTTCAGTATTGGGATGGTTTTGATGAGCCAAAGTGTGTGTTACATTTGATATGCATAATGAGGTGTTTGAGCAAATGTCTAATTTTCCAAATATTTGTTGGCCACAACAAAGGCGAATTGTGGAGTTCAGGGACTCTGTTGCTTTTGTTGTGCACGAATTGGATAGGCCGGGCATTAGTCTTTGGACAATGGATGATGATGACAAGAGATCTTGGACTAAGAAGTATAGTTTAGAGACATTCCCACTAGACATGTCATTTTTGTGGTTTTTGGAGAATGGTGAGATTTTAGCAATTAGATACTCTTGTGAAGGCCGTACGGATGTCCTCCTGTATGACCCTGAAACCCAAGAGAGTAAGATTGTTGACAAACCACCTTGGTTGTTCACAAGGTGTTTTGGTGTTTTTGCCTACACAGAGAGTCTCCTTTCATTCGAAGGATCCAAACAATTATTTCCTAGCCGCATTTTGGATTGATGTTCTAGCTGTCTTTAATTAATTATTGGTGTTAATTCAATGACTTTTTAGTTGTTTAAGTATTTATATAAAGAAATAACAATAAATGTTTTATTTTTAAGATTTTTTATTTTGTGAATCTTTAATTAAATTAGAAGTATATGATTGAAAAAGTTTTGTTTTGGCCTAGAAGCCGGTTACAGTAACAGGTTAGGGGTTCTAATTAACTTATTTTTGGGATTGGTATTCTTTTGGAAAATGAGGTCTATGTGGACTGTAATGTGTCTTTTGTTCATTGTTTGGGAGTGTTAAGACTAGGGGAGTATTCCAACTGCTAGGTTCTTCCTTGTACATAATTTTGGGTGTTCTGTTTTAGACGCAGATTGTATTTTGTGGGTCTTCCTTGCCTTTATCTTAAATACTTGGACGATATTTGTTTGCAAAAAACATGTTTGGGATTAGATTATTTATCTTAATTTAACATTACTTAAACTATTTAATCATTTGATGAGGGACTATAGTCCCATAAAACCATTTGATAGCTTAAAATGAGGGGATTATTAATCCCAAATTCGTCATGAGACTATATAATCTCTCATAAATAGCCTTAGGGATGACAAAAAATAGTTCATATAACTATTTAAAGGACTACTAATCCCCCATAATGGGATAAAGTAGTCTATAATAGTGTTAAATTAAAACAAATAATCCAATCCAAGCATGTTTTTTTATAAACAAACATGGCATTGGAGGTGTACTGGCCCTGCGGGATTGCACCCTCTTTTGGTATCCTTTCTGATGAAGTTTTTTTCTAACTTATTACTATTAGAATAAATAAAAAATAAATATTTACATGGGGTCAGACTTCGATTGCATTTTCTGGATCATTCCAACTACTGGGTTCCCTCCTTGTACGTGATTTTGGGTGTTCTGTTTTAGACGCAGATTGCATTTGTGGGTTATCTTTCCTTTATTTAAATACTTGGTGTGTAACAAAGTAGCTGCCGAATTGGTGCTTCAATAGTTTAGGTAGTAATCCAATTTTCCTTAATTCTTGGTATATTCCCATCATCATCTCTTTCTCCCATCATCTTGATCTCACATTCCAACACATTTTAAATCTGGACAATGAAATAGAAACTCTCCAATTCATTTGAAATAGAAAGGATCATAATTCGTCTGTAAGTGGGGTTTGATCCACTTCTTTATACAAACGTAGCCAAAAATGTTGGATCCATGATACTAGTTTTTTTTTATTATTTAGAGTAATGTTACAGACACAAACTATTATACAAATATTTTACAAATTGTTGATGTGGCATACTTCATCTCAGTATATTGATCAACAAATTAACTGAATGTAGCCTTTCTTCTTGCAATACGATATCTTTGGTAGATTATCTTAGCATCATCAATTTATAAAATATTTGTTGAATAATTTATGTCTAACATTATTCTATTATTTAACAGTATTTATCATGGGCATAGCGAATCATTTCTAGTCAACTCTCAAGTGACAGGTCTCTCTGAGCTAGGTTCTTTAGCCACTAGCTTGTTACCAGCTGAGTTTAATTAATTTCATCTCTCAACTAGATATTTTGCAGTTGTGGTTTGTGCATGGTATCATGTAAATTTTGTGCATTGGTCACTTGATCTTATTATTTTTTGGTTTTGTACTATTTGTTTGGCATTTAGTGTGTTTTCTTTTCATTTGATATTGTACATAACTGGTGCTGGGTATATATATATATATATATATATATATATATGAATGACTTTCTGGAGCTTGTTTGGCTGCCCCCTCAATTGGAATTATTAGTAATATGGAGAGTGAAGGCCTCAAATGTATTGATGGGGGATTATGGAACGGATAATACTACTCTGTTTGTAATCTTGTAGAGGTTAGTCAGCTTAGGATATGCAGCATGCATGGAGATTAGTCAACTTTTCCTTAGGTTCCCATTACCTGCTTTATGATTCTATTCTATCCGCTGGGATTCAGACTATAATTAGACATTGTTTGGAGTTGCCTTTTAATTGACTCTTTCAATATAAATGTTGTTGTTTGAGATGTAATTCTGCATTTAATTAGGTTAAAGGTATTGATATATTAGTTAATATTGACCAGATACTTAATTTGCTGTCCACAAGCAAGTTGTACTAATAGAAGGGTTATTTTCAGGGTTTTATTTCTCTCTGATTAGCGAGGTAATCCCACAAGTTAGAAGAAACTATACCCTGCGCCTGTAGAAGGGTTTTTTGGTACTTTTGTTCTGGACCTGTTCTGAAGTGGCTATGCGCTAATTTGTATGTAGTCTATTTGCTTATGTATACTCAGTGAGAATTGAGAATACATGATCCTTCTGCCAGATATTGTAGCTTTTAAGATGCAACTTGACGGCAGCTTAATTAGTCTAGAATCAAACTATATGCAAACAAAAACACAAGTGAGAGACCTTTTGGTGGGGGATATAGTCTATTTAATTACGAGTCAAACCTCATAAACAGTCTACTCCTGCTCAAACCAGATTTGGAATCCCAAGTATTTTGGCCTATTCAGATAGAAGAGAAGTTTGGTATTTTAGCTTACAGACTCGAATTGCCTTTCTACTGCTAAGGTCCGTCCAATATTTAATGGTTCTTTGCTTAAGAAACAGGCGGGACTGAATTGCACAACTTTGTTATAGACTACCTGCTACTGATGCTAATGACATAGTTTCATATTTCAAATACTGATGACTAGTCACCCGTCTGGTCGTTGCTAGAAGTGTAGGTCGACGGCTCGACTTGTTTGATGTCATTAAGTCTTGCGACTTGGGCAATTAGTCGTCACCAAGTCAGTTCAATTCGACGATTTGTTGGTATCTAGTCGGGCGACTTGAGAACAAACCCAAATTTTAATTTACCCAATTCAATTCCAACAATTGACCCATTACCAAGTAAGCCACCCAATTAAAGATTCAAATAAATATACCCAAATAAGTATGCGACCAAGGGATTACTTCAGCTACAAAAATCGGCAACAAAAAGAAAAGGAAAGTTACACGATCTAAACATCGGCAACAAAAAAACATCAGCCTATAATTTAATTGTGTTATGTAGATATTTAAATGCGGAAAGTTCGGGAGTCGAAAGTTATGATATGAGCAAGTATCTTAATAGGGGTTTAATTTTTTATCAATGATATTTAATAGTTTAAAATGTGAAAATGTAATTTTTTATGTTAATTGAATTTGAATATATATATATATATATATATATATGTGTGTGTGTGTGTGTGTGTGTGTGTGTGTGTGTAGAATGAGTATTGTAAATAATTTCTCATTTTACTGGCGTCTAGTTGTCCAACTAATCGATTGGTCGCTTAAGCAGTCGGTCACCAACTCGCTTCAACTCAATGACTTGACTACTATAACTAATGGATAGTTTTTGTGGAGGAATACTATGATCCATGTAATGACATATTTACACAAACACAAAAATTAAAATCGTACATTTGAAGCGTGATATTACTTTTGATTCGGGAATGTATAAATAATTGATTGTCCTCTGCAACCCAACGGCGTCTCCAAACTACGATACGAGAATGGAGCACAAATCCACGATTCGTGACAGTTAGGTTTTTCTCTGTATTGGGGGAGGTTACTGACATAGGGTTTTTGGGCAAACTTGTTAATTGTGATGTACTAAGGGAGAGGAGACGTGAGTCCAACTCTCAGTTAAGTAAAAAATATATAGTCAATCTCATAAGCTGACTAATAAACCAAATGGGTCGTACCCTCCATGAACACCCCATTTGGATACCCAAAATCTAACATCTCCCACTCGCCCATGACCGGGACGACGTAATCCTCATATCTACCAAAATTAGCTTAAACCAAAACATGTAAACCTCTAACTGTCGAACCGAGCGACAGTCGAGTTCACCTGCAATGTGGGAGCTCTATATCAAACTTGTTAAGGTCAACATAGAGACATCTACCCTTCTAAAGAAAAACAATGCAGGAGCTCTCATGCTAAACTCAATTAGTTCGCGTAAAGGCTACAACCCATAAACTCTAAGTACCCCAAACACATTTGAATTTTCACTAGGTTAAGTATATTTAATCCCTCTGAATGTGATCGCTATTTTGTATCACTTTATGACTACGGAATCTTTTCTGTAGTCATACGTACCAACTCCGGTCCCAACAACGTTGCTTCACCCACCTCATCCCAGCATACTGGAGAACGACACTTTCTTCCATACAACGCCTCATGGAGCCATGCCAATACTTGCTTGATAACTGTTGTTGTATGAAAACTCCACCAATAGTAAGAACTTATCCCAACTTCCCTTGAAGTCAAGGACACAGAGTCTTAATAAATCTTCAAGAGTTTGAATAGTCCTCTCTGATTGTCCGTCCGTCTGAGGATGATATCCAGAACTAAATCGTAAGTCCGTGCCCATAGCTTTTTGCAAACTAACCCAAAATCGTGAAGTGAATCTTGGGTCTCGATCAGAAACTATGGATACTTGGCATACCATGCGATCTTACAATCTCGTTTATGTATATTCGAGCAAGAAGTTCAAGTGTATAAGTTTCGTATTGGTAAGAAGTGAAACGGACTTGGTCAATCTATCAACAATGACCCAAATCAGATCAATGCATTGAGAAACCTTGGGAAGACTAATAACGAAATCCATGGTATCAGCTCCTACTTCCATTCTGGAATTTCAAGTGGTTGCAATGGACCTTTTGGTACTTGATGCTCCGCCTTGACTCGTTGACAAGTTAGACACCTTGAGATAAACAACGATATCTCTCTCTTCATATTGCTCCACCAAAATGTATGACGAAGATCACGGTACATTTTAGTACTCCCAGGATGGATTGCAAACGGTGTGTTGTGCGCCTCCATCATGATTTTATACTTTAAATTAGGGTCGTTAGGAACACAAAGTCTAGAGTTGACTCGAAGTATTCCTTCATCATCGATTCTTGCTTCCGGCATAGCACCTTCTTGCACTTTCTTCCTCATACGCATCAGCTCCAGGTCTGTAGTTTGAGCAGCTTTAACTTTATCAATTAAAGTCGATTTTACTCGTATATTCGCCATCATCACGTGGGTCCCTAGAGTCTTTATCTCTATCTCCATCCTTTGCAAGTCACACAAAATGGGCCTTTGCGTTGACAATATCGCACTCGAACCCGCATATGATCTTCTACTCAATGCGTCAGCTACCACGTTTGCTTTTCCAGGATGGTATTGGATGGTATGATCATAATATTTCAATAGTTCAAGCCAATGTCGTTGTCGCATGTTGAGTTCCTTTTGAGTGAAGAAATATTTGAGGTTTTTATGATCCGTAAAGATCTCCACTTTTTCCCCATACAAGTAATGCCTCCAAATCTTTAGTGCAAAGACAACAGCTGCCAACTCTAGATCATGAGTAGGATAATTCCTCTTATATTCTTTGAGTTATCATGAAGCATAGGCTATGACTTTCCCATGTTGCATGAGAACACATCCTAACCCTTTGCCTGAAGCATCACTGTAGATGATAAACCCCTCCGAACCAGATGGTATTGTCAGAACAGGTGCTGAAATGAGTCTGCTCTTGAGTTCTTGAAAACTCTTCTCACATTCCTCGTTCCAACCGAAATTTGTATCTTTCCAAGTCAGCTGAGTTAATGGAGTAGCGATTCGAGAAAACCCTTCTATGAATCTCCGATAATAACCAGCTAAACCAAGAAAGCTACGTACTTCGGTCACTGATTTAGGTTGCTCCCAGCTTTGCATAGCTTCAATCTTTGCTGGGTCAACAGATATTCCATGACTTGATACCACGTGCCCAAGGAATGTTACTTCCTCAAGCCAGAACTCACATTTCTTCAACTTGGCATAAAGCTTATATTCACGAAGCTTTTGGAGTATCGACCTCAAGTGTTTCTCATGATCTTCTTCCACGGCTTTTGGAATAAATAAGGATGTCATTAATAAAGACGACCACAAAGTGATCCAAATATTCTTTGAATAATCGGTTCATCATATCCATGAAGGCGCGGGGGAGCATTTGTCAATCCAAAAGACATGACTAGAAATTCATAATGCCCGTACCGAGTTTTGAAAGCCGTCTTTAGAATGTCTTGGTTCTAATCTTCAACCGGTGATATCCTAACGAAGATCATCTTTGAAAAGAATTTGGCTCCTTATGGCTCGGGTCAAACAGTCATCAATACGTGGCAATGGGTACCTATTTTGATGGTGACATGATTCAACTCCCGAATCAATACAAAGTCAACGCATACTCCCATCTTTCTTCTTCACGAATAGAACAGAGCACCCCAAGGAGAAGTATTAGGACGAATAAAGCCAATGTCTAACAATTCCTGCGGTTGGGTCTTTAACTCCTCGAAGTTCAATAGAGCCATTCGATATGGGGCTTTAAAATGGGTTTTATCACTGGTTCTAGGTCGATACAAAATTTAATTTCACGCCTGGGGGTAGGCAGAGTTCTTTTTGAGAATACGTCGGAAAATTCAATAACAATAGAAATATCATTCAAAACCGGCGTATTTTTGTTTAGATCCGTGACATGAGCTAAGAAAACTTGACATCCATTTTTCAATAAACGAATAGCTTTATGGCTTGAGATGACGGTGGTTGATTTTAATGGTTTGGTTGGCAATTAGCATAATAGGTTGGTTAGGAATATGAAAGCTAACAACCCTACGAAAACAATCAATTTTTGCATGATGTGTAGTTAACCAATCAATCCCTAGAATTACATCAAATGCAAGTATTTTCAATGAAATAAGATCGACAGGTAACGTGCGGGTGCTGATTTGAACTAAACAAGACTTATAAACCGTAGAGGTAATGAAGGTTTCTCCCAACGGAGTTTTAACAGATAAATCAAAGTCCAATCTCTCCGGAGTCAAATTTAAACGTTGGGCACAAGTAGGAGAAATGAAAAGTGGGTAGAACCAGTATCGAATAAAGTATAAACTTCACTAGAGTTTATGATAAGCTTACCCGTGATGACCTCGTTCGGGTTCCTTGCTTTCTGGGAGGTCACAACAAACGCTCTCCCTTGCACTACTGGTTTTGACTTTTTTGGGGCGTCTTTTGGTGGTTCCATCCTAGCTGAACTTGTCTTCGGTGAATGACAAAATCGGGCTAGGTGACCTTCTCTTCCACAATTATAACATGCTTTGGATGGCATCACACAGTTGGGACTAATGTGTCCCTCTCCTCCACACTTGAAGCATATGATAGGTGGTCGTTCTCCTTCCTTAACGACAAAAAGCTTGATCTTTGACGTCTTTCCATCATTGTTGAATCTCCTCTTCTTGAAATGTCCATTCTTATTATTTTGGCCATGATTACCATAAAGTGGTTATCATTTTTGCCCTGTTGATTTCCTCCACGCTTGTTGTCACCGCTTCGATGACTGCTCTCGCTAGTATTATTACTTTTCCTTCTTTATCTTTTGGTTGGGATGACTCATTATCACGCTCCAATAATCGAGCCCTATTAACAACATCTGAATACAAACACAGGTTTATGAGAGATAAGATATTGACGTATCTCGTGTTTCAAACCTCTTAAAAACATTCGCGTCATTCTCTCCTCATTATCAACCAAATGGGATGCAAACGGACAACTCTGGTAAACTTGGCTTCGTTATTGCGACACGGTCATGTTATTTTGCTCCAGCTTAAATGAACTCTACCTCTTTCATGTGACGAATACTTTCGGAAAGTACTTGTCGTTGAACGATTCTTGGAACTTCTCCCAAGACATCTTCAAGCGGCGGGTTGGAGTACGCTTTTATGATTCCCACCAATGAATCGCCTCTTCACGCAACAACATGAAGGTGGCAAAGGAACTTTTTGCTCCTCAGAGCAACCCAAGACATCAAATATCTTGTTGATCTATTTAATCCACGTTTCCACCTTAAGTGGTTTTGGCTCTCCAAAGAACTCCGGTGGTCCCAGTTCCTTAAACTGTTTGGCGGTGACCATCCGAGAGTTACTAGTGTTTCCACCTGTATTTTGGACAGGAGCCGCTCTCGCCTGATGTTGCATGAATTACATGAAGCCTCGGAACATTCCATCGTTCATCATTTGGTCAGTGTTGTTGTTTGCCTTAGGATTGTCGCCTTCTTGATGCATATTATCCTGACTATTGATCTGTGGAGACTCAACGGTCTCCTGTGCTCCATTGATGTTCTCAACATTCTCAGATGCCATTTTTGGATACTGTCACAAAAAAAGGGTTAATAAACATATCACATATTATCCCTATACTCTGACCAACCAATTAAATAACAAATAAACTTAGGTAGGTCATACTAGCGAAAGAATTCTCCGTCTCTCCCCTCCTAGTTCTTGTCTCACATCTTAGCCAGGGATCATATCCCTAAGCTTTGATACCAACTGTGACGCCCCAAAATAGGTATACATCACCCATCTTGAGTCGCCAATACATGGTACAAAATTCAAATACAACTTAATTATACAACAGTAGTGTAAAGTACAACAAAATACATCCTGTGAGTTTTAATACAAATATTGCCTACTAGACAATATCCACTCTCAGAATAAGTCCTCAATACATTTATTGTCACACTATTTAACAGAATAGTGAGGACTACTAGCTAACACTATTATCCAGAACATTACTCCGTTCCCCAACTCGTCCCAACTACGTTCTCATTTTCTGAATAGAACAGTGAAAGAAAGGGTGAGCTCAACTAGCCCAGCAAGAAATATTATGACTAAGATAATACAGAATAAGTTATCATTAGTCCTAAACAATGTTAAACTGATAAAATACAATAGACATCAAGTTTAACTGCAGCAGAACAAGCAATCCATTAAAAGAGTCAAGTAGAGAATAAAATCTACTATCTTTTATGATTTAAAAGGTTTTTCATCACTTTTATCGCTGGGACTCAGCTTAATAAATAATCCACATCATCCCTGCACTACGACCAAGGATATTCATTAGGGTCACGACCACAAACTCCATGCACTACGCGCCAAGGATATTTGTGTATTCATCAATGGTCATGATCATGCCAACAACTGTCCATCAATGCACTACAGGCCAATGAGGACTTTTACCACATCACTTGTTACATTACGGTCATGATTATACCGAATAATCTCTGGTCATAATCACACCAAGTCCATCCATGCTCTACAGGCCATAGATGACTTTAAAAAATATAAACATGAGGATGATGACAATGATATAATAATTCAATAAAACAAGTTCAAGAATTAAGTTATTCAGGAACTAATAACGTCAAAATTGTCAACATGATACTGCTTTGTAGATTAAAATTCAAGAATGCTCAGAAGAATATTTTCATGAAAAATACTGGATGAAGCACAAATATCAAGGATATTCCACTAATTTCATGGAGTATAGAAGTCAAAATTTTAACCAACTAAGTATAATAACGAAGGGAATCACTGAAGAACCTTCTTAAAGTAGGTCTCTTGAGACAAACCAAGAAGCTTCCTTGAGCGATCTCTATAGATCTTAACTCCAAGAACATAAGTTGTTTTCCCCATGTCCTTCATCTCAAAGTTAGAGGACAACCACCCTTTGGTGGCGACAATCATCTCCTTATCGTTCCCAGCTAGTATGATGTCATTGACATACATAGATAAGATAAGGAATTTATCTTTGGACCGTTTGATATACACACAATGTTCTTCCTCGATCATCATAAACCCATCACTAATGAAGGCTCAATAGAATCTCAGATACCATTGCCTGGACACCTGTTTCAAACCATAGATAGAACGTTTGAGCTTGCATACTTTGCGCTCTTTTCCTTCTACAATGAAACCTTTTGGCTGATCTATGTATATCTCCTCAGCTAAATTTCCATTAAGAAAAGTTGTCTTAGCGTCCATTTGATATAACTCTATATCCAAATATGCGATAATCGCTAGGATGAGGCGAATTGAGACAAACCTCATAGCTGGTGAGAAGGTTTTCTCGTAATCAATTCCCTCTTGGTAGGTATAGACCTTGTCTACAAGACGAGATTTATATCGTTAAATGGAACCATTCGTCGTGTGTTTGACTTTAAGAACCCATTTTTTACCAATAGTCTTTCGCCCTGGTGGAAGGTCAACCAAGTCCCAGACTTGAATAGTCCTCATAGACTCCATTGTTAGAGTGTATGCCCTAGATGCCAATTATTTGATATAATTGATTAACATTTTGATATTATATTTGATTGAATAAATGAATTATTTTATTATGGTTTTATTTACTGCATTATATAAATGTTAGCATAATAAAAGTCCTTAGAATAATGATACAAATTATATAGCTTCAAGTATGTGACTTGAACATGAGATTATATAATTATAATTAGTATCATTGCTCTTAAATGCCCCTAGTCAAGTATCATTGTTAATGGGACAACAATGATACATTGAGACTAGTATGTGGATTAACTGATAACTAAATCTCATTGGTCATAAATATATGTGATATTGAGTCAATGCATAGGTACATGTTAGAGAACGATGTACTGGACAAACCCACCATGAAAATTCTACGTGTAGCATTATGCAAAATTTCGTTAGTGATTCTCATAGTGACAATGATGTAATGATCCTCTGACCTGAAATCATTATATTACTACACGAGAATTTATGTACTTTGATATCATCAAAAGTCACCTTTAATAGGGTGGACAATAAATGTGATTATTGGGTACATCATGAATCATGTGAGGAATATGAGTGATCTAGATGGAATTTAACCCTCCTATATATTAGGGGTGATATCCATAGGCCTCTTGATTAAAGTAGAACTATGAAATGCATGGCCATGCTTAAATAGTGATTTGTTTTATATAGTCTACTCATTGATCAAGAAAACTCAGATTAAATTATTAAGAGTATGACACATTTTATGACTCAGGTTTAATCTAGGATGTCAATGTTAAAAGGATTAAATTACATTGAAATATTGATCACGAAAAGGTTGAATCGAATCATTGATCTTATTATTACTTAGATAGCAGTGATGCATTACTATATGCCGCTCACTGTTTATAATTTTATAATATGATTTTAAGATTATTGCCAACTTAATAATAACCTATAGGGTCACACACTTAGAACGTACTTAAAGGGGAATTAATTTAAATTGTATGATTTAAATATGTCAATATGATTGATGATATTTAAATTACGAATTTAAATTAATAGGATAATTAGTATATATGTACATTAATTAAGTAAGACTTAATTAATATATAATATATATATAATTTGGATTTTACTAGAATTAGGTTTTGATTAATTCCTTTTGACTGCTATATATATATGATATATCAGCAACTTTAGGGATTAATCAAAAACCAAAATCCTAGCCGCTCTTAGAAAGAGACAAGAGAGAAAAACTTTAGAAAAATCCCGATCCTTTGTGGTTAGTACCGCGCCTCTTTTAGAGCAGATCATTTGACGGTTCGCGAGACGTTCGTGTGGATACCGTATAGGCGCAGTTCGTTTGGATTGCATTGGAGATTCGATCGTATCAATTCTAGCTTCTATAATCGGTATAAATTTCTAACCATTAAATTAATATGTTTTTCACATGGATCCTGTTTTAGGGTTTCAAAATTGTGTTTAAAATTTTTAAATTTTGCTGTGTTTTTCTGCCGAAATCCCAACATCCATCTCTTCTTCCATTACAATCATCCACTTATCGCTTGTAGCAGATGATAGTGAAAGTAGTATGCACACAAGCCAATCATATTTGATGATAAAGCATATACTTTGTAACAATCATATTCATTTATTAATAAAAAGTATTAATTTATTAAAGGCTTTTAATTATCTACATGATGCTGTTTTAAAATATGTGATAAACCCATAGTTTTAAGCAATGCTTTTAGAATAATGATGATGATCATTCTAATGAGATCTAAATTCTTAGAAAGCTTAAAACTAAAATAGTTCCCAATCATTTGATTACTAAATTGGGGATTAATGAATCCGGATAGATTGGTACATCGTTGTTTGCTCATTGGATGAGGATGATTGATCTCATGATCATTTGTGTGGAGACACTAAAGCAAGTATGTAGGTGCTTATTAGAGAATAAGTTCATCGAAGCGTGGCTCATTAAGGAATACCTAAAGGAGTTTTACTTGTGCATCGATAGGAATTCAGTAGTGATAGTAGTACAAGTGATCCTTGGACTTGAGATCATCATAGTATCTTGTGTATGATGAGTTATACTTTGACTTATTCCTTAAGACCCTTAGGGTATATCAAAGGGTATGCTTGGGTATAATAAGTTGTACATGGAGATAATGTATGATCAATAAAGAATCTACCACTTCTATTAAAAGAAGAGAAATGTCCTATGTGATTCGATAAATGACAACCCAAAGAGTCCTTGGCAGTATGTAATGAAATTAGAAAGGAGTTTCTAATTTGCATTATTTGAGTTGTGCATTTAAGAGTCGAAATACATATAATTAAATAAAATAAGAGTTGATAGTAATTCTATGTCTTATATTTAATTGGGACATTGTATGGTGGAAGGATTGAATTGTACGGTAACTATTTACCCAAAGGTTCTTTTATGATTAATGTTGAAATCTATATTATCCGGAAAGTCGTTGATCGCTAGGGAGGCTTATCCTATTGTAGAATAAATATTATTTATTTAAATAAATTAATTGTTTAATTTATTTATTTAAATAAGATTAGAATTGTTCTAATTGATTTATTCACAACCGTTTTAATATGAAGAACCTAAAGGGTCACACCATAAAAAGGAAGAATAATTATTTAAGAAGTTAATGGCATAATCGTAATAATATGTTAAGTATATTTAATTTAATCTATGGTGATAGAATAAATTAAATAGCTTAATATTTATTATTTAATATTTTAGAAATATTAAATATAAATTAATAAGAGGAGTCTTATTAATATTATTACAATTATTATTATTATTTTAATTTCTAAAAGAGTTTATAAATTAATTTAATATAAGTACTCTCATTAATTCCTAATAGGATTAGGAGGAAAATTAGTTAAAGGAGTTTAATTAATTATCCCTAATAAGATTAGGGAGCCCATTTAATTAAAAGAGTTTAATTAAATAATACCTTATTTTTAATAAGGTTACTTGATATCTTTATAAGAGGAGTCTTATATCAGATATTAATGATACGACATAATTTCAATTTGTTGGAGAGTACGCCTTTTCTATAAAGATAGAAAACTAGGGTTAGCCAACCACCCATCTTCTTGAATCCTTCTTCTTCCTTGGTGGATCACCTCTAGAGGCAAAACACTTAGGTGGCTAACGTTGATCGAAGGAAGGAACCAAACCCGTGAATTCAAGTTGAACGCGAAAGGATTTGGAGGTGAACTTGCACGAGGAAGCTCGATCTTCAAGGGTATGATTTTATTCTTTATCTTTTCGTTTAATTAATAATTGTGCATAAAGGGTGATCCGGGTATATGGTTTGTAAAATTTATTTTAAACTCTGATTTTTACATGTTTTCGCTTTTTTTTTGCAATTTGATTGCGTTCATGAATATTACAAACCTAACAGTGGCATCAGAGCCAAACCTTTATGTAAATTATTAATTATTTTAATTTGAAATGTATATTGATATGTGTTTAGAACAATTTAATTGGGCATAATTTGTTGTATAAAATTTATTTTATAAAAGAAAAAAAAAGGTGAAAGCTGTTTTTTAAATTGGAAATTCCAATTTTTTTTCCACTTTCCGTCATTCGCGTAATTGAAGGACCATTCCGTGATTTAGCTTAATTCACGTGATGTAATTTACATCATGTAAAGTGATCCTGCAAAAAACAAAAAAAAAAACGCGTTTTGCAATTTCTTTTTATCCCGTGACTTGTTATTCAAATCATTACATGAATGATGCGGACTAATCATATATATATATATATATATATATATATATATATATATATATATATATATAGCTAAATGTTAGTTAAGTGTTAATAGGTAACATGATCTTCCATGATTAGTTTTAAATAATAGCTAAATGAATGATGATGGACTAATCATGCGGACTAATCATATCATGATCTTCCATGATATATATATATATATAATAATAATTTTAATAATTTTATAATTAAAATAAAAGTTTATTTTAATTTTAAAATAAAGGTTTATTTTAATCTTAAAATAAAAAGGTTTATTTTAATTTTAAAATTAGATTTCATGCTAACTAATTAGAGTTGGAATTGGATTCCATGATAACTAATTGGAGTTGAAATTGGATTCTATTTTCCTTAAATAAAGGAGTTTATTTTAATATGAAATTAGATTTCATATTATTCAAAATAAAAGGTTTATTTGTGAATAGGAAAAAGAATCGATCTTTCCTTAAATAAAGGAGTTTATTTAGATATGAAATAAGATTTCATATTATTCAAAATAAAGGAGTTTATTTGTGAATAGGAAAAGATAATCCGTGTTTCCTTTAATAATTTTTTTTTATATGGAATTGGATTCCATAATTAATTAAAATAAAGGAGTTTATTTTGATTAAAATTTTGATTAAAATAAAATAGTTTATTTTATTCAAAATTGGATAAATTAAAATAAAATAGTTTTATTTTAATTTAAATTTGGATTAAAATAAAGGAGTTTATTTTGATTCAAAAATAGATTTTATACTAACTAAATTTGCCCATTAAATGATATCAATATATATATTAAATATTTATTATTCATCGGATGAATGTTATTTATTAATGCGTATGATGATGTGTATGATAATAAATGGGATTGATTATGGACTAATGACCAATGTGATTGGATTTTATTTTAGTTGGATGCATGAATGTATGAGTTTTATTAAATGGGGTCTCACATACCTCGCCTTTCTCTATTTTTTTTTCTTAATGTAAATTCTAACTCCCTCTGTACTTACTTCCCTCGATCACGATCAAGGTTTCTATTTATTTTAAATAGTTTTGTAATAGGAATAGTTAGAATTAATTTTAAAAATAAAAAAATAAAAATTGGAGATCAAGGAGCAAGGAGCGCTTGAAGACCCGTTTGTAATGGAGCCCGGGTTTAAATGTAATAGTTATATTTAAATATTATTTCTTGCACCCCTAGGGTTTGACCTTTTGGTTCACTTGGTGGCTCTAGTGAACCAAACTAGAATAAAAGTCCATAATCAATTCAGGTAGAATATAGTATTCTATATGTGCATGCTTATATTATATATATTATATATTATGCAAACATGCTTCACATGTTTATTAATATGACGCGTATTTTATATATATATGTGCATGCGCGCTAAACAAGATGAGATAAATTACTAACAAACCCCTCAAATTTTTATATTAAGTCCTAAGCGTTCAAAGATATTTGGAATATCGAACGTCGCCTTCTAGCATGATAAAATTAATAGAGTATTAAATATTTAATATGAGTTTGTTGTGTCACCACAAGGCAAGTATTAAGTATTTAAGATGTTAATTTATCACATTTGATGCTTATAAAGAAAATTGAACAATATTGTTTTGTTGTGTCACCACAAGGATGATATTTTTCTATTTTGAATATATGGAGTGCTAGGTCTGGACTTAACTTGGATAATTTTGATTCTGGATGTGCCACCACTTGATCAAAATAATCTAAGAGGCAAAAGAAAAGGAGTTGCATAGTTGATGTAATTGAAAAAAGTTGTCTACCTATTTATTTATATATAGTTTGTTGTGTCACCACAAGGCTATATACATTTGAAATGGGATCCTTATTCTCACTAGCAAATCTTTAATTAGATTTTGCCGAAACAATATAAGTGAGGTAATATAGTTTGAAGAAAATAGTGGGAGATACCAATTTAAAACAAGACCTAAATTATTTTGGTAATTAATAAAAGAATGTATGTTAAAATGTTGTTAATTACAAATTCATTTACGAGAATTTTACAATGTCTAAAATTACTATCACTTTGCAAAGCATATTAGATGCTAAATTAAGCGAGGCCAAATTAAGCGGATTGGTTAAGGAATTTGAGAATAGTTCTCATAAATGAAAAAGCTATCTTATGTCATATCGCCTATCCTGCAATGGTTGCGAACAATGCCCGTGAGGAAGAGATTGCTACTTTTAGAAAGTGGCAAAATGATGCCTGATTGGCTCAATGCATCATGCTCGTATCCATGAGTAAAGAGCTTCAAATAACATGAAACTATGGATGCTCTTACTATATTCACGCACATCAAGTAGTTGATGGTGAGGAAAGTAGGGGATAGATAGATATCGATATCTAAGGAGCTCTTCCGATCTAGAATGACCAATGACACTACTGATCACAGATAAAAGTCCTTAACATTATCAATTTGATTGATCAATTAGGACAACGGGTTTTGTCATGGATGGAGAGTTGAGCCAAGATTTGATCTTGTACTCACTCCCGGACTCCTTTCACAATTGTTATGAATTTTTCATATGAACAAGCTAGATATCAGCTTCGCTGATTTGCTTAACATGTTGAAAAATGTTGAGAGTCACTTTCCAACCAAGAAAGACCATGTCTTACTGGTAGGGACCAAAGGATCTTCTAAAAAGAAGAACGATTCAAAGAAGGTAAATAGAAAGGCGTAAACAAAGGATAATAAGAGCAAAACTGATACGGATAGCAAAGGAGTTTGCTTCCACTGCTATAAGCCCGACATTTGGAAAAAACTGCAAGAAGCATCTTGCAGAGGCTAACCAAAGAAGCTTAGTGAAGTTTTGGTTACAAATACAAATTTGTTCATGATTTAAAATAAATTTTTTTAAAGTCGAGGTTCTACTTGGGTATTGGATACTGAGACTTTGGTTATCATAAATATAGATTTATGAAGGGACCAAATTGAAGTAGAAAGTTAAACAAAGATAAGTAATCCTATGTGTGGAAAATGAAGCAAAGGTTCTTTGTATTAGCTATAGAAACTTATAGTTTAGCAAGACTGCTTTCGGGCAAATCTATTAAGTCATATAAGTTGTTATTGTATTCCAATTCTTGTTAGAAACATTATTTCCATTTTATTGTTGGACAATAAAATTTTTGGTATTATAATTAAGAACAATTGTTGTTCTATTTATAATAATAATGTTTTGTATAGAATGAAATATTACTTAATGGATTTTGTATACTTGATTTACGTGAAAATAATTTTGTAAATTGAACAAACTAGTATAAGAAAAGGAGATGATCATTCAAAGAGTTGAATGTGTGTATTTGTTTGAAATACAAGTGTGAATTATTTGAAAGGTTCAAAGAATTCAGAAGTGAAACAAATTGGTAAAGTATTAAGATTCTTTGATTAGATCGAGGAATAAATACTTGTGAAATAAGTTTCTAGATCATCTTAAATGGTTTTCTAATAATGGACACATCCTCGATCTGTGATAATTGATTGATGTATCCGAATGAAAATCGTATCTTGTTGGACATAGTGCGGTCCAAAATGATTTTACCGACATTCCAGGTATCCTTACGGGATAATGTCCTAGAAATGGCTGCATATCTACGAAAATGGTAACCTCAAAATCCGACCCCGAGACTCCATAAAAGTTATGGACAGGGAGGATTCCTAATCTTAAGTATGTTAAGATAAGGGGTTGTCCAACTTACGTGAAAAGGTTTCAAAGGATAAGCTTGGGACAAGATTTTATAAGTGTCGATTTGTGGGACATCCTAAAGTAAGTTTAGGGTATATGTTCTATAATCCTACTTAGCAAAAGGTGTTTGTTGCGAAACACGCTGCCTTCTAAGATAAAGGTGTTTATCATTGAAGGGGCTAGTGGGAGGATAATAGATCTTGAAGAGTTCAAGAACCACAAAACACTATAAGTCAAATAAGAGGAACCTATAGATAGACTGTTGTACCTGGCAAGATAATCGTAAATCGGAATAAGTCCAAGAAGATACCTAGGAGGTATGGATTCATCATAGATGATGATGATGAGGTACACATCATAGAAGATGATGATCCAATTACATCTGATGAGGTAAGAGTTCTAGAGTGTGTACAAAGGGACGATTGGGAGCGCCAAGTGACATTCCTAATATTATATGTTGATATACTACGGATAAGTAATGACATACTAATGCTACAAACATATAATGATAAAGTTGTCTAAACATTCCTCCATGAATGGTTTGGGAAGAGTATCTTAATTGGGGATAAAATCTATATAGATAGATACAACGGGATGCTCGACTTAACCCGAGGCGATATATTCATTTGATGCTAAAGTCGTTTAGCATGGCAAACTCAAGAGATGTCTCATGTCGATGAGCTATGGAGTGTATCTCTCTTAATAGTCCCCACGGACTCTGAAAGAGAGGTCGCATGAGTGACAATCATGTATGCAATGAAATGTACGAGACACGATGTTGATCGGTCATATTATGGAGAAGTTCACTATGAGTCGTTGAAAAACATCTTAAAGTGCTTAACCCAAGCACTAAGGATGTGATCATATTCATGGTGGGTCTAAATTAAAACTAGAGGGCTTAATGAGACTCAAGTTTTTCGAGACGGACCAAGATGACGAGAAAAATCCACTTTAAGGTAAAGCGTTATCTTGAACAATGGTGCGATTGAATTGGAAAGGTTCCAAACAATGAAAGAGTTCTTTGGTTTAGTGAAGTATATAGCTATAAATGAAGGCTGCAAGTTGATTGTTTGGATTAAAAGTTCATTACTGAGAACTAGGAATAGTTCTAAGTCTCATCTTGGATCTAAACATGTGTTGTGGCACTTTCATTTGATTATAAGAATCATTGAAAGATGGGAAATCACTATAGAGATGGTGGACTCTCAAGAACAACACTACATATCCATTAACTAAAGCTTATCCAATAGCGGGATAATCGTCACTTAGAGAAGAAGAGTATAAGATACTGATGGCGATTGGCTTTAGTGCAGTGGGAGATTGAAAGTAGTATGCACACAAGCCCGATCATGTTTGATGATAAAGCATATACTTTGTAACAATCTTATTCATTTATTAATAAAAAGTATTAATTTATTAAAGGCTTTTAATTATCTACATGATCTTGTTTTTAAAATATGTGATAAACCCATAATTTTAAGCAATGCTTTTAGAATAATGATGATGATCATTCTAATGAGATCTAAATTCTTAGAAAGCTTAAAACTAAAATAGTTCCCAATCATTGGATTACTAAATTGGGGATTAGTGAATCCGGATAGATTGGTACATCGTTAACTTGCTCATTGGATGAGGATGATTGATCTCATGATCATTTGTGTGGAGACACTAAAGCAAGTATGTAGGTGCTTATTAGAGAATAAGTTCATTTGAGCGTTGGCTCGCTAAGGAATACCTAATGGAGTTTTACTTTTGCTGTCGATAGGAATTCTGTAGTGATAGTAGTCTGAAGTGATCCTTGGACTTGAGATCATCATAGTATCTTGTGTATGATGAGTTATACTTTGACTTATTCCTTAAGACCCTTAGGGTATATCAAAGGGTATGCTTGGGTATAATAAGTTGTACATGGAGATAATGTATGATCGATAAAGAATCTACCACTTCATTAAAGAAGAAAATGTCTATGTGATTCGATAAATGACAACCCAGTAGTCCTTGGCAAGGCGAGAATGAAATTAGAAAGGAGTTTCTAATTTGCATTATTTGGAGTTGTGCATTTAAGAGTCGAAATACATATAATTAAATAAAATAAGAGTTGACGATGAATTACATGTCTTATATTTAATTGGGACATTGTATGGTGGAAGGATTGAATTGTCATGCAGTAACTATTTACTCAAAGGTTCTTTTATGATTAATGTTGAAATCTATATTATCTGGAAAGTCGTTGATCGCTAGGGAGGCTTATCCTATTGTAGAATAAATATTATTTATTTAAATAAATTAATTGTTTAATTTATTTATTTAAATAAGATTAGAATTGTTCTAATTGATTTATTCACAACCGCTTTTAATATGGAGAACCTAAAGGGTCACACCATAAAAGGAAGAATAATTATTTAAGAAGTTAATGGCATAATCGTAATAATATGTTAAGTATATTTAATTTAATCTATGGTGATAGAATAAATTAAATAGCTTAATATTATTATTTAATATTTTAGAAATATTAAATATAAATTAATAAGAGGAGTCTTATTAATATTATTACAATTATTATTATTATTTTAATTTCTAAAAGAGTTTATAAATTAATTTAATATAAGTACTCTCATTAATTCCTAATAGGATTAGGAGGAAAATTAGTTAAAGGAGTTTAATTAATTATCCCTAATAAGATTAGGGAGCCCATTTAATTAAAAGAGTTTAATTAAATAATAACTTATTTTTAATAGGGTTACTTGATATCTTTATAAGAGGTGTCTTATATCGATATTAATGATACGACGTAATTCCAATTTGTTGGAGAGTACGCCTTTTCTATAAAGATAGAAAACTAGGGTTAGCCAACCACCCATCTTCTTGAATCCTTCTTCTTCCTTGGTGGATCACCTCTAGAGGCCAAACACTTGGGTGGCTAACGTTGATCAAAGAAAGGAACCAAACCCGGTGAATTCAAGTTGAACGTGAAAGGATTTGGAGGTGAACTTGTACCTAAGGAAGCTCGATCTTCAAGGATATGATTTTATTCTTTACCTTTTCGTTTAATTAATAATTGTGCATAAAGGGTGATCCGGGTATATGGTTTGTAAAATTTATTTTAAACTCTGATTTTTACACGTTTCCGCTTTTTTTTGCAATTTGATTGCGTTCATGAATATTACAAACCTAACAGATAGAGCATCTCGATAAGATTGAGGTTCCTCATCATCTTGCACATTAGCCATAAAGGCATTCCCCTCAATCTCAAAAAGATGATGTAGAATGTTACCTCTTTGACTTCTACGCATTTAAGGAACAAGAGACTCCTCATTCGATGGAAAAGAACTGATTGAAGGCATGTCACTCCCACTACCTACAAGAGCCTGAGGAATAACCTCTTACATCTCTACTATACGAGTTGGGGTGTCTAAATCTTCCTCCATCTCATAAAGGCTCATCTCCTTGCTCACATCACCTCTATTAAGAAAATCCATCTCAAGGAAATCCGCATCTCGTGACTCTATCTCGGAAACATTCCCATCAGACTTCTCTCCAAAGAACACATAGCATTTAAAGTGTTCAGAATATCATATTAAGATACACTTCTTACCCCTTGGGCCCAAACTTCCCATATTTATGATAAGTTTTGTGCACATAAGCTGGTGATCCCTAATGCCGCATATTGCCCAATTCAAGCTTTCTTTCGGTCCACATTTCATATTGGGTGGACTGAATGGATTTCAAAGGCACGCGATTCAGTATATAAGTCGTAGTTAATAATGCATCACCCCAATAGGAGATAGGAAAATTAGCCTGCACTATCATAGACCTAACCATGTCTAATAATGTCTTATTCCTCTTCTCCGCTACACCGTTTTGTTATGTAGTTCTAGGGATTGTCAGCTACCTAATTATTCCTTTTTCCTCACATAGTTCTTTAAACTAATCGGACAGATACTCGTGGCCTCTGTCAGTTCGAAGTGCCTTAACACTTTTATCCAACTGTTTCTCGACCTCAATTAAATAAAGTCTAAAGGAATCTAATGCTTCAGACTTATGAGAGATCAAGAAAGTGTACCCGAAGCGCGTATAGTCATCTATCATTATGAGAAAATAGGAACATTTGTGCCTTTCTTTCACATTCAAAGGGCCACAAATGTCTGAGTGAATGAGTTATAATGGTGTTTCTGCCCTAGTGGCTTTACTGAATGGTTTTCTAGTTGATTTCCTTGCTAAACAATGTTCACAAGTGGGTAGATTGACCTTAGCGAGTGGGCCTAAAAGACCTGCTCGAGCTAACCTAGCCATTATATCATGTCCAAATCATATGACTTAATCTAGCATGCCATTTAATTGAACTATAATGATCATTTTCAACAAACAAGGAATAAGAATCATTACTATTAATGCTAGAATTAATAGTATATAAAACTATAAAACCATTAGAAATAAAATCAAATCCATAAATTTCATTCCCACAAGAAATTACAACATCATTATTCTCAAAACAATAGAGTAGCCTAAACTAAGTATTGTTAGAACAGAAAATAAATAATGTCGGACATCTTGTGCATAGAGTACATCATGAAGAATCAATGCAAAGCATCCTTGCATCTCCAATTTATAAGTGTTAATACCTAGCACATCAACACGGGAGTCATTCCTCATTAGTACTTTTTTGCCAAATGGAACTCGACGATACTCTACGAACCCAGTCCGATCACGTGCTATGTTGTCAGTTGCTCGGGAATCTACATTCCACACATGGAAAGAATAAGTGACAAAAACAATGGAAGACACTAAACACATAGCTTGATCAAGATAAGTGAGTACCTTTTTCGACTAAGTGCAGTCACGAGCGAAGTATCCTACTGTGCCACAGTTGTAACAAACCAACTTGGCATTGTCCTTCTCACCAGCCTCTACAACCTCCTGAGGCGCATTAGCAATCTCTATTTGTTGAGCCTTTAGGAATTCATCTTCTAGTCGTTTAGTCCTTAAATGCTCAACCTCCAACTATTCAGCTTCTAAACGCTCAAGGTGATGAAAAATATCTTCTAAAGATTTAATGTTTTCATTTTGACCTATGTTAACCTTGAGATTGTTCTAATTATCGGGAAATGAGTGTATCACTCCTCAAATTTATTGTTCATCTGACAAAGGGTTGCCAACAGCTCCTAACAATTCAATCATATCCGACATAACCTGAAGATTTTTTTTTCTTTTGGGAAAAGAAAGTGGGATAATTTTATTAGAGATATTCGATTAGTTCAACACTGTGACGCCCCCAAAATAGGTATACATCACCCATCTTGAGTCACCAATGCATGGTACAAAATTCAAATACAACTTAATTATACAACAGTCGTGTAAAGTATAACAAAATACATCCTGTGAGTTTTAATACAAATATTGCCTACTAGACAATATCCACTCTCAGAATAAGTCCTCAATACATTTATTGTCACACTATTTAACAGAATAGTGAGGACTACTAGCTAACACTATTATCCAGAACATTACTCCGTTCCCCGACTCGTCCCAACTACGTTCTCATTTCCTAAAGAGAACAGTGAAAGAAAGGGTGAGCTCAACTAGCCCAGCAAGAAATATTATGACTAAGATAATACAGAATAAGTTATCATTAGTCCTCAACAATGTTAAATTGATAAAATACAATAGACATCAAGTTTAATCAAGAATGAACAAGCAATCCATTAAAAAGTCAAGTAGAGAATAAAATCTACTATCTTTTATGATTTAAAGGTTTTCATCACTTTTATCATTGGACTCTCAAATTTTAATAAATAATCCACATCATCCTTGCACTTTCTGACCAGGATATTCATTAGAATCACGACCACAAATTCCATGCACTACTGGGCTGAGGATATTTGTGTATTCATCAATGGTCGTAATCATGCCAACAATTGTCCATCAATGCACTACGGGCCAATGAGGACTTTTACCACATCACTTGTTACATTACGGTCATGATTATACCGAATAATCCCTGGTCATAATCACACCAAGTCCATCCATGCTCTCTAGGCCATAGATGACTTTAAAAAATATAAACATGAGGATGATGACAATGATATAAGAATTCAATAAAACAAGTTCAAGAATTAAGTTATTCAGGAACTAATAACGTCCAAATTGTCAACATGATACTGCTTTGTAGAGTAAAATTCAAGAAGGCTCAGAAGAATATTTCCATGAAAAATACTAGATGAAGCGCAAATATCAAGGATATTCCACTAATTTCATGGAGTATAGAAGTCAAAATTTTAACCAACTGAGTATAATAACGAATGGAATTACTGAAGAACCTTCTTAAAGTAGGTCTATTGAGACAAACCAAGAAACTTCCTTGAGCGATCTCTATAGATCTTAACTCCAAGAACATAAGTTATTTTCCCCATGTCCTTCATCTCAAAGTTAGAGGACAACCACCCTTTGGTGGCGACAATCATCTCCTTATCGTTCCCAGCTAGTATGATGTCATTGACATACATAGATAAGATAAGGAATTTATCTTTGGACAGTTTGATATACACACAATGTTCTTCCTCGATCATCGTAAACCCATCACAAATAAAGGCTTAATAGAATCTCAGATACCATTGCCTGGACACCTGTTTCAAACCATAGATAGAACGTTTGAGCTTGAACACTTTGTGCTCTTTTCATTCTACAATGAAATCTTCTGGCTGATCTATGTATATCTCCTCAGCTAAATTTCCATTAAGAAAAGTTGTCTTAGCGTCCATTTGATATAACTCTATATCTAAATGCGCGATAATCGCTAGGATGAGGCGAATTGAGACAAACCTCACAGCTAGTGAGAAGGTTTTCTCGTAATCAATTCCCTCTTGCTAGGTATAGACCTTGTCTACCAGACGAGATTTATACCGTTAAATGGAACCATTCGTCGTGTGTTTGACTTTAAGAACCCATTTTTTACCAATAGCCTTTCGCCTTGGTGGAAGGTCAACCAAGTCCCAAACTTGATTAGTCCTCATAGACTCCATTGTTAGAGTGTATGCCCTAGATGCCAATTATTTGATATAATTGATTAACATTTTGATATTATATTTGATTGAATAAATGAATTATTTTATTATGGTTTTATTTACTGCATTATATAAATGTTAGCATAATAAAAGTCCTTAGAATAATGATACAAATTATATAGCTTCAAGTATGTGACTTGAACATGAGATTATATAATTATAATTAGTATCATTGCTCTTAAATGTCCCTAGTCAAGTATCATTGTTAATGGGACAACAATGATACATATAGACTAGTATGTGGATTGACTGATAACTAAATCTCATTGGTCATAAATATATGTGATATTGAGTCAATGCATAGGTACATGTTAGAGAACGATGTACTGGACAAACCCACCATGAGAATTTTACGTGGAGCATTATGCAAACTTTCGTTAGTGATTCTCATAGTGACAATGATGTAATGATCCTCTGACTTGAAATCATTATATTACTACACGAGAATTTATGTACTTTGATATCATCAAAAGTCACCTTTAATAAGGTGGACAATAAAGGTGATTATTGGGTACATCATGAATCATGTGAGGAATATGAGTGATCTAGATGGAATTTAACCCTCTTATATATTAGGGGTGATATCCATAGGCCTCTTGATTGAGTAGAACTATGAAATGCATGGCCATGCTCAAATAGTGATTTGTTTTATATAGTCTACTCATTGATAAAGAAAACCCAGATTAAATTATGAAGAGTATGACATTTCATGACTCGGGTTTAATCTAGGATGTCAAGGTTAAAAGGATTAAATTACATTGAAATATTGGTCACGAAAAGGTTGCATCGAATCATTGATCTTATTATTACTTAGATAGCAGTGATTCATTACTAGATGCCGCTCACTATTTATAATTTTATAATATGATTTTAAGATTATTGCCAACTTAATAATAACCTATAGGGTCACACACTTAGAACGTACTTAAAGGGGAATTAATTTAAATTGTAAGATTTAAATATGTCAATATGATTGATGATATTTAAATTACGAATTTAAATTGATAGGATAATTTGTATATATGTACATTAATTAAGTAAGACTTAATTAATATATAATATATATATATATTCGGATTTTACTAGAATTAGGTTTTGATTAATTCCTTTTGACTGCTATATATATGATATATCAGCAACTTTAGGGATTAATCAAAAACTAAAACCCTAGCCGCTCTTAGAAAGAGACAAGAGAGAAAAACTTTAGAAAAATCACGATCCTTTGTGACTAGTACCGCGCCTCTTTTACAGCAGATCATTTAACGGTTCGCGAGACGTTCGTGTGGATACACTGATATAAGCGCATTCGTTTTTGGAATTAAGGTTGGAGTTTCGATCGTATCAATTCTAGCTTCTATAATCGGTATAAATTTCTAACCATTAAATTAATATGTTTTTCGCATGAATCCTATTTTAGGGTTTCAAAACTGTGTTTAAAATTTTTCAATTTTGCTGTGTTTTTCTGTCGAAATCCCAACATCCATCTCTTCTTCCATTGCAATCATCCACTTATCGCTTGTAGCAGATGATAGAGTATCTCGATAAGATTGAGGTTCCTCATCATCCTGCACATCAACTATAAAGGCATTCCCCTCAATCTCAAAAAGACGATGTAGAATGTTACCTCTTTGACTTCTACGCATTTAAGGAACAAGAGACTCCTCATTCGATGGAAAAGAACTGATTGAAGGCATATCACTCCCACTACCTACAAGAGCCCGAGGAATAACCTCTTACGTCTCTACTATACGAGTTGGGGTGTCTAAATCTTCCTCCATCTCATAAAGGCTCATCTCCTTGCTCACATCACCTCTATTTGGAAAATCCATCTCAAGGAAATCCGCATCTCGTGACTCTATCTCGGAAACATTCCCATCAGACTTCTCTCCAAAGAACACATAGCATTTGTAGTGTTCAGAATATCATATTAAGATACACTTCTTATCCCCTTGGGCCCAACTTCCCATATTTATGATAAGTTTTGTGCACATAAGCTGCTGATCCCTAATGCCGCATATTGCCCAATTCAGACTTTCTTTTCGGTCCACATTTCATATGGGGTGGAATGAATGGATTTCAAAGGCACTCGATTAAGTATATACGTCGTAGTTAATAATGCATCACCCATAGGAGATAGGAAAATTAGCCTGCACTATCATAGACCTAACCATGTCTAATAATGTCTTATTCCTCTTCTCTGCTACACCGTTTTGTTACGTAGTTCTAGGGATTATCAGCTACCTGAGTATTCCTTTTTCCTCACATAGTTCTTTAAACTAGTCGGACAGATACTCGCGGCCTCTATTAGTTCGAAGTGCCTTAACACTTTTATCCAACTGTTTCTCGACCTCAATTAAATAAAGTCTAAAGTAATCTAATGCTTCAGACTTATGAGAGATCAAGAAAGTGTACCCGAAGCGCGTATAGTCATCTATCATTGTGAGAAAATAGGAACATTTGTGCCTTTCTTTCACATTCAAAGGGCCACAAATGTCTGAGTGAATGAGTTACAATAGTGTTTCTTCTCTAGTGGCTTTACCGAATGGTTTTCTAGTTGATTTCCCTGGTAAACAATGTTTACAATTGGGTAGATTGACCTTAGCGAATGGGCCTAAAAGACCTGGTCGAGCTAACCTAGCCATTATATCATGTCCAATATGACTTAATCTAGCATGCCATGTAATTGAATTATAATAATCATTTTCAACAAACAAGGAATAAGAATCATTACTATTAACGCTAGAATTAATAGTATCTAAAACTATAAAACCATTAGAAATAAAATCAAATCCATAAATTTCATTCCCACGAGAAATTACAACATCATTATTCTCAAAACGAATAGAGTAGCTTAAACTAAGTATTGTTAGAATAGAAAATAAATTATGTCGGACATCTTGTGCATAGAGTACATCATGAAGAATCAATGCAGAGCATCCTTGCATCTCCAATTTATAAGTGTTAATACCTAGCACATCAACACTGGAGTCATTCCCCATTAGTACTTTTTTACCAAATGGAACTCGACGATACTCCACGAAGCCAGTCCGATCACACGCTATGTAGTAAGTTGCTCGAGAATCTACAATCCACACATGGAAAGAATAAGTGACAAAAACAGTGGAAGACACTAAACACATAGCTTGATCAAAATAAGTGAGTACCTTCTTCGACTAAGTGCTGTCACGACCGAAGTATCCTACTGTGCCATAGTTGTAACAAACCAACTTGGCATTGTCCTTCTCACCAGCCTCTACAACCTCTTGAGGCGCATTAACAATCTCTATTTGTTGAGCCTTTAGGCGTTCATCTTCTAGTCGTTTAGTCCCTAAATGCTCAACCTCCAACTGTTCATCTTCTAAACGCTCAAGGTGATGAAAAATATCTTCTAAAGATTTAATGTTTTCATTTTGAGCTATGTTAACCTTGAGATTGTTCCAATTGTCGAGAAATGAGTGTATCACTGCTCGAATTTGTTGTTCATCTGACAAAGGGTTGCCAACAACTCCTAACAATTTAATCATATCCGACATAACCTGAAGATTTTTTTTCTTTTGGGAAAAGAAAGTGGGATAATTTTATTAGAGATATTTGATTAGTTCAACACTGTGACGCCCCCAAATAGGTATACATCACCCATCTTGAGTCGCCAATACATGGTACAAAATTTAAATACAACTTAATTATACAACAGTCGTGTAATGTACAACAAAATACATCCTGTGAGTTTTAATACAAATATTGCCTACTAGACAATATCCACTCTCAGAATAAGTCCTCAATACATTTATTGTCACACTATTTAACAGAATAGTGAGGACCACTAGCTAACATTATTATCCAGAACATTACTCCGTTCCCCGACTCGTCCCAACTACGTTCTCATTTTCTGAATAGAACAGTGAAAGAAAAGGTGAGCTCAACTAGCCCAGCAAGAAATATTATGACTAAGATAATTTAGAATAAGTTATCATTAGTCCTCAACAATGTTAAACTGATAAAATATAATAGACATCAAGTTTAATTGCAGTGGAACAAGCAATCCATTAAAAGAGTTAAGTAGAGAATAAAATCTACTATCTTTTATGATTTAAAAGGTTTTCATCACTTTTATCGCTAGAACTCAACTTAATAAATAATCCACATCATCCCTGCACTACGGCCAAGGATATTCATCAGGGTCACGACCACAAATTCCATGCACTACGGGCCAAGGATATTTGTGTATTCATCAATGGTCGTGATCATGCCAACCACTTTCCATCAATGCACTACGGGCCAATGAGGACTTTTACCACATCACTTGTTACATTACGGTCATGATTATACCGAATAATCCCTAGTCATAATCACACCAAGTCCATCCATGCTCTACAGGCCATAGATGACTTTAAAAAATATAAACATGAGGATGATGACAATGATATAAGAATTCAATAAAACAAGTTCAAGAATTAAGTTATTCAGAACTAATAACGTCCAAATTGTCAACACGATCTCGCTTTGTAGAGTAAAATTCAAGAATGCTCGGAAGAATATGTCCATGAAAAATACTGGATGAAGCGCAAATATCAAGGATATTCCACTAATTTCATGGAGTATAGAAGTCAAAATTTTAACCAATTGAGTATAATAACGAATGGAATTACTGAAGAACCTTCTTAAAGTAGGTCTCTTGAGACAAACCAAGAAGCTTCCTTGAGCGATCTCTATAGATCTTAACTCCAAGAACATAAGTTGTTTTCCCCATGTCCTTCATCTCAAAGTTAGAGGACAACCACCCTTTGGTGGCGACAATCATCTATAATAACGAATGGAATAACAAAAGAAATCACCATGCACGCGGTACTTCGCATAGACAGGTTATTCCAACAAAATAATAATAACGGAACAAGGTCAGGTGAAAATCACACCGACAGGATGTTCCAACAGAATAATAAAGAATGGAATAACAACAGAAATCACCATGCATGCGGTATTTCAGCATGTATGTGTTATTCCAACAAAATAATAAATGAGTAATAATAAAGATGTAATGTGTCCTGTAAAACACACGGGCGGGATATTCCAACGAGAATAATAAAGACGAGAACCGGTCCCACAGAAAGCATGCAGCGAGGGATGTTCCAACGGAATAATAAAGACGAAATAATAGAGATTTTAACCCGTCCCAATAAAAAGCACGATACATGATGTTCCAAATGAATAATAAAGATAGAATAATAGAAGAATGTCACCAAGTATAGGGTGGGTAGCTCACAGTATCTGAGTTATTCCAATGTAATAATAAGAAATGAAATAACAACAGTTCTCTTCATGAATACAAAAGAATAATATTTCTTCCGTAAAAAAACCTGGATATATGAGTGGGGAAGTAGCGAGAATACTTTTCTATAGTTTCTATATAATTTCTCTCGGAGTTTCAAAGAATTAAGTAAGAAAATAATGAAGGAATGAGCTTTTATTTATAGAAAAATGGAATGCATAATAACTCATTCATGAACGGTCCCGATTGATTTAATTTTAATCGGACGGTCCATATTTAAAGTAAAATCTTTTAAATAAAATATAATATATATTATATATATATATATATTTATATAACATAATTCAACTTAATTCAAACCACTAACAATATAATATAATATATATATATATACACATGCCAAATAATTATATATATATATATATATATCAACCACTTATTTTTTTCTCCCCCATAACCAACATCAATCCCCACACACCCAATAATCAAATTCACTATACTCTTACCCATCACTATCACTTTCACTTTCACTCTTTCTTTTCCCCACCATTTTCCACTCACATATAATATATATATATATATATATATATATATATATATATATACACACACACACATCATATATAACAATTCCTCCCTATATGTAACCCCCATTTCAAAATCAATTCTTCAACACATATGGGCCCCATGTGGCCCCCCCTCATGTATCATTACCTTTAAATAATTTTCTACCGATTATTTTGAAAAATGGATAAATAGGGGTCCATAAAATAAGCAAAACTTCATAAAACTCACCTTAATAATTTTAACAACATTTATCATCTTTATTATAATTCACAATATTAATCGGATTGTGTCGCTCCTTCTAGAAGAGGGCTTTCCAATAAGGATTTCTCCTATTGGAGCCGCGATTAGGTGACCAAACCTCTCTCTTGGCGAACTTGTAGACATAATTAATATTGCAATTTATAATATTAATAACTCTGTCATTTCAATTATTGATTTAATAATATATAAAATATCGACAATAATTGAATCAAATAATATGAGATCTTGTCAACAATTACTATAGCAATAATTGAACAAAACTAAGTGACTTCTCACGTAAGCATCAATAATCAATATCGTATGTGCTACTATGCAACCACATGCCAGACATTCTTTTACTTTTTACTACCGAAGTAGTTCAACAAGATAATAGCAGTAAAACTTCCGCCGTTATTTTTAATAAAATATTTTTTGTCGTTTTCTCAATCCGACAATAATTCTATTGTGGGGTCCACCAATGATTGCACTGTTGTACGAATATTCCCTGCTAAAACGAATATTCCCCGACCAATCGAATATAATATAACAACTTGCATACTTTGCAGAATTTATAAATACTACCCACAACTATAACATTATATCAAATTATTCCATAATATTCAAAAATGATATTTTATAGAAAATTCATTTTTATTCATAAAAGTTGGGGTCTTACAAACACAGTATATAAATCATCTTTGCCTCATGATCTAAATTAACATAAAAATAATTTGTATAATCATCTTTGACACAATTCGTATGATTGTCTAATTATTTAAATTTAATTTTTTCAGCGCATAAGACGTGTAATTTAGGGAATAACTTAATTAAGTTACTACCACCTAAATTACTCCCACTAGGAACAAGGGAATATGTATAATTATAGCATTCTAATTTAATTCCAACAACTAGTGTTAATATTTCAAAATATAAACAAATAGAATTAAAAATTGGCTATATTATTCAATTAATATATCAAGTATGCTATAAACAAATTAACATGCTTCCAAAAAAAATTCAACATTGTTTATCATCATAAAAGGTTCTCAGATTTTTCTCGATAATTATAATTATCATGATTATTACAATTAATTAATCATTGCATAATTAATTAAAAATTAAGCAAAATACCCAAATATATCAGTTTCTTCCCAAAAACTTTACAACAATATCTTAACTTCATAAAAAGAGTACTAGTAATTTTCCTGGAATTTTTTTGATAAGTTTGCTAATTTTCACAATTAATAAACCATTGCTTAATATATTGGAAATTAACCAAAAATTATACAAATATATGAATATTTTAAAATTCCACTGGAAAAATTAATTATATGCTAATACTTAATTTCTGTAAAATTTTCAAAATTTAATAATCAATAAAACTACTTTAAATTAATTTTCATGAATTTATTAATTATTAAATCATTTTCTGGAAATTAAAATTAAAATAAACCATTTTTGCAGGATCGAGTCTACATGCGGGTCTAGACCGGAGTAGGTCAGGGGCAGATCGGGTGGACCGAGTCAAGTGAGACGGGTCGGGCCAATACAGGTAATAGTAAGCGCGTCAAACCACCGCATCGAGCGGCCAAGTGCATTACACGCTCGAGCGTGGCCACCACAGTGTTCCCGTGCACATGTAGTCCACGCGCAGCCTTGTCAGCATTTTTTGTGACGCGACTTTTTGCAGTCTGATCGAATCATCTTCTTGGTTCTAATAGTGTGCTCAAACACCATTTTAGGAGCTTCCATGAGGGAAGCTAAGTACATGAATTTTTGTCTAAAACTTGCACTTCTCCTTCAACCTTTAGAATTCAGAAATTTTCAAATCTACCCTTTCACGATCCAAACTTTGAGAAGCCATGTCTCATTCCATATAACTCCGCTTATAACGCGTACAATGCATACATATCAAAATCACAGGAATCGGATAATCAAGTAAAAAGTTATGGCTAGTCAAATTAGGCGATTTTATTATATTTTCAAACTTTTAAAACATTCATCAATGGAGTTTTGTGTAAAACTTCATGCATGACATACATAAGATCGATAATAAACCATGCTCTGATACCAATGAAGGAGTAATATAATCCATGTAATGACATATTTACATAAAAATGAAAATTAAATGCGTACCTTTGAAGCGTGATATTACTTTTGATGTGGAAAGGTATCTGCAATTCATTGTCCTCTACAACCCAACGACGTCTCCAAACTACAATACGAGAATGGAAGAAAAATCTACGATTCGTGACAGTTGGGTTTTCTCTATATTGGGAGAGGTTACTAATATTAAGGTTTTTGGGCCAACTGATTAATCGTGATGAACTGAGGGAGAGGAAACGTAAGTCTTATAGGAAGAAGTAGTTGAAACACTTTCCTACAATCTCTCACTTTCCAACTCTCAGTTACGTAAAAAAATATTTAGTCAATCTCATAAGCTGACTAATAAATCAAATGGGTCGAACCCTCCATGGGCGCCCCATTTGGATACCCAAAATCCAACATCTTGGTTAAGTTAAATGCAGTTCTAGATAAAAAAATGGTTAAGAAAATAATGTTGCGGAAGTGGGTTTTGGTGCAAAGGTATAATACATTGCTAACTAAGGCTACATATTTCCACACTTTCTCAACCTTGAGGGAAAAGTTTTTAGTAAGAGAGAAGGAATGAAGGGTATGATGTGACGCCCCCAAAATAGGTATACATCACCCATCTTGAGTCGCCAAATACATGGTAAAAATTCAAATACAACTTAATAATACAACTATCGTGTAAAATACGACAAACCATAACCTGAGAATTTTAATACGAATATTATCTTCTAGATAGTATTCAAACTCAAAGGGAGTCCTCAATACATTTATTATCACACTATTTCATAGAATAGCGAGGACTACTATGCAAAATATCTGGACCGTCACTCCATTCCCCGACTAGTCCCAGATACATTCTCATTTCTTGAAGAGAACAATGAAAGCAAAAGGGTGAGCTCAACTAGCCCAGTAAGAAATATTATGACTAAGATAATGCAGAATAAATTATCGTTAGCCTTCAACAGTGTTAAATAGATAAAATATAACAAACATCAAGTTTAACTGCAGCGAAACAAGCAATCCATTAGAAAAGTCAAGTAGAGAATAAAATATACTATCTTCTATGATTTAAAAGGTTTTTCATCACTTTTGTCGCTGAGACTCAGCTAAAAAAATAATCCACATCATCCCTGCACTACGACCAAGGATATTCATTAGTATCACGACCACAAATTATCCATGCACTACGGGCCAAAGATATTCGTGTATTCATCAATGGTCATGATCATGCCAACAACTGTCTATCGATGCACTACGGGCCAATGAGGACTTTTACCACATCATTTGTAACATTACGGCCATGATTATACCGAATAATCCCTGGTCATAATCATACCAAGTCCATCTATGCACTACAGGCCCACGAGATGACTTTCAACATAATATAAACATGAGGATGATGACAATGATATAAGAATTAAATAAAACAAGTTCAAGGATAAATTTTAAAGATTTATAATTTAATTTATCCGTAAATCAATAACGTCCAAATTATCAACATGATCTTTGCTTTGTGGAGTAAAATTCAAGAATAATATTGTACCAAAAATAATTTGGACCGAAAAAAGAATCAATTTTTATCATGAATATTACCCCGGGAATAAGAATAGTACTTTCAGTGAATAGTACCTAAATGAATAGTACTTTAGTGAATAGTAACCCGTGAATAGTACTCTAAGCATAAAAAGTTAAAACTTATCAAGAAGACTCAGAATAATATTTCCATGAAAAGATACTGGATGAAGTGTAAATATAAAGGATATTCTACAAATTTCATGGAGTATAGAAGCCAAAACTTTAACCAAATGAGTATAGAAATTGAAATCTGAAACGAAATAATATTACTTACATACTACAGAGTATGGAAGAAAATATTATTTCAATCGAATATTGAACAAAAATAACATCCCTTACCTTGAAAAGAAGAGTATTCCGACTTGTAGGGCAGGGATATTCTTGAAGAAAACTTTCACTGTTTTCTACGCTCAAAGCTTTCTAAAACTCTAAAGAAATACGCTCAAGATTATAGAAGAAGAATTCTCTGATTTTGGTGTGATTTTCAATTCTAAATAAGCATCCTATTTATAGGAGAATGGAAAGAATACTATTTAGAATTTTCACGAATTCGCATAAAGAGAAATCTGGATACGAAATCATCATCACGGTGAAAGAAAAATAAACGTAGACGCGTTCATTTTTTCAAACTATTAATATAATATTCAATAAAATATAATATATTTTATTTTTCATAAAAGATAAAACTTATTATATAATATATATATATATATATATATATATATATATATAAAACATATCCTTTGAAAAATCACACCACCCGTGATAACATTTTGCAAGATTCCCCACCTCCCCCATTTTGTCAACTTTCAATATATATAAATAATATATACCCTCCCTTATAAGCAATTTTCATTCACCCACCAATTCATCACCCACCACACCCATTATAATATATATATATATATATATATATATATATATATATATACTGAATAACTTTTCACCGATTAAAAATGGGTAAATGGGAATCCAAATAATACGTCAATATTTACAACAAATACTTCATAAAAATTACCTCAATATTTTTAACAACATTTATCATTATTATTATAATTCGCAATATTTAACAACCAGGTTGTTCACATGAAAGAGGGGGCTTTCCAATAAGGATTTCTCCATATTGGCGCGCAATTAGGTGACCAAATCTCTCATTGACAGAACTTCTAGACATTGTCAATATTGCAAATAATGATATTAATAACTTTGTCATCTCAATTATTGATTTAATAATATATAAAATATCGACAATAATTGAATCAAATAACGTGAGATACTTGTGCAACAATTCATCGTAGCAATAATTGAACAAAACTGAGTGACTTCTCACGTAAACATCAATAATCAATACCGTGTGCTACTATGCAACCACGCGTATTCTTCGCTTTTAACAACATCGGATGTTTCAACAGTTAACGGTAAAACTTTCGTCGTTATTTTCATAAAAAGATATTTTTGTCGTTTTCTCAATCCGATAATAATTTCGTTGTGGGGTTCACTAATGATTGTGTTAGTCGTCATTTAAATATTCCATGTTAAAACGAATATTCCCCACCAATCGAATATTATATAACAACTTGCGTACTTTGCAAAATTTATAAATATTACCCACAACTATAACATTATATCAAATTCACTCCATAATATTCAAAATGATATTTATAGAAAATTCATCTTTATTCATAAAAGTTGGGGTCTTACAACCTCCCTTCTTATGAACTTTACGCCCTCGAAATTAGGGTACGTACCTAGTATGTCGAAGAGGTAAGGATACCTTGATTTCATTTCAGATTCTAACCTTGGAGCGTAGAATATGCTCCTTCTTATCCAAGATTTTAACAGGAACCTCTTCATATGTTAAATCTTCCGCTATTTTATCCGGTTCTAACTCAATAATGTGGTTCGGGTCTTCCACATATTTACGTAACATGGATATGTGAAAAACGTTATGAACACGAGACATACTTGGCGGTAAAGCGAGTCTATATGCCACAGTTCCTACTCGATCAAGGATTAAAAATGGGCCAATGAATCGAGGATTAAGCTTTCCTCTCTTTCCAAATCTCGTAACGCATTTCCATGGAGCAACACGTAACAACACATGATCTCCAATATCGAATTTCACGTCCTTTCGATGAAGATCAACATAACTCTTTTGTCGATCTTGTGAGGTTTTTATACGTTGTCGGATCGTTTAAATCTTTTTTGTAGTCATACACACCAACTCCAGTCCTAACAACGTTGCTTCACCCACCTCATCCCAGCATACTGGAGAACGAAACTTTCTTACATACAACGCCTCGAATGGAGCCATTCCAATACTTGCTTGATAACTGTTGTTGTAGAAAAACTCCACCAATGGTAAGAACTTGTCCCAACTTCCCTTGAAGTCAAGGACACAGAGTCTTAATATATCTTCAAGAGTTTGAATAGTCCTCTCCGACTGCCCGTCCGTCTGAGGATGATATGCCGAGCTAAATCGTAAATCCGTGCCCATAGCTTTTTGCAAACTAACCCAAAATCTTGAAGTGAATCTTGGGTCTCGATCAGAAACTATGGATACTGGCATACCATGCAATCTTACAATCTCGTTTATGTATATACGAGCAAGACGTTCAAGTGTATAAGTTTCTCGTATAGGTAAGAAATGAGCCGACTTGGTCAATCTATCAACAATGACCCAAATCGCATCTATGCCTTGAGAAACCTTGGGAAGACCGATAACGAAATTCATGGTAATGTGTTCCCACTTCCATTCTAGAATTTCAAGTGGTTGCAATGGACCTTTTGGTACTTGATGCTCCACCTTGAATCGTTGACAAGTTAAACACCTTGAGATAAACTCCATATCTCTCTTCATATTGCTCCACCAAAATGTATGTCAAGATCATGATACATTTGGTACTCCCACGATGGATTGCAAAACGATTGTGTTGTGTGCCTCCATCATGATTTTATACTTTAAATTAGGTCGTTAGAACACAAAGTTCGGAGTTGACTCAAGTATTCCTTCTTCATCGATTCTTGCTTAAGATAACACCTTCTTGCACTTTCTTCCTCATACGCATTAGCTCCAAGTATCAGCTTGCTTGAGCGACTTTTAACTTTATCGATTAAAGTCGGTTCTACTCGTATATTCGTCATCATCACATGGGTCCCTGGAGTCTTTAACTCTATCTCCATCCTTTGCAAGTCATACAAAATGGGCCTTTGCGTTGACAATATCGCATTCGTACCCGCATATGATCTTCTACTCAATGCGTCAACTATCACGTTCGCTTTTCCAAGATGGTATTGGATGGTATGATCATAATCTTTTAATAGTTCAAGCCAACGACGTTGTCGCATGTTGAGTTCCTTTTGAGTGAAGAAATATTTAAGCCTTTTATGATCCGTATAGATCTCCACCTTCTCTGTATACAGGTAATGTCTCTAAATCTTTAGTGCAAAAACGACTGCTGCCAACTCTAGATCATGAGTAGGATAATTCCTCTCATATTCTTTGAGTTGTCGAGAGGCATAGACTATGACTTTCCCATGTTGCATGAGAACACATCCTAACCCTTTGCCCGAAGCATCACTATAGATGACAAATCCCTCCGAGCCAGATGGTATTGTCAGAAAAGTCTTTGAAATGAGTCTCCTCTTGAGTTCTTGAAAACTCTTCTCACATTCTTCGCTCCAACCGAACTTTGTATCTTTCTGAGTCAGCTGAGTTAATGGAGTAGCGATTCGAGAAAACCCTTCTACGAATCTCCGATAATAACCAGCTAAGCCGAGAAAGCTACGTACTTTGGTCACTGATTTAGGTTGCTTCCAGCTTTGAATAGCTTCAATCTTTTTCGAGTCAACAGATATTCCATGACTTGATACTACGTGTCCCAGTAATGCTACTTCCTCAAGCCAGAACTCGCATTTCTTCAACTTGGCATAAAGCTTGTTTTCACGAAGCTTTTGGAGTATCAGCCTCAAGTGTTGCTCATGATCTTCACGGCTTTTGGAATATATGAAGATGTCATCAATAAAGACGACCACAAAGTTATCCAAATATTCCTTGAATACTCGGTTCATCATATCCATGAAGGCAGCAGGAGAATTAGTAAATCCAAAAGACATGACTAGGAATTCGTAATGCCCGTACCAAGTTCTGAAAGTCGTCTTTAGAATGTCACCGGTTTTAATCTTCAATTGGTGATATCCGGAACGAAGATCAATCTTTGAAAAGAATTTGGCGCCTTATAACTGGTCAAACAGGTCATCAATGCGAGGCAACGGGTATCTATTTTTGACAGTGACATGGTTCAACTCCCGATAATCAATACAAAGTCGAATACTCCCATCTTTCTTCTTCACGAATAGAACAGGAGCACCCCAAGGAGACATACTAGGACGAATGAAACCAATGTCTAACAATTCCAACAATTGGGTCTTTAACTCCTGAAGTTCAATAGGAGCCATTCGGTATGGGGCTTTGGAAATGGGTTTTGTACCGGGTTCAAGGTCGATACAAAATTCAATTTCACGCTCTGGGGGTAGGCCAGGAAGTTCTTCATGGAATACGTCAGGAAATTTATTAACAATAGAAATATCATTCAAAATTGACATATTTTTGTTTAAATCCGTGACATGATCTAAGAAAGCTTGACATCCGTTTTTCAATAAACGAATAGCTTTATGGCTTGAGATGATAGTGATTGATTTTAATGGTTTGGTTGCTTGAATTCGCATAATAGGTTGGTTAAGAATATGAAAGCTAACAACCTTACGAAAATAATCAATTTTTACATGATGAGTAGTTAACCAATCATTCCCTAGAATTACGTCAAATGCAAGTATTTTCAATGAAATAAGATCGACGGGTAATGTGAGGGTACCTATTTGAACCAAACAAGACTTATAAACAGTGGATGTAGTGAAGGTTTCTCCCAACGTACTTTCAACAGATAAGTCAAAGTCTAATTTCTCCGGAGTCAAATTTAAACGTTGAGCGCAAGTAGGAGAAATAAAAGAATGGGTAGAACCGGTATCAAATAAGGTATAGACTTCGCTAGAGTTTATGATAAGCTTACCCGTGATGACCTCGTTCGGGTTCCTTGCTTTACGGAGAGGTCACGACAAACGCTCTCCTTGAACTACTGGGCTTTGACTTTTACGGGGCAATGCCTTTGGTGCCTCCATCCCAATTTGGACTTGTCTTCGGTGCACGACAAAATCTGGCTAGATGACCTTCTCTTCCACAATTATAACACGCTTTGGACTGCATCGCGCAGTTTGGATTGATGTGTCCCTCCCCTCCGCATTTGAAGCATATGATGATAGTGGTCGTTCTCCTTCCTTAACAACGGGTGTTTGGTCTTGACGTCTTTCTATCATTGTTGAATCTCCTCTTCTTGAAATGTCCACTCTTATTCTCTTGGCCATGATTACCACCGAAGTGGTTACCATTTCTGGCCTTTTGATTCCCTCCACGTTTGTTGTCACCGCTTCGATGACTGCTACCACTGGTATTATCATTTTGTCGGTTGCTTTCTCTTGGTTGAGTTGACTCATTATCGCGCTCCAATAACTGAGCCCTATTCACAACATCTGAATACAAATACAGTTTATGAGATATAAGATATTGACGTATCTCGGGTTTCAAACCTCTTAGAAACATTCGCTTCATTCTCTCTTTATTATCAACCAAATGGACGGATGAAACCGGAAACCGGGACAACTCAGCTTCAAACTTGGCTTAGATCTTTGCGACACGGAACTCTACCTCTTTCATGCGACCACTTTTGGAAAGTTGAGTACACTTTATAGATTCCTTCTCCAAGAATCTACCTTTGCGCTTTCTGATTCCACGATGTCTCTCCTCTCCTAACATGAAGGTGGCAAAGGGAACCTTTTGCTCCTTGAAGCATCCCAAGACATCAAATATCATGCTGCTTTATCCACGTCTCCGCCTTAAGTGGTTTTGGCTCTCCAAAAAACTTTGGTCCCAGCTCCTTGAACTGTTTAGCGGTGACCGTCTAAGAGTTTCCAGTGTTTCCACCTGCATTTTGGACAGGAGCCGCTCTCGCCTGATGTTGCATGAATTGCATAAAGCCTCTGAACATTCCATCGTTCATCATTTGGTTAATGTTGCTGTTTGCATGAGGATTGTCGCCTTCCTGATGCACATTATCCTAATTATTGATCTATGGAGACTCAATGGTCTCCTGTGCTCCATTGCTATTCTCAACGTTCTCAAATGTCATTTTTAAATACTGCCACAAAATAAGGGTTAATTGACAAGAAACATATTATCCCTATACTCTGACCGACCAATTAAATACCAATTAAACTTAGGTAGGTCATACTAGCGAAGGAATTCCCCGTCTCTCCCCTCCTAGTTCTTGTCTCACATCTCAGCCAGGGATCATATCCCTAAGCTTTGATACCAACTGTGACGCCCCCAAAATAGGTATACATCACCCATCTTGAGTCGCCAAATACATGGTACAAAATTCAAATACAACTTAATAATACAACTATCGTGTAAAATACGAAAAAACATAAACTGAGAGTTTTAATACGAATATTGTCTTCTAGACAGTATTCAAACTCAAAGGGAGTCCTCAATATATTTATTATCACACTATTTCATAGAATAGTGATGACTACTAATGCAAATATCTGGACCGTCACTCCATTCCCCGACTAGTCCCTGTTACGTTCTCATTTCCTGAAGAGAACAATGAAAGCAAAAGAGTGAGCTCAACTAGCCCAGTAAGAAATATTATGACTAAGATAATGCAGAATAAATTATCGTTAGCCTTCAATAGTGTTAAACTGATAAAATATAACAAACATCAAGTTTAACTGCAGTGGAACAAGCAATCCATTAGAAGAGTCAAGTAGAGAATAAAATATACTATCTTCTATGATTTAAAAGGTTTTTCATCACTTTTATCGCTGAGACTCGGCTAAAAAAATAATCCACATCATCCCTGCACTACGGCCAAGGATATTCATTAGTATCACAACCACAAATTATCCATGCACTACGTGTCAATGATATTCGTGTATTCATCAATGGTCATGATCATGCCAACAACTGTCCATCGATGCACTACGGGCCAATGAGGACTTTTACCACATCATTTGTAATATTACAATCATGATTATACCGAATAATCCCTGGTCATAATCATACCAAGTCCATCTATGCACTACAGGCCACAGATGACTTTCAACATAATATAAACATGAGGATGATGACAATGATATAAGAATTCAATAAAACAAGTTCAAGGATAAATTTTTAAAGATTTATAATTTAATTTATCCAAAAATCAATAACGTCCAAATTGTCAACATGATACTGCTTTGTGGAGTAAAATTCAAGAATAATATTGTACCAAAAATAATTTGGATGAAAAGCGAATCAATTTTATCATGAATAGTACTCCGGTGAATAGTACTTTCGAGTGAATAGTACCCGTGAATAATACTTAGGAATAATAGTAACTCGTGAATAGTACTCTCTATATGAAAAAGTTAAAACTTATCAAGAATGCTCGAATAATATTTCCATGAAAAGATACTGGATGAAGTGCAAATATCAAGGATATTCTACTAATTTCATGGAGTATAAAAGCCAAAAATTTAACCAAATGAGTATAGAATTTGAAATCTGAAATGAAATAATATTACTTATATACTACAGAGTATGGAAGAAAATATTATTTCAATCGAATATTGAACAAAAATAACATCCCTTACCTTGAAAAGAAGAGTATTCCGACTTGTAGGGTAGGGATATTCTTGAAGAAAACTTTCACTGTTTTCTACGCTCAAAGCTTTCTACAACTCTAAAGAAATACGCTCAAGATTATAGAAGAAGAATTCTCTGATTTTGGTGTGATTTTTAATTCTAAATAAGCATCCTATTTATAGGAGAATGGAAATGATACTATTTAGAATTTTCACGGACTGCACAAAGAAAAATCAGATGAAATCATCACAGGCTGAAGAAAAATAAACGCAGACGTTCATTTTTTTCAAACTATTAATATAATATTCAATAAAATATAATATATTCTATTTTTCATAAAAAACAAGACTTATTATATATATATATATATATATATATATATATATATATATTAAAACATGCTCCTTTGAAAATTCACACCACCCGTGATAACATTTTGCAAGATTCCTCCCCTCCCCCATTTTGTCAACTTTCAATATATATAAATAATATATACCCTCCTTTATACGCAATTTTCATTCACCCACCAATTCATCACCCACCACACCCATTATAATATATATATATATATATATATATATATAATAACTTTTCACCGATTAAAATTGGGTAAATGGGAATCCAAATAATACGTCAATATTTACAACAAATACTTCATAAAAATTACCTCAATATTTTTAACAACATTTATCATTATTATTATAATTCACAATATTTAACAACTAGGCCGTTCCCAGGAAAGAGGGGGCTTTCCAATAAGGATTTCTCCCTATTGGCGCGCAATTAGGTGACCAAATCTCTCCTTGACAGAACTTCTAGACATTATCAATATTGCAAATAATAATATTAATAACTCATCATCTCAATTATTGATTTAATAATATATAAAATATCGACAATAATTGAATCAAATAACGTGAGATACTTGTCGCAACAATTCATCGTAGCAATAATTGAACAAAACCGAGTGACTTCTCACGTAAGCATCAATAATCAATACCGTGTAACTACTATGCAACCACGCCATTCTCGTACTTTTAACACCGGGTGTTTCAACAGCTTAACGGTAAAACTTCCACCGTTATTTTTATAAAAAGATATTTTTGTCGTTTTCTCAATCCAACAATAATTCCGTTGTGGAGTCCACCAATGATTGTGCCGTCATACGAATATTCCCTGTTAAAACGAATATTCTCCGACCAATCGAATATTATATAACAACTTGCATACTTTGTAAAATTTATAAATATTACCCACAACTATAACATTATATCAAATTCACTCCATAATATTCAAAAATGATATTTATAGAAAATTCATCTTTATTCATAAAAGTTGGGGTCTTACATATGACCCTTCAGCTCAAAGTTGGTTAGAAAGTTAGTTACAACAAGGGGCATGTTCATAATTTCACCATTTTATTGGGGGGAGAACCGGAGAATGCGTGTGAAGACATCCGTATACAAATCTCCAAACTCATGTACAAGGCCATGACAATGGAAGAGAACATATGAGGAGTAGAGGAAATCGTAAAGGGTATGAGGACATCTGTATACAAATCTCTGAACTCGTCGTCGTCTTCCATGAGAGAGAGAAATGGAGTTTGAAGGGTTTGAATTCCTGATTTTGGTTGTTTCATATCCCAAAAACTAGCAACACTTTTTTATTTAGCAAACCCTAACTTTTGGAGATCTAAAATTGTTGAGCTTTAGTTGAGAGAGACGACAATGGAGATGACGATGTTTTAAATTAATGGGTATCTTTGTTTTGGTATAAAACTTAATTCTTGAGTAAATTTAACAGCTAAGAGTGGTGCTTGGGTGGTCTTATGACCAAGATTTTAAATTGGGCATTTTGAGTTCGAATCCTAAACAGGACAAGTTTTTTGGCAAATAATTGGAACATGTCCACGTCAGTTGAACACATTGGAAAATGTCCACGTAAGAAATGCCACGAAAGCAGGTCAATGACAATATTGAGCCTCAAATCTTTGAATAGAAAGAGGTTTGATTTGCGTTGACCAAAAGAAAAAGGGCTCAATACTCAAGAACTCCTAAAGTTCAGGGGCAACATATGCATTTTACCTTATAGTTGACAGTTTTTACTTATTACACCACTAAACTTTTAATTTTTGAAATTATCCAATTAAATTAATTAAAAAATTAAAATCGGACCATTCTCTTAAAAAAATGAATGACCGTTTAATTTGATTCACGCGTGGCATTAAAAAGAACAGATAAAAATAAAAAAATAATGAAGTGGCCAAAAGAATAATAAAAAAGAGTGATATGTCATTTAAAATGATTTTTCTATTTTTTTCCGCTCTTTTTTTGACTAAAAACAAATTGCACCCCAAACTTTATACCACTGTTGATTTTTGCACCCCAAACTGAAAAAGGTGTCTAAGTACACTCCAAACTTCAATTTACTTAACAAAAGATACACTTTTTTCACTTAACCGATCAAAAGTGACCGGCTAAGGCTGTAATATTTATAATAGAAGGGTAAACTTGGTACTTCTCCATTTCCAACCTCAGACTTTCTTCTTTACACCAAACAAACTCTTTCAGTAGTTTCTCTCTCTTCTTCACCGCCGAAATCCACAAACCCATACACTCTCTTTGAACACCTCGACACGATGATGACCTTCTTTTTCGGTGATAGTTGAAAGATTTTGGGACCAAAATTCAGGACCGACGGATAATATCGCTCGGAATTCCATGGTTAAAGATCTCAAAGCAATTGATTTGGCCAATTGACTCCGTAATTGACTCACTTTTAGCTGAGTTTAAGGATTGGAAGTCGAGTATTGAAGGGTTTTGAATGGTTTTTTTGGCGTGGAAAGCCCGATTACAAGGAGGATTTAGTGCAACCTCAAAGCTAACTGTTACTACTAGTGATGCCATGACTAAAATTCCGCTCCTCATTTCTTTCACCCATTCTTCATATTTGGGATTATTATTTGTAGCCGGGCTGCTTGAATGGCTCAAACTTTGGTGAGGAGGAGGAGGAACAGTGGATGGTGAAAATATTTGAACTTGAGTTTGATGATGCACTCAAGCTGTTTGATGAAATTCTTGTTAGGAATGTTGTTACTTGGAATATATTAATATATGGGTTAGTTGGCTGTGGCAGAAGTTTTGCCCCCCGGGGTTTTGTTATTTTACGAAAATAGTGTTAGAAATGTTTGTACCTGATTGCACTACTTATACGGGGTTGCTTCGTTTGTGCATTGAACAAAATGATGTTGAAAATGGTAGACAATTGCATTCTTTGATTGTTAAATTATGATGGTGTAAATATTATTTTGTGGGTAGTGCTCTTATTGATTTATATGTCAAATTTGGATTAGTAAAAGATGTAAGGCAATTTTTTGATTCTGTTTTGGATAGAGATGTGGTTATATGGAATGTGATGGTGTCTTGCTATGCTTTCAATGGTTTGAGAAGAGAGGCTTTAGGGGTGTTCAATTTGATGAGTTGAAATGGGGTTAAGGGTGATGGTTTTACATTCTCTAGTATGCTAAAATCCTCTGCTATTTCAGGATCTTGTGAATTGGGTGGGAAGGCAGATTCATGGCCTTGTTATTAGAAAAGGTTTTGATTTGGACGTATGAGAAACAAATGACTAGTACTTCTTAGAATGGGCAATTACAGTAAAGAATACCAAGTTGGAGCATTATACTTGTCTCATTGAGTGGTCTTTTAGTTGAAGCATTCAAAATTTTGGTCTCAATGCTAGAAATTGGAGCAGACACCCTTGAAGCAGACACCCAAAATTTTGGTCTCAATACCCATCCCCTTCATCAACTAAAACTCTGTAAACTTCCCATTCCCTATCTCCGATCATGTGCCTCCCAACTCCCAACTTTCCCAACTTGGCTTTTCTCTCTCTTTCTCTTCATCTTCATACACATACCACTCTTTCTATTTTCTCTCTCCAAAATCATTCTCACTCTTCTTCACTCTTTAAATCAAAATCAAAATCCCTAAAAAAGTTGATATAAGATATGAAGATTTTAGATTTTAGTGATTATAGATTTTGTTTTACGCCATTGATGATGAAATTTGCAGTTCATGACAATTTTTAGATTTGGAGAGAGAAAGGGGGAGTTGCTGATTTTTTTTGGTAACTTTACACCTATCTTGATTTTCTTGATCGATTTTCTAAGATCGAGCTGTTGTATGCTATGAAATGACTCTGTAATAATGTTGGAGAAGATAAAGAAGAAAAAAGTCTGAAATACCCCTTCAGATGTGGATCAGTGCTTAGTTATCACTTTTTGACCGGCTTAAGTGTCTTGTGTGTCAATCTGTTTAAGCATAAAAGTAAAATTTGGGGTTCTTTGTACACCTTTTTCACTTTGGGATGCAAATATCAACATGTAGATGTAAATTTTGCGGTGCAATTTGTTTTTACTTTTTTTTTTTTTTTTCGTTTCATTTTTCTTTCCCTTTTGATCTATCTGTTTCACTACAGTGGAAGTATTTTCTTTCTTCTCCTCCGCCCGCCGCCGACTGGACGCTAAAATTTTTGAGCCTAAAGTCGGGCACCTTGGACTTTAGCCTCGAGCCGGTAGTGCCACTATTTTCTTACTCTTATTTCTAAACCTGCCGCCGACTGTCCTCCGCTGAACTTAGTCATTTAAAAATAATTTTGGGATTATTGAATCTCTATAGTTGGGCAAGATTGAGGCCTTTCATTTTTATATTGTTCTTCCATGTTTCTCTCTCGAAGAAGCAGATTCTAAACCTTTGAGTTCTTTTCATCTTGGTCCCGTGGACATCTCATCACCTATCACCAATAATTTCTCTCTCCTCTGCTTATAGACCAAAATCAAAGTTGAGCTTTGTAATTGTAAAAGTAATTTCATGAGTTTTTTCAGAAATAATGAAACCAATTTTTGGAGGATATATTCATGGGGATTTGAAATCAACTTTTGATTTTTGTTGAAGAATTCAATGTAATTACAGAGGTACGTTTTGGGCAGATTTTTGAAGGTTTATTTTTATCTCTCTAAATTAGGTATTATGCGACTTTGGTTGAACGACTTTTATACTAACAGTTAGCTGGTAGCTAGTTGGAGGTTGATCGGTGTTAGAGGCAAAATAAGTTTTATACTGTAGATGATCGATGATGGTAGTCGGAGGTGATGGTATTCATGGAGGTGAGAACGGTGAAGGTAGGGGGAGAAGAAGAAGACCGATGGATGAGATAGATGAAATTTATGTTTGCTTTTTATTTTATTTTTATTTTTACTCAGTTAAATTGACCATGTCATTTTATTTTTTAACAGAATGATCTAATTTTATTTTTTTAATTAATTTAATAAAATAATTTTAAAAATTAAAATTTTTTATTGTCAATTATAGTGGTATAATACTTAATTTTGCCAATAATTTTATTTGTCAACTTTTGTTTCAAAAATTGAGTTTAAATTTTAAATGATAATATAAAAAAGACATAATATTTATAATTTTATTTTCTCAATTTTAACATCAATACTTGATTAAATAATAAATAAATTTTAAAATAAAAATAGAATAAAAAATATATCCCGAAAATTTATAAATTTTTGAAAATTCCCTAATAACAAATGTGGTAAATTGGTTTGGTAATGCGTATTTTGACGGAAGAAACCTGAAAGAAAAAGGTGCCCGTGCTGTGCTTATTAAGGCAAATATTAAAGAATAATTTTGAGAATGTTTCTTTATTTCACTTCAATCTTCTCTTCAAATTTTAGAAAATGGTGGTCTTCCAAATCCATAAAATTTGATAATGCTGTGTTTCATAAATGAGAATGCCCGAGAACTGTTTGATTAAATGCCAAAAAGAGATATCTTCTCATGTTACATTATGAGAAACCAGATATTCATGAACTGGGGAATCTCATCAGTGGAGCAGGAAATAATTCAGGTAACTGCTTTGTATTTTAGATTACTGAATGCAGCTGATAGTAATTCACAATATGATGAAGATTTTATTTGTGCATATTAGCAAGTTTTGGGTGTTTTCCCCTTTGGTATTAAGTGGTTAATGCTTTACATGTACAATGACAATCAATATAAGGATGATACAGTTTGAATAAACTTCTTAACACTTTGTTTTTTTGGCTTTTTTTTTGGGGTTCATTTTTTTCCCAAATTAGTCGGTAGTATGAAACTCGAAAAATTAGTATCATAGTAAACGATAGCTTTCTCTTATTTATTGTAATCTACTCTCAATTATCAAAGCTATCTTGAATATTATGTGATGGTAGAGGTTAACACACTCCAGTGGAAGGTTAAAATTGAGCAAATTTTGCTCAACAGTGGAGTGCAACTGGTGAAATATGGAGTGCGTTTATTAATTTCCTTATTGGGTGGTATTTTTTTTGGGACATCCAAAAAATATATATGAACCGTTAGTTTTGATGGAGAGAGTATTAAAATTTGCTTTTTGCATTCCGGAAGCTAGATATCTGTACTTTTACATCTATTGAAAGTTTGCAACTCTATAGAAGTCTTTACATTTTTTATTAAGTCATAATGGAATGAACTCTAGAATCCTGCCTTTTAACACAGTAGATGAGCTGTTAAGTTTTTTAGGCGAGAAGGATTTGTGGAGGATAAATAAGAAGATGTGAGCATAGGTTATGAAGATATTTCGGACTACGTTTGAAACTATTTCAACTAGTAGGCTTTCATCAATTAGGTTTTGTTCTTAATTTGACTCATCTCAAGAATCATAGACTTCCATTTTTATTCGTATAAACCAGAAATTGTTCTACTTCAGAAGTTCTCATACAAGATGAATTATTATGGATAGACAACTTATGCAATATAATTTTAAAACAGAAAAAACGAGAGTGCTTCATCATACTTACTTGATTTGTTTGGCTTGTTGTCATTGTTCCCCATTTTCATTAAAGAAAAGGAACTAAAGGGTTTACTGGTACTCAATTTCGGCTTATAGAGCTTTTTTTCACCCTATGCTAAAGAAAAGCCCTATCCCTAGCCCGCCTATGCCAATACCTCTGTGTTGGAAAATTTTTGATGACAACCAGTGACTGGTTCTCAAGGGAATTTAAAAAAAGACAGAGTGGAGTATGCACTTGTGTTTATTTTGTGTATTTAGGGCACCCGATGTAGGACAAGTATAGAGGAAGGAATAAAGGAGATTAAAAAAAAGATAAAATGGGCTAAAAGTCACAAAGCATTAGGCTTAATTTAATAACATCAACGATTCAATAATAATCATAATGGTGGACTACATCTGTTTATATAGGAATAGGAAAAAAACTGTAGTGACTCGCATTTTTGCTGAATAAATAAACTAAGAGTTTACCAGAATATTTTTATTTAAGTATGTGTTATATATTGCATATATTATCATGTGTAGTATAATATATGTGATGTGGTGATATATCAAATATAATAATTGATATTTATTATATTTAGTAGTTACCCTCTACTTTGACGGAAAAATGATTTATGGATATTTTATCCAAAATTTTGAAATGCATTTTGGTATATCTAAAATACGTTATATGTGGTGCAATAAGTACAGAAAGGGAGGTAATTGCTTGTTCTTGTCAAACACTGCCTTAAATCTAAGCTTAGCAGTTAAAAATAAAATAAAATAAAATTAACAAGTGGCTAATCATCCGGCCAGGTGTTTATACTAAAGGAGGAGCTGACATTTAATTGGAAACCTAGCCTTAACTACTCAGTTAGCCTACAAACGTATTATCCACGTATATACTCCTCAAGTGTAAATCTCTGATAAAGATATCAGAACTTAGATATCTTATAACCCTTCTCCAGTTCATGTTCATAGGCTCTATGTTGTTAAAAGAAAAATTTGTTAGACGCTTTATGTTCTGTTAGTTTTGGGAAAGCTTTGCTGGTAATTGATAATTAAGGAAGGTTACGCTATCAAGTGGGAGAAACTCAGAAGTATTTAGGTTGCAACCAACTAATTCGGAAATCAAGGCCTAGAAAGGTAATGCATCTTTTCTATATATTTACTTTAAGATGTTTAATATGCACTAATTAATGGTTATGGAAATTGCTACGGGTTGATTGGGAAGGTGTGCTACCGATTTGATTTTATAAAGCAGTGTAACCATTTGGGGGTAACATGCTAAACAGTGGGATTTTTCTATTTGATATAAATGTGTTATCAAAAGTATTGCATGTTATGAAGAGAATAAATTAATTAGATTGTCAACTACTTGATTATTCATTCATGTGATTGTGTAATCGACTGCTATGAATATAATTTAGGCACAAGGAGATAGGTGGCTGTGGAGTAATAAGGGAACTAAACTGGAATTTTAAAGCAAATAAATAGCTATGACACTTGTGTTGCAAAACAGTGCCTGTAAGGTGTTTGATAAAAGTTCTCAATGGACTGTTTTGCTTAACAACTGCTAATTTGATAGAATTAAAGCTTGGGGATTGATTTCTGTATTTCATGCTATGATAATTAGCAAGTTTAAATATATTAGAGTGAAACAAAATTCAAATTCAAGCTAATGTGAAAAATTGAAAAAAATGGTATATTAAGGCAACTTTGAGTGCTGAGTCGGGCTGCCTAGCAAGCTTGAAATAGAGGTTTTATAATTTCTAGATATACTCTCTTATGCTATATAGAGGTAAATCATCATGTGGTTAGAAGCATGAGATTAGGAAAAAATAGCCATGTTAGGCTAAAGGCTGCTGCCTATAACAGTAGCCGTGGCAGTAGTAGTTGCAGTGGGCAGGGCTGGGGCTTTCTTTTGAGCTGTCAGTCGACTTGATTAAGATGTTTATGCAACTTGATTAGTATTTTGCTAAATATAGAGGTATACAAACTGCCTTGACTCCAAAATTGTAGCATATTAGAATAAATAAGTTATAACTTCGAAATGGGAGGAGGGGCAGGGCTGCTGCCGTTATTTTGGGAAGCAAGGCCTGTGGATTTACTTAGCTTATGATCAACCAACCTATGTTTATCAGATTATGCTATTAATGTGTCTTAATTCTATATAATCAAATTAAAGGTGTATGCATTAAGGGTTGGTCTAGGCATGGGGTAAGCAATAAGGGCTGCTGCCCATAAGCATCAACAATTGGCCTATTCAGCAACCCAGAAGCTGCTACAGCAGTGTCTATGGTTGGGTGGTTTATTAGCATGAAGGGTAATGTTTTGGTATGCTGTTAAAACATGTTAGTTTTAACACATCTATAAGGGACCCAAGTTTTGTATAACTAAGTTAGTACACTCTAAAATAAAGCTAGCATAGATGAACCTCTAATTTGAAATTATTAAGTCATGTTTAAACTATTAAAGCCTCAAAGGGCTGTTTTGGCATTAAAAAGGGCAACAGGAATGTGTGGCACTTTAGTATATAAAAAAAATGAAACTACAAGTAATGATTGGAACTATAAATTATCCAAACAAGTTGTAGTACACCTAAAACATGTAATTCACTATAAGTGAGTTTGTAATCTATAAAGATAGCGGTTGACATAATTAGACTTTCAATTTGGAATTTCTAAGCCAAGTTTGAATTGTTAGTATCTTAAAGAATTACTAATACTACAAGAGAACCACTTTGGCATACCTTAGAAATGAACTAAGTTTAGTAAACCACTTGTTGATATGACTTATCAAGCAAATTGGAAACTAAAATTTTACCCTTATGATAAACAATCATACTTTATACATGAAATATCTTACGTATTCACCTTGAATACCTAAGTTATAAAGAAGATTGCTATACTTATGGCAAACCAAAAGAAGTATGAACTAAAATCATGAAAAAGTTAATGAACAGAAATTATGTCAAACCCTATAACAGAAAGAAAAGGCTATTGTAAGAACATGAATGAGATATTTGAAAAATGTAAATAAATATCTCAAGTATGAGAATATAAATTAAAAACATGATCACTGTGATTATGTGATATGTGAACATACAAGTTATATGACTTGTCTATTTGGCTAATATGCTTGTAAATGCAAATAATTGTGTAGGATCTATGAGAATACACAAGTTAAGCTGAAATTGTACAAATAGTCTACAAACAAGGCAAGTATCTAAATCTTACTCTTTATTGAGCAAGTATTCTGAGATTATTCATATGTTGACAGGTTCTCTAATTTCTGAACTGTCTTTCCTTATTTATGAATATTATAAAGTTGAATAACCTTTTTATTCCAATCAGCTTCAAAAGATTGGGTAATGTATTATCATGTATATCAAATGAAATTGATATGCATGTGCGGAGTTACTGCAAAAAGAAGTTTGAGCCATTCCTTACGGCGGACACACGGATGTAAAATATTTCAATTTCTTTATATTAAGTCTTGAAATATTATTGTGCCATGATTTAAGCTGTCCATTATATTGTTGTAGTTGGAATCTAAAACTGAGAATGAACATACCCTTAAATGGGATATTTTTATTGCACTCTGGGAGTGGTGATGTAGAAACATGAAAATTGTTACGGAAAAGATAGTATTGATCAATCTGAGGCATAAAGGGTTTGATCACCCTCGTGCTTTCGTAAGATAAGACGGCTCATCTGATAATATTTCCGATTGAACCTTTTCAAGAAAAGAAAAATATGTTCATGGTCCTAAAACCTCTCAGTTATTCAATATTGTTATGATATTCCAGAAATGTGAATGATTCAAGATTTATTGCTTTACAGTTTTGATTCACTGTCAAAGCATGCTTCAAAGAAAACATTTATTTCTTGTTGAGCCTTAAAGAATGCTATTACTTGCTGAGCAATTAAATGCTCATACTTGTTTTATTATAAATGTTTTCAGCTGAGCAGACTTGGGCAGAAGGGCCTGGAAAAGATAAAGGGAAAGGAAAAGTAACAGATTAGCTAGGATTGGATGTAATAGTTAGTTTACATGTTTGTAAATATTAAATTATTATGTAATGAACATTTAAAGGTCTACGTACCTGGGATTAAAAGAACTTTGATGTAATAGCTTTACTAAGTTTAAGTTTATTATATACTGAATGTTTGATATCGTGAGCACTGAATGAGGGTTTCAAGTACCCGAATTTGGGGGCGTCACAGGTTGGTATCAAAGCTTTAAGTTAGAAACCTTAGGATGGGAACCTTGGGTTATAACTTTATGTTAGTGCGACAGACATGAAATAAATAACTCATATTGAGTTACAAGGAGATGAACTGTGGAAGTTCATTTTAAAATGTAAATGTAAAATAATTTAAAAATAACTGTTATTTGTTATATAACTTGTATTATGTATTAATCAAGTTATTTGTTTATGTATAGGATGGCAGAAATTCAAGAAGAACCAGTCCTTAATGAGGAGCAGATCGCTCCACCACCAGTAGCCCCAGTGCAGGTGATAGATTTAGATCCAGAACCTATAGAAGAAGAGGAGGAAGATCCAGCAAAAGAAATTAATGAGAGTCTTGAATCTTTGGACCTCGACAAAGCGAAATGGAAGAAAGCGATGAATCTGACTAGAAGCGATGATCCATTATTTGATGGATCAAAACAATGAATTGTTAGCTAGACTTCAGGTATCTGAAGATAAGGTCCAGAATCTGGAAAGGGCAAATCCAGGGATTGCATGAAGAACGACATGGAATGGAGAACATTATGTCAGCCTCTAATGGATACATTCACCATTTGGAGGGTCGATTGGATGAGTGCAGGAGACAGAAGGAAATGATGAGTTTTCTATATGTTCATTCCATGGAAGGTCGAGACGGTATGCGGAATTACCCTCAGGAGCTAGGACAGTCTAGATATTCCATCTCGCGAGCCAGAGTCATGGCCATCACGGAAGAGGAGCGAATGCGTTCCATCACTCCAGTGCGGGATAGGGATATTTGAGTGTCAGTCCGGAGATTTATATGGCATGTGTATCTATGATAATGTAATTATTGTAAATGTGTTAGTATGTGTAGGATGTAAATGTACCCAACTTTTGGTAGCTCTATGGGGATATCTTTTGGGAATCCTAACCTGATAATGGTTAAGGATTAGTATATGTAAATCTTTTGCTAGCATGACAAAAATGTTATGTAAATAGTAAATGTGAATGTTATGACATATGTAATAGCCAGAAGAGCTAACAATGATAGAAATGATCAAGGCACATGTAAGAACATGTTTAATATATAATAATATTAAATATGTTTGTTATGAATGTTATTGCTTTACATTTTGTATGAATGTTTATGTAATAAATGGTTTAATAATACTAAATGTTATTAAGCAGATAAAATGCCACCTAGAATTAGAGGAGGAAGAGTACCTAGAGTACGAAGAAATGTTAATGAAGAACCTAATAATGAGAATAGAAATGAAGAGGTTCATAATGAAAACGAAAATAGGGATGAGGCCCAAGAAAATCCTATGCAGCAATTTACACGTTTTATGATGGAAGCTTTTCAAAACAGGAATGCTCCACCACCTAATGTGAATGTTCCACCACCACCACAATTTATTCACATGTTAGTTTGAAGATTTTAAAAGTGTAGGACCTCCACGAGTTTAGAGGACTCTGAGACGATCAGAGGCTCGAGGCTCGATCGTGGATTCGAAAATGGAAAAGCCTTTGAGATAGCAGGGATAAATAAGAGGCGAAAACTTCATTTCTTTGCTATATGCTTAAAGAGGAAGCGAACTTACGGTGGGAAGAGAATAAAAGCAAAATAAATACGAGGTGTAATAAGGTGGTCCAATTTAAGAAAATTTTCTTTGAAAATTACTTTCCTCTGGAATCTGGTGATCTTAAAACAAAGTGATATGGTATGTATCTGAGTATCTGACGAAGTTGATGAGTTAGTACGATTAAGCTCCACATCAGTGAATCTGAGAAGAATGGAAAGCGAGACGGTTTGAGTTAGGCTTGAAGCCTTGGATTTACAACAAGTTGTCAGTATTACAGATAGGAACTTATGTTACTCTCCTTGAGAAAGCAATAATAGCTGAAATTGGTAGAGAAACAGGAGGTAGGGATAAAAAGAATAAAGGAAAGTCTGAAGGGTTGATTAAACCAGAGGGTACTAGCAAGATGAATAAGAAAAGGAAATGGAATAATGTTGGGAACACGAGTAGTGTTCAAGGTGGACAGCAAAAGAAGAAAATTGAAGCATGCAATAAATGTGGAAAGAATCATTTGGGCATTTGTGCAAAAAGACCAGACGGTTTTATTCTGAGTGTGGGCGGGGAGGGACACGTTTCTCTAGCTATCCAAATCGAAAGAAAAATTATGGGTGTTATGTTTGTGGATCGATGGATCACTTTGCTAGAAATTGTCGGAAGAAAGAAGTAGAGGGAGGAAGCGGTGGTAAAGGAAGCGGTGGCACTAAAAGCGCTTCAATTGGCATAACTACACCAGAATAAGCCATTTGCGGAACCTTGATATGGCTAAGTGAAGGATGTGGTAACATCTAAGGATGTGGTTTAATTATTGTCCCGATCAAAAATATTAATGCTTATGTATTATTTGATTACAGAAGGCGACTTTGTTCTTTAATATCCGTGAATTATTAGCTTAAGCCTGGCGTAGAAATACTTATCGAATTTAGAATATAAGTGGTGAATATGAAATGAACTAATAACTCATCAGTGATTCCAATCGACTAGACCAAACTGTATGTATCCATTGGGATTGTTCTCCATTCCACGTAAGATATGAATCCTTGAACTTTGCGGTTTCCGATTTCGACCTTATCTTCGATTCGACACCAAGTCTAGCTAATAATTATTGTTTCGATCCATCAAATAATGGATCATCGCTTCTCATGGCAGATTTGTCATTTTCTTCCCATTTCGTTTTGTTGAGGTCCAGCATCTGGTACCTCATTAATTTCTTCTGCTGGATCTTCCTCCTCTTCTTCTATAGGTTCTGGATCTAAATATATCACTTGGCACTTCAAGCATGGAGCAACCATCGATTGCCAAAGAAAATCTGTGAGTTTTAAACCTGCAAAGCAACCGAAGGTCGTGTTTTATGGCAGTAAATCACCAAAGTAGTCACGATGCTTAACGATGATGCAAGCAAAGAAGTTATTACAAAAAGGTTGTATGGGTTATCTCGCATATGTGATAGACACTCAACAACAAGGAGCGAAGATAAAAGACATTGTGGTAGTAAATGAGTTTGTAGATGTTTTCCCTGACTAGTTACGGGCCTTTGCCAGACAGGGAAATAGAATTTGTTATTGATCTGGTACCTGGAACGACACCAATTTCAAAAGCACCGTACAGAATGGCTCCTGTAGAAATGAAGGAATTGATGATACAATTGCAGGAATTGCTGGATAAGAAATACATTCGACCCAGTACGTCTCCTTGGGGAGCAGCTGTGCTGCTTGTAAAGAAGAAAGATGGATCGTTAAGACTTTGTATTGACTGCAAAGAGTTAAACAAAGTGACGATCAAGAACAAATATCCTTTGCCCAGGATCGACGATCTTTTTGATCAACTGAAAGGGGCGAAATATTTTTCAAAGATAGACCTGAGAATTGGATACCATCAGTTGAAGGTAAGAGATGAAGATGTTCCAAAGACAGCATTCCGGACTCGTTATGATCATTACGAGTTTTTGGTTATGTCTTTTGGATTAACGAATGCACCAGCTGCATTCATGGATATGATGAACAAAATATTCAAACCATACTTGGATAAGTTTGTGGTAGTATTCATAGATGATATTCTAATCTATTCAAAGACACAGAATGATCATGCTGACCATTTGAGAATAGTGTTGGAAACACTAAGAAAAGAAAAGTTATATGCAAAATTCAGTAAATGTGAATTCTGGCTAGAAAGAGTTCAATTTTTGGGTCACGTGATTGACAAAGATGGATTATCTGTGGATCCAGCGAAAGTAGAAGCAGTTATGAAGCCGAAGACGCCTACTGAAGTGTGTAGCTTCTTAGGGTTAACGGGATATTATCGGAGATTCATTCAAGATTTTTCAAAGATAGCCACCCCGTTAACTAACCTGACAAGGAAGACAGTTAAATTTATATGGAATGAGAAATGTGAAGAGAGTTTTCAAGAACTCAAGAAAAGATCGAGTAATGCTCCAGTGTTGTCCTTACCCGATGAAACAGGGAATTTTGTGGTATATAGTGACGCATCACAAAAAGGTTTGGGATGTGTCTTTATGCAGCATGGGAAGGTTATTGCATATGCATCACGACAGTTAAAGGATTATGAGAAAAGATATCCTACTCACGATTTAGAATTGGCAGCTGTGGTGTTTGCTTTAAAAATTTGGAGACATTACTTGTATGGAGAAAAATGTGAAATATATACATATGATAAAAGTCTGAAATATATTTTCACACAGAAGGAGCTAAATATGAGACAAAGAAGATGGCTGGAATTGATTAAGGATTATGATTGTGAAATCCTTTATCACCCAGGTAAGGCAAATATGGTAGCTGACGCTTTAAGCAGGAAAGGTCGCGAGAAATTGATGTGGTTGACAGCTCAAGATGAGTTAGTGACAGCTATGGAAAGAATGGAATTAGAAGTTAAACTTCCACAAGAATCAGATGAAAAGTTGTATTCATAGAGACTTTCTCAACTATTTTGGATAGAATCGAGGAGCCTTGATTTAAAGATGGGGAATGTGAGAAATTGAAAGAAAAATCTCATCGGAAAAAAAAGGAAAGTTTAATATCGATAAGGATGGAATTATTAGATTTGAAAGAAGAATGCAGGTTAAAAAAACCTGGGCCGAAAGAAGAAATACTACTGAAAGCTCATTGTTCAAGATACACAATTCATCCCGGCGATACCAAAATGTATCAAGACCTCAAGCAAACATTTACGGTGGCCAAATATGAAAAGAGAGGTTGCAGAGTATATTAGTAGATGTTTAACTTGTCAACGAGTAAAAGCTGAACATCAGAAACCTAGTGGTCTATTGCAGCCATTGGAAATTCCTGAATGGAAATGGGAGCATATCACAATGGATTTTGTGGTAGGATTCCCAAGGACGCAAAAGGGATTTGATGCGATTTGGGTTATAGTTGATCGATTAACAAAATCGGCACACTTTTTGCCAATCAAGATCAGATACAATCTAGATCAATTAGTTAATCTCTACATCAAGGAGATTATTTCCCGACATGGAGTGCCAGTATCCATTATTTCCGACAGAGACCCAAGATTTACTTCAAATTTTTGGAGAAGCTTACAAGAACATCTGGGCACACAGTTAAAGATTAAGTCTGACTATCATCCACGGGCGGATGGATGATGAGAGAACAATACAAACTCTGGAGGATATGCTACGTGCATGTGTTATGGACTTCAAGGGAAGTTGGGACGATCATTTACCTCTGATAGAATTTTCATACAACAACAACTATCACGCTAGTATAGGTATGCCGCCTTATGAAGCATTGTATGAAAGAAAATGCAGAACACCCTTGTGTTGGGATGAAGTGGGCGAACGTCGTCTACTAGGTCCCGAACTAGTCTGACAAACTCTGATAGTTAAGTTGATCTGAATCGATTAATAAATTGCTTAAGATCGCTTGGAAGAAGTATGCAGATTTGCACAGACAGAAAAGAGATTTTGAAGTCGGATCGCATGTGTTTCTGAAAGTATCTCCCTGGAAAGGGAAAATATGTTTCGGAAAGAAAGGAAAGTTGAGTCCTCATTTTATAGGACCGTTTGAAGTTTTGAGAAAAATGGGAGAGGTAGCTTATGTAGTAGCTTTACCTTCGGAATTAGAGCATGTTCACAATGTGTTTCACGTGTCAGTTTTACGACCGTATAAACCAGGCTATAAACATGTGATAGAGTATGAACCCATCCAATTTGAGAAAGATTTAACATACAAAGAGGTTCCTGTGCAAATATTGGATAGAAAAGAGCAAATTTTGCGAAATAAGACAATATCTTCAGTAAAGGTATTGTGGAAAAATCACAACATTGAAGAAGCAACGTGGGAGTTAGAGGAAAGAATGAAAAAGAATTATCCACATTTGTTCGGGTAATTGTACTTTTCGATTCCGAGGACGGAATCTTTATAAAGGAGGGAAAATGTAGCGAATCGCATTTTTCCTGAATAAATAAACTAAGAGTTTACTAGAATATTTTTATTTAAGTATGTGTTATATATTGCATATATTATCATGTGTAGTATAATATATGTGATGTGGTGATATATCAAATATAATAATTGATATTTATTATATTTAGTAGTTACCCTCTACTTTGACGGAAAAATGATTTATGGATATTTTATCCAAAATTTTGAAATGCATTTTGGTATATCTAAAATACGTTATATGTGGTGCAATAAGTACAGAAAGGGAGGAAATTGCTTGTTCTTGCCAAACACTGCCTTAAATCTAAGCTTAGCAGTTAAAAATAAAATAAAATAAAATTAACAAGTGGCTAATCATCCGGCCAGGTGTTTATACTAAAGGAGGAGCTGGCATTTAATTGGAAACCTAGCCTTAACTACTCAGTTAGCCTACAAACGTATTAATCACGTATATACTCCTCAAGTGTAAATCTCTGATAAAGATATCAGAACTTAGATATCTTATAACCCTTCTCCAGTTCATGTTCAAGTAATAGGCTCTTTGTTGTTAAAAGAAAAATCTGGTAGACGCTTTATGTTCTGTTAGTTTGGGAAAGCTCTGATAACTAAGGAAGGTTACGCTATCAAGTGGGAGAAACTCAGAAGTGTTTGGGTTGCAACCAACTAATTCGGAAATCAAGGCCTAGAAAGGTAATGCATCTTTGCTATATATTTACTTTAAGATGTTTAATATGCACTAATTAATGGTTATGGAAATTGCTACGGGTTGATTGGGAAGGTGTGCTACCGATTTGATTTTATAAAGCAGTGTAACCATTCGGGGGTAACATGCTAAACAGTGGGATTTTTCTATTTGATATAAATGTGTTATCAAAAGTATTGCATGTTATGAAGAGAATAAATTAATTAGATTGTCAACTACTTGATTATTCATTCATGTGATTGTGTAATCGACTGTTATGAATATAATTTAGGCACAAGGAGATAGGTGGCTGTGGAGTAATAAGGGAACTAAACTGGAATTTTAAAGCAAATAAATAGCTATGACACTTGTGTTGCAAAACAGTGCCTGTAAGGTGTTTGATAAAAGTTCTCAATGGACTGTTTTGCTTAACAACTGCTAATTTGATAGAATTAAAGCTTGGGGATTGATTTCTGTATTTCATGTGATGATAATTAGCAAGTTTAAATATATTAGAGTGAAACGAAATTCAAATTCAAGCTAATGTGAAAAATTGAAAAAAACTGGTATATCAAGGCAACTTTGAGTGCTGAGTCGGGCTGCCTAGCAAGCTTGAAATAGAGGTTTTATAATTTCTAGATATACTCTCTTATGCTATATAAAGATAAATCATCATGTGGTTAGAAGCATGAGATTAGGAAAAAATAGCCATGTTAGGCTAAAGGCTGCTGCCTATAACAGTAGCCGTGGCAGTAGTAGTTGCAGTGGGCAGGGCTGGGGCTTTCTTTTGAGCTGTCAGTCAACTTGATTAAGATGTTTATGCAACTTGATTAGTATTTTGCTAAATATAGAGGTATACAAACTGCCTTGACTCCAAAATTGTAGCATATTATAGTAAATAAGTTATAACTTAGAAATGGGAGGAGGGGCAGGGCTGCTGCCTAACGGCAGCAGCAGGAGCCATTTTGGGAGCAAGGCCTGGGGATTTACTTAGCTTATGATCAACCAACCTATGTTTATCAGATTATGCTATTAATGTGTCTTAATTCTATATAATCAAATTAAAGGTGTATGCATTAAGGGTTGGTCTAGGCATGGGGTAAGCAATAAGGGCTGCTGCCCATAAGCATCAACAATTGGCCTATTCAGCAACCCAGAAGCTGCTACAGCAGTGTCTATGGTTGGGTGGTTTATTAGCATGAAGGGTAATGTTTTGGTATGCTGTTTAAACATGTTAGTTTTAACACATCTATAAGGGACCCAAGTTTTGTATAACTAAGTTAGTACACTCTAAAATAAAGCTAGCATAGATGAACCTCTAATTTGAAATTATTAAGTCATGTTTAAACTATTAAAGCCTCAAAGGGCTGTTTTGGCATTAAAAAGGGAAACAGGAATGTGTGGCACTTTAGTATATAAAAAAAATGAAACTACAAGTAATGATTGGAACTATAAATTATCCAAACAAGTTGTAGTACACCTAAAACATGTAATTCACTATAAGTGAGTTTGTAATCTATAAAGATAGCGGTTGACATAATTAGACTTTCAATTTGGAATTTCTAAGCCAAGTTTGAATTGTTAGTATCTTAAAGAATTACTAATACTACAAGAGAACCACTTTGGCATACCTTAGAAATGAACTAAGTTTGAGTAAACCACTTGTTGATATGACTTATCAAGCAAATTGAAAACAAAAATTTTACCCTTATGATAAACAATCATACTTTATACATGAAATATCTTACGTATTCACCTTGAATACCTAAGTTATAAAGAAGATTGCTATACTTATGGCAAACCAAAAGAAGTATGAACTAAAATCATGAAAAAGTTAATGAACAGAAATTATGTTAGACCCTATAACAGAAAGAAAAGGCTATTGTAAGAACATGAATGAGATATTTGAAAAATGTAAATAAATATCTCAAGTATGAGAATATAAATTAAAAACATGATCACTGTGATTATGTGATATGTGAACATACAAGTTATATGACTTGTCTATTTGGCTAATATGCTTGTAAATGCAAATAATTGTGTAGGATCTATGAGAATACACAAGTTAAAATTTGAAAATGTACAAATAGTCTACAAACAAAGTGATATCTAAATCTCACTCTTTATTGAGCAAGTATTCTGAGATTATTCATATGTTGACAGGTTCTCTAATTTCTGAACTGTCTTTCCTTATTTATTAATATTATAAAGTTGAATAACCTTTTTTATTCCAATCAGCTTCAAAAGATTGGGTAATGTATTATCATGTATATCAAATGAAATTAAATATGCATGAGCAGGTTGCAAAGAAGTCTGAGCCATTCCTTCTGGCCAGACACAGATGTAAAATATTTCAATTTCTTTATATTAAGTCTTGAAATATTATTGTGCCATGATTTAAGCTGTCCAGCTATATTGTTGTAGTTGGAATCTAAAACTGAGAATTGAACATACCCTTAAATGGGATATTTTTATTTCACTCTGGGAGTGGTGATGTAGAACATGAAAATTATTCTGGAAAAGATAGTATTGATCTATACAGGGCATAAAGGGTTGATCACCCTACGTGCTCGTAAGATAAGACGGTTCATTTGATAATATTTCCGATTGAACCTTTTCAAGAAAAGAAAAATATGTTCATGGTCCTAAAACCTCTCAGTTATTCAATATTGTTATGATATTCCAGAAATGTGAATGATTCAAGATTTATTGCTTTACAGTTTTGATTCACTGTCAAAGCATGCTTCAAAGAAAATATTTATTTCTTGTTGAGCCTTGCTATTACTTGCTGAGCAATTAAATGCTCATACTTGTTTTATTATAAATGTTTTCAAATTTGAAGCGGACTTTCAAGGCGGAAAAGGTCCGGAAAAGATAAAGGGAAAGGAAAAGTAACAGATTAGCTGGGATTGGATGTAATAGTTAGTTTACATGTTTGTAAATATTAAATTATTATGTAATGAACATTTAAAGGTCTACGTACTTGGGATTAAAAGAACTTTGATGTAATAGCTTTACTAATTTTAAGTTTATTATATACTGAATGTTTGATATCGTGAGCACTGAATGAGGGTTTCAAGTACCCGAATTTGGGGGCGTCACAAAAACCTTAATACTTGGAGGCTAAGTAAAATATTAAGTAACCTAATTAAACAAGGAAATAAAATCCTAGTAATTATCTACTACCTTAAATAATTAATACTCTAGAATATTCTCTAATATATATCATAATCTTATCTACTATTTAAACTAATCACATTAACATCATCTATATATAATACTACATCCGTCCCACAATAAGTAATTTTTTAGGCTTAATATTTTTCCCCAAAATAAGTGATGTGTTAGAACTCCAATACAATTTTTACAATATTTTCTCATATATGCCCTTATGCATCCAATGGTATTTATTGCATCTTGCAATCACTACAATTAAATGACACTCATTAACTCTTCAACTTAAAAAAAAAAATATTAAGGGTATTTTTGCCATTTTAGCTTGTGTATTGGTATGTGTGATTTAAGCTAAAAAATCACTTATTATGGGACGGAGGTAGTAATATATAATAATTAGAGCCGAATGGACAGACAAGGGCTAACAGACTCTGTACACCGCCCACAAATTGAAGAGGGCGATTTTTTTATAAACTTATGTATTTATGTCTATAAAAAAAATAAAATAATAAAAAGATTAGCGATATTATGCATTGAAAATGATATGTTAGAAAACATTAAATATGATAGTATAATTGATGATTTTGCATCTAAAAGTGCAACAAGAAGACATTTTAAATGATGTTTTGTGGTTCAAATTTCATTGCTATTTTTATTTTGTAGGTACATGTGATGATTCTTTGCTTTGATGACATTTTAAAGTGTTATTCCTTATCTTTTGTAAGTTCTTATAATTTTAATAAAATTAATTAGTTGATAATTTATTTATTTTTTTGTTTAATGTGTATAAAGGTGCACACTTGAGAAAATTTGCCCTGAGCCTTAGAAAACCCAGAACCGGCTCTGATAATAATAACCCCATAATATTAAATTTCTTTTGCTTCCATCCTCATTAGCACCACTATTTTCTAGATAGTAGAGGCTCTACATCAACTGATAAACTATTATTTGCAGAGGAGCCCATTGAAGTTGATGTTGTGTCCCATGACCCATTTAGTTCAGCTACTGCATAGTCAACCTCTTCGTAGTGTTGTTGAAAAGTAGGCGCTCCATGTGACAATCGAAATCCTTCTAATTCCGCTGCAACTTGTTTCATTGTAGGCCTATTTCTCCCGTTCAAGTTCAAGCATCTGTTTGCAAGGTTAGCAAACCCCATAATCTCTTCTTTCGGACCCTCTTTCATTACTCGAGCATCAAGAATATCAAACAGACAATTCTCTTCCATTGCCATTATGAAAAGTGTTGCTAAACTTCGTCCTTCATCATCAGATTTGGGTGATAGGATTGGTTTTTGTCCAGTTAAGAGCTCAACAAGAACTACCCCAAAGCTATAGACATCACTTTTCTCTGTAAATTGGCTTGATTGGAAGTATTCAGGGTCCAAGTACCCAAAGGTACCCTGTACTCGTGTGGTCAAGTGAGTTTGATCCACAGCAATCGATCTCGAAGTCCCAAAGTCTGCCACTTTTGCTCTGTACTTATCATCCAAAAGTATGTTTGTAGACTTGATATCTCGATGATAAATTGGTATGGAAGCTGCCGAGTGCAAATAGAAGAGAGCTCCTGCAGCTTCTGTAGCCACGCGTACACGAACATCCCAAGAAAGTGGGAACTCGTGGTTATGGTTATGAATATATTGAAAAAGTGTTCCGTTAGGGATGAATTCATAAACTAGCAAGGGAACTTCTGTCTCCAAACAACACCCATGTAGCTTGACTATATTCCTATGGTTGATCTGTGATAAAATGACCACCTCATTAATAAAGTGTTCAAGTTTATTTTCATCCTCTATTTTGGACTTTTTCACTGCTACTATTCTTCCATCTGTCAACATTCCCTTATAAACAGTGCCTTGGCCTCCTCGACCAAGGATTCGATCCACATTGTAGTGGTCGGTTGCCTTCTCTAACTCCTTTGATGTAAACAATTTTGTTTTCTCAACACTACCTTCACCTGAAGACACTTGTTGTTGTAATAGCAAACCGCCGTTTCTCTTGAAAAACTTCTCCTTAAGCTTCGCTTTCTTTCTTCGTTGTATTACTTTATACAACCACAATGCAGCAACTAGTATAATTAGCACCCCGAAACTAGTGGAACTGGCTACAAAACACATTGGTTCAACAGGTCAGTTAGTCAGCATAAGCAAAAGAATTTGATATTTATCTTATTTGTTTGAAGTTTTTATCCCATTAGTTCAATGACTGAGTCAAGCTCGGGACTAGCAGTCAAATGACTCAAATCAAATGATGCAATATATATGGACATTCACCAAGTAATCTGTTCTAGGGATCAACTATAGAGGGAACAGTTAGCAAGAAACCTACAGTTAGCCTTAATGCAGTAGAACACCTTATTTCAATTGGAGAAGCAGGATAGGGCTATGTTTGACTATAAAACCGAAATTGGAGTTAGGATTGACAACTTCCCTACACTAAACAATTGGTCTGAGAAAGAAACAAATGAAGTTTTTGTGTTTGGGAAATCATGGGCAAATGTGAACTGGCGTCTTCATTTTTAGAGTTTTTATAATGCGGACAGCAAGACCACTGTGCTAGACGTTGATCACTGGTCTTTTGGGCCAGGAAACCCTTCAATACATTAGAGGTAACTCTTTCCAGATAAGAATTAGGAACTCAGCCTTCAGTTACTTGTGTAGCTGTCTATTGTTTATAGCTAGAGAGAAACAGTAGAATAAAAGACAAAAGGAATTGAAGTGATGTGGAGAAGTTATGAGGATATAGTATAGGTTAGATCCGGTGGTTTTATATTGTTCTGTGGCATAACCTGTACTGTTGTATTTTATTGATTTTCAACATACTTATATTTACCAAAATAAAAAAGCTAGTATTTTAAGCTTAAAACTTCTCTACATTTTTCTTTTGTATTTGCTTAATCTTGGGTGAAATGATAACATACACGGAATTCAACAGTTGTAGGTGATATTGGATGAAGTGAATTTATGAGTTTGCTTCTACTATGAGGAGAGTAAGCAGGCTCATTTTTGGTTGCTAATGTTAAAATAATTCCAGTTAATTGGAACTCTTTTATTTGAACAGGAGTTACTGTTTGAGTGATTTGGGGCAAACTCGAAGTTAACCCAGTTAGATTTATTTGAAGTTAATTACATTAAAATATAACCACCACCAATTTTTCATTGTACACTATATTTTATCTCTGTGCTACATGAACTATTTCGAGTTTATATACTAATCGAAGAGAATGAAGGGTCATACCTATAATGGCCACCCGAGCTCTCTTGCCATCGTCTACCTTCAGACTGTAGCAACTATATCCGAGAGATTTCCACCCATCCATGCAAGAGCAACGGTAGCTTCCTGGCGTATTGGTACAGATCTGTTGACATCTGTTGGTTGCACACTCGTCGATATCTGACATACAAAAATACATAAGCAAAAAGTTACACACACATAGATTGGTTGAGGCTTCCTGCATATGAGAATGAGTGAAATACCTATTATCTTCAATAGAACAAGCTAAAATATTGAAATACTTTTGTGTTTGCAGAGTTGTGAAGTATTTGATATTTACTGATTTGCAGAATCTTACCTCGACATCCATCAGGCAAATATGGGTTTCCTTCATAGCCTTTAAGACACGAACACAAGAGTTGATTCGAACAGAAAGCATTTTTTCCACATAATGAGGTATTAGTAGATGGAAACGATCCAAATGTGCTGCAGTTCCTAAATGTTCTCCAATCCAGCACCGCGGGAACTTGTTCCATAGATTGCACACTGTATGGATTTGTCAAGTTACCAAACCAATTTTGGTCTACGATGAATGCATACTTGCAACTTTTTTGATCATTGTTAGGATCAATGCTTCTCAAAGATGCGTTGATGAACATCAAGGACGGAGGGATTCTTGTCTGGCAACAGTTTATACCGAAGCAACTGTTTTCTCTTGAAGTAACGTTGCAAAATGACATGCACCCTCCAATATTGAAATCTTGTCGGGTGATCAAGGCAAGGTTGTCACATCCCATGGCAGTGAATCGATTTTGGGTGTCTGAGAATGTGAAGGGAGCTAATAAATTCACATCTAAACCATTAGTCCTATTTTCACAATTTGCAGTGATTACTGGATTGTTGACACGAATCGTGCCTGCTTCTAATGAAATTTCCAGTACCTGCAGATTGTTACTTCTGAGAAAAGGTCTTGAGTTGTTGCAGTTTATTTCAAATGTCTCGTAGGCGGAGCAATTGGTTCCAATTCCAAATGGGTAAGGAATGGTAACGCTGCCGCATGTTTGTTGACATCCAGGCTTTGCTGGATATTTTACTTGTGCAGATGCTTCTCGGATAATGAACAATACAAACATCATCTGAAGCACCAACTGTATAGCCATTTTTGCTTGTGTCTCTTAATGGTGAATGATTGCTTGTGTCTCTTAATGGTGAATGATGGAATATGGATATTATTTTGTCCTTTCCCTATCGGCAAACTTTGAATTGTCTCAAGTTTTATTGTGTAAGAGCCCATGGATATTTCTTTGTCCTTTCCCTATCAGCAAAGACTTTGAATTGTCTCGATCGAGTCTTATTGTGTAATAGTCCGGGTTAAATTTCGGGTTCGAATCAAATCATAGTATAATAAGGCCGAATACGTTTTCTCAATATTATCCTCATAAGTAATCTTAGCACACTACAGACTCACCTAAAATGTCATGACTAGAAGTATTAATGATAGCAGTTTGAGTCTTTATATACACATTCAAGTATTCCACATGTTACGTTGTGGAACTAGTGTGTTACATATTATATCTAAAAGGGTAGTCTTTCATAGTCCAAATGTCCAACCTACCATTGTTTAGGGTCCGTTTATAAATCTGTGACTGGAAAAATATTATGTTAGGTTTTTTTTCTTCATTTGAAATGCTCGTATTTGTTTGGCCACTAGCGCTTGTGGCGGTAGTTTTTACCCACGTACATATTCAGTGAAAGTTCCCAATTTTGCTGTACTATAGTTTTGTGGCTTAGACCAAGTCAACCGTCATTTTCATAGGAAATACAGGTAGCGTTGTTCCACAAGCTGATAAAGATTGTAAATTTACAGATTAGCAGTGTTTTCTAAGTTTTTAATGCTTTACATCTACAATGACAATTGAATATGGCCATCTGTACTTGCGTCTCTTAATGGTTTCTATGATAAATATTGGTCAATTTGTTAGTGGGAATTTGAGGGATATTTCTTGGTCCTTTCCCTACTTTGTTATATCAGCAAATCTAGAAGGGATAGTAAGAATTTAGCAAAACAGAAAAAAGAAAGAGAGAGAGAAGGAGATAAAGAAGATGACTTTGAATTGTGTTGAATTGTTAGAAATAAATAAACTTTTCACCTTCTCTCTTCCTCTTCCTCTTCCTCTTCCTCTTCCTCTTCCTCCCTCTCTTCTCTTTCTTATAAATAACCTAACAGAAAGTAGTGTGTGAAGTGGCAGCCGGAAAAGAAAGAAAAGAAGTTCAGAAAAGTGTGGATAACCACTTAGATATAAAAGTTTATCAATATATATTTTATTTAATATATAAGGAATAATGGTCATATACAATTGTGTATATTTTATTTATACACAGTTTACTATAAATTACATCGTTTTAAGATTTTTTTTTTGATTTCTTATTTAGGAGGAGAGAAACTATTTTTTTTTTAAATAAATATGTCAAAATGATGTAGTTTTGACAGACTGTGTACAAATAAAATATACATAAATATGTATTTATTATATATATATTATATATATATATATATATATATATATATATATATATTTATCTATCATTTTACAACACGTTATCAACAAGAGTTCCTACCCGATTTTTAAAAGAAAGTTGTCCTCCCATTAGACCTGGTAAACAGGCGGGCCAAAAAGGCCCAATTTTTACTAGGCCAAAATTAAATGACCCAAAGTTTGGCTGTGGTAGAGACCAATTTTGTTTTTATTTTATTTTTTTTTTTTTGGCCCCCCAACTAAATTTAGTAGGACCCAAAATGGACCAGGCTAAAAAGACTCAAATTTTATTGGGTTAAAAAACTGCAATTTGAAACCGGGCCAGTGGCGGGAGCGGGTGGCGAACTTTACTTGTGAACTTGGACCATGTTTGCTGGTCTCTACTCTCATTGTTCTTCAAATATTAAAGATTATTTGTGTAATTCTCTAAATTCACTATAAGTTTTTTTAAAAATTTTGTAATTATCCTATTTGTTTGTTTGTCTTCACGTTTATTTATACATATAGCTATATATTATGTGTACTGACAATTGTTTCATTATAATTAAATTTGATCATATATATATATATATATATTTTAGTTATATAAATTATATATTTATATGGATGTCGAACTTTACAAAACTTGAATTTGTTGCCCTTAATATCTTGGGCAAGAATTACTTGTCATGGACTCTTGATGCTGAGATTCATTTAGAGGCAAAGAACCTTGGAGATACAATAAAGGTTGACAATCAAGCATCCTTGTAGGATCGTGCAAAATTAATGATTTTTATTCGTCATCATCCCTATGAAGAATTAAAATCTAAGTACCTTATAGTAAAAGACTCATTTGTCATATGGAATGATTTAAAGGAAAGATATGAGAATCACCCATTAATTTTGAAATAAGGTAGGAGAAACAAAAATATTAGGACCCAAGTAGGTGCTCATGACAACAGAAAATATCCAAATGATTCGACAACGAATACAAGCAACACATGAACGACAAAAGAGTTATGCTAATGTTCATCGAAGTGACGAGAGATTCAATGTTGGAGACCATGTATTTTTACGTGTTTCTCTATGGAAATGAGTTACGAGATTCGGAAAGAGAGGAAAGCTCAACCCTCGATTTGTTGGCCCATTTGATATTCTCGGCCGAATACGAGTTGTGGCATATAGGCTTGCCCTGTCGCCAAACATATCTCGCATTCATAATGTTTTTCACATATCCATGTTACGTAAGTATGTTAAGGATCCAAATCACATCATTGAGTTGGAACCAGATTTAATAGTAGAGGATTTAACGTACGTATCAAAGATACCGAGGTACTGTAAGTGGCACTGCCGGCGGACGACCAAAGATACTGAGGTTCGTCCCTCGGTGTCGTCGATGAGGTTCATCTGTAATAATTGTATTTAACTGAGTCAATAAACATTATAACTAATGTAGCTTGAAATATATTTAAATCCTAGTTAAGATAACTTACTCGCGCCTGAAGAAGAGCCTCCATCGTGGCTACCGTCTCCAGTACCGGATCGCCCACCACCTTGGCGACCTCCACTGTGACGCCCCCAAAACAGGTATACATCACCCATCTTGAGTCGCCAAATACATGGTACAGAATACAAATACAAACTTAATTATACAAATGTCAGGTAATATACGACAAAACATAGTTGAGAGTTTAAACAGGAATATTTCCTTCTAGACAATATCCACTCTCAAATAGAGTTCTCATTACATTTATTGTCACACTATTTTATAGAATAGTGAGGACTACTATAACACCATCTCGGACCATCACTCCATTCCCCAGACTCGTCCCAGCTATATTCTCATTTTCTGAAGAGAACAGTGAAAGAAAGGGTGAGCTCAACTAGCCCACAGTAAGAAATATTATGACTAAGATAATGTAGAATAAATTATCATTAGTCTTCAACAATGTTAAACTGATAAAATACAATAGACAACAAGTTTAACTGCAGCGGAATAAGAAATCTATTAGAAGAGTCAAGTAGAGCATGATATCTACTATCTTCTATTATTTAAAATGTTTTCATCAATTTTTATCATTTGACTCAACTCGACAATAAATAAACCACATCATCGAATCATCCACACACTACGGGCCAAGGATATTCATTAAATCATCAATGGTCACGACTATATCGAATAATCCCTGGTCATAATCATACCAAAAATTGTCCATCAATGCACTACAGGCCACTGAGGACTTTTACCATATCATTTATAATATTATAGGTCATGATTATACCGAATGATCCCTGATCATAATCATACCAAGTCCATCTATGCACGTAAGCTAAAGATAACTTTCATCACAATATAAGCATGAGGATGATGACAATGACATAATAATTCAATAAAACAAGTTCAAGAATAAATTTTAAAGATTTATAAGTTAATTTATCCTGAAATCAATTACGTCCAAATTGTCAACATGATACTGCTTGTAGAGTAAAATTCAAGAATGCTCAGAAGAATATTTCCATGAAAAGATACTGGATGAAGCGCAAATATCAGGATATTCTACTAATTTCATGAAGTATAGAAGTCAAAACTTTAACCAACTGAGTATAATAGAATATATGAAAGTGCAAATGGATTTTTGCCCACCATGCGGTAATCCATGTAGACAGATCATTTCCACAATTTAATAAGGAATGAATACGAAAGATCATTCACCATGCATGTGATAATCCACATAGACAGGTTATTCCAACATAACAATAAGGAATGGAATAACGAAAGAATTCACCGAGCATCGCGATGAAGCCATATGAATGAGTTATTCCAACGAATAATAATAAATAATGGAACCCGAATCATGTATAAGCATTGCATGGGATATTCCAATGAATAATAATAAATAATGGAACCAAATCATCTTTGAAAGCATGCAGACGAGATATTCCAATGAAATAATAAAGAATGGAATAATAGAAGAATTTCACCATGTATCTTTGTCTTTCACATGTATGCGAGTTATTCCAACATAATAATAAAGAATGGAATAACAGAAGAATTTCACCATATATACGGTAGTCCGCGTATACATGTTATTCCAACAGAATAATAAGGAATGAAATAACAATAACTCTCTTCATGGATACGAAAGAAATAATACCCCTTACCTCAAAAGAAGACTGGATACTGGAATAGTGAGGTAGCAGACTTCTCTTATTCTTTCTCTCTATAATTTCTCTCTATAATAATTGCTCTATAGCTTTAGTGAATTGGTGAGAAATGAAGGAAGAATGAGCTTCTATTTATAGGAAAATATAGTTTTGATAATTGCACGTTTTGGGGCTCAAAATATTACAGTATAATACCTCCCTCTTTTTCTTCATTTTTAATTTAGTCATGCAAGTATTATCAAACTTGCACCACCTCCCCTAATAGTAAATAATGTGAATCAATAATTCATTCATGTGACTTAATAGTATAATCATGTGAAAAATACGAATTACAGTATAGTACCTCCATCTATACCTCCATTTTTAACTTAGTCATGCAAGTATTATCAATCTTGCACCAACTCCCCTAATAGTACATGAATGTGATTCAATAGTACACACATGTGAACAAATAGTTATAAAAGCATGTGAATTAGTACCAATTAATTGCTCATTTATCCGATTAATTATCCGATTTATCAATATAACCCGTAGACATCAATTATCATCGGAATAGATGTCGATTTTCACTAACACTAATAATCCCAACACAATGGAACTATCAAATTCATCTTTAATCAACACGAACTTATTCATCATTAATATTATAACTCACAATATTTAACAACCAGGTCGTTCCCAGGAAAGAGGGGGCTTTTCGATAAGGATTTCTCCTTATTGGCGCGTAATTAGGTGAACAAACCTCTCCTTGAAAGAACTTCTAGACATTGTAAATATTGTAATTTAATAATATGAATAACTTTGTCATCTCAATTATTGATTTAATAATATATCATACTATGCAGATGATACTGTGATAATAATCGAATCAATGATATGATGCAACAATTACTGTAGCAATAATTGAGTATAACTGAGTGACTTCTCACGTAAGCATCAATAACCAATACCGTGTGCTACTATGCAACCACGTGTATTACTGTACTTTTACTATCGGATAGTTCAACAGTTTTAACGGTAACACTTTTGCCATTATTTTTATAAAAAGATAATTCTGTCGTTTTCTAACTACGACAATACTTTCGTTGTGGGGTCCACGAATGATTGTGCCGTCGTACGAATATTCCCTGTTAAAACGAATATTATATAACCACTTGCTTACTTTGCAAAATTTGTAAATATTACCAACAACTATAACATTATATCATATCCACACCATAATATTCAAAAATATATTTCGAAAGAAATTAATCTTTATTCATAAAAGTTAGGGTCTTACAACCTCCCCTTCTTATGAAATTTCGTCCTAATTTCATTAGGGTACATACCTGGTATTTCGAAGAGGTGAGGATATCTTGACTTCATCTCAGATTCTAACTCCCAAGTCATTTCTTTCCACATCGTGGTTTCTCCACAAAACTTTGACTTGAGGTATAACCTTAGAGCGTAAAATATGATCCTTCTTATCCAAGATTTTAACAGGTAACTCTTCATACGTTAAATCTTCCTCTATCTCGTCTGGTTCTAATTCAATAATGTGGTTCGGGTCCTTCACATATTAACGTAACATAGATATGTGAAAAACGTTATGAACACGAGACATACTTGGTGGTAAGGCGAGTCTATAGGCCACAGTTCCTACTCTTTCGAGGATTATAAATGGGCCAATGAATCGAGGATTGAGCTTTCCTCTCTTTTCAAATCTTGTAACTCCTTTCCATGGAGCAACACGTAACAACACATGATCTCCAACATTGAATTCCACGTCTTTTCGATGAAGATCAGCATAACTCTTTTGTCGATCTTGTGAGATTTTTATACGTTGTCGGATCGTTTGAATCTTTTCTATAGTCATACGTACCAACTCCGGTCCCAACAATGTTGCTTCACCCACCATACTAGAGAACGACACTTTCTTCCATATAACGCCTCAAATGGAGCCATACCAATACTTGCTTGATAACTGTTGTTGTAAGAAAACTCCACTAATGGTAAGAACTTGTCCCAACTTCCTTTAAAGTCAAGGACATAGAGTCTTAATAAATCCTTAAGAGTTTGAATAGTCCTCTCTGATTGTCCGTCCGTTTGAGGATGATACGCCGAACTAAATTGTAAATCCGTGCGCATAGCTTTTTGCAAGCTAACCCAAAATCTTGAAGTGAATCTTGGGTCTCTATCAAAAACTATGGATACTGGCATACCATGCAGTCTTACAATCTCGTTTATGTACATACTAGCAAGACGTTCAAGTGTAAAAGTTTCTCGTATCGGTAAGAAATGAGCAGACTTGGTCAATCTATCAACAATGACCCAAATCGCATCTATGCTTTGAGAAACCTTGGGAAGACCAGTAACGAAATCCATGGTAATGTGTTCCCACTTCCACTCTAGAATTTCAAGTGGTTGCAATGGACCTTCACTTGATGCTCCGCCTTGACTCGTTGACAAGTTAGACACCTTGAGATAAACCTCGCTATCTCTCTCTTCATATTGCTCCACCAAAATATATGTCGAAGATCACGATACATTTTGGTACTCCCAAGATGGATTGAAAATGGTGTGTTGTGCGCCTCCATCATGATTTTATACTTCAATTAGGAATCGTTAGGAACATAAAGTCTGGAGTTGAATCGAAGTATTCCTTTATCGATTCTTGCTTCCGGAATAGCACCTTCTTGCACTTTCTTCTTCATACGCATCAGCTCCAGGTCTGTAGTTTGAGCAGCTTTAACTTTATCGATCAAAATCGGTTCCACTCGTATATTCGCTATCATCACATGGGTCCCTGGAGTCTTTAACTCTATTTCTATCCTTTCCAAGTCATACAAAATGGGCCTTTACGTTGACAATATTGCTTTTCGTGCCGCATATGATGATCTTACACTCGATGCGTCGGCTACTACGTTCGCTTTTCGAGGATGGTATTGGATGGTATGATCATAATCTTTCAATGACTCGAAGCCATCGTCATTCTTGCATGTTGAGTTCCTTTTGAGTAAAGAAATATTTGAGGCTTTTATGATCCGTATAGATCTCCACCTTCTCTCCATACGGTAATGCCTCCAAATCTTAAACAGCCTTAAGCATTGCTTTGCTGACTCTAGATCATGAGTAGGATAATTCCTCTCATATTCTTTGAGTTGTCGAGAGGCATATGCTATGACTTTCCCATGTTGCATGAGAACACATCCTAACCTTTTTGCACGAAGCATCACTTTGTAGATGACAAATCCCTCCAAGCCGGATGGTATTGTCGAGCAGTCTTTGAAATGAGTCTCCTCTTGAGTTCTTGAAAACTCTTCTCACATTCCTCGCTCCAACCAAATTTTATATCTTTTTGAGTCAGCTGAGTTAATGGAGTAGCGATTCAAGAAAACCCTTCTACGAATCTCCGATAATAACCAGCTAAGCCCAGAAAGCTACGTACTTGATCCTTGACTTAGGTTGCTCACGACTTTGAATTGCTTCAATCTTTCTTTGGGTCAGCGGATATTCCATGATTTGATATTACGTGCCCGAGGAATGCAACTTCCTCGAGCGAACTCATATTTCTTGAACTTGGCATAAAGCTTGTTTTCTGAAGCTTTTGAAGTATCGACCTCGAAGTGTTGCTCATGGTCTTCACGAGTTTTGGAGTATATGAGGATGTCATCAATAAAGACGACCACAAAGTGATCCAAATATTCCTTGAATACTAAGTTCATCATGTCCATGAAGGCGGCGGGGCATTAGTCGATCGAAAAGACATGACTAGGAATTCATAATGCCCGTCTTAGGAGTTAAAGCGGTCTTTGGAATGTCATTAGTTTTAATCTTCAACCGATGATATCCTAACGAAGATCGATCTTTGAAAAGAATTTGGCTCCTTGCACGCGGTCAAGCGAATGTCATCAATGCTAGAAGCGGCAATTTTATTTTTTGATGGTGACATGATTGACTCACGATAATCAATACAAAGTCGCATACTTCCATCTTTCTTCTTCACGAATAGAGCAGGGGAGCACCCCGAGGAGATGTACTAGGGATGAATGAAACCGATGTCTAACAATTCCTACTAGTTGGGTTTTAACTCACGAAGTTCATAGGAGCCATTCGATATGGGGCTTTGAAAATGGATTTTGTCTGGGTTTCAAGGTCGATACAAAATTCAATTTCACGCTCTGGGTAGGCGAAGTTCTTTAGAGAATACGTCGAAAATTTATTAACAATAGAAATATCATTCAAATCGGCGTATTTTTATTTAAATCAAGTGAAATGGGCTAAGAAAGCTTGACATCCGTTTTCAATAAGCGAATAGCTTTATGGCTTGATATGATGATGATTGATTTTAGTGGTTTGGTTGTTTGAATTCAGTATAATAGGTTGGTTAGGAATATGAAAGCTAACAACCTTACGAAAATAATCGATTTTAGCATGATGAGTAGTTAACCAATCAATCCCTAAAATCACATCAAATGCATGTATTTTCAAAGAAATAAGATCGATGAGTAACGTGTGGTTCTGGATTTGAATCAAACAAAACTTATAAACGTGGATGTAATGAAGGTTTCTCCCAGCGGAGTTTCAACGAGATAAGTCAAAGTCTAATTTCTCCGAGTCAAATTTAAGCGTTGAGCGCAAGTAGGAAAAATAAAGGAATGGGTAGAACCGGTATCAAATAAAGTATAAACTTTGCTAGAGTTTATGATTAGCTTACTCGTGATCACCTCGTTCGGATTCCTCGCTTTTTGGGAGGTTACGACAAAGCGCTCTTCCTTGAACTATCGATTTTGTCTTATGCAGGACACCCTTTGATGCCTCCATCCCATTTGGACTTGACTTTGGTGCCGCGAAAAAATCGAATGGCTAGGTGACCTTCTTTTCCACAATTATAACACGCTTTGGGCGCATCACGCGGTTTGGTGATATGTCCTCCCTCCATTTGTAACATCTCTGATCGGATCGTTCTCCTTCCTTAACAACGGATCTTTGGTCTTGACGTCTTTCCATCCTTGTTGAATCTCCTCTTCTTGAAATGTCCACTCTTATTGTCATGGCCATGATTACCATCAAAGTGATTATCATTTACGGCATGTTGATTCCCTCCACGTTTGTTGTCACCGCTTCCGATGGCTTTTTACCACTTTGGTATTATCGACTTGTCGGTTGCTCTCTCTTGGTTGGGTTGACTCGTTATCGCGCTCCAATAAGCTGAGCCTTATTTACAACATCTGAATACAAACCACGGTTTATGAGAGATAATGTATTGGCGTATCTCGGGTTTCAAACCTCTTAGAAACATCCGCGTCATTCTCTCCTCATTATCAACCAAGTGGGACGCAAACCGAGACAACTCAACAAACTTAGCTTCGTACTACGCCACGATTATATTGTTTTGCTCAAGCTTGATGAACTCTACCTCCTTCATGTGATGAATACTTTCAGGAAAGTACTTTTCATTGAATAGCTCTTGGAACTTCTCCCAAGACATCTTCAGTGCGGCAGGTTGAGTACGCTTTACAGATTCCCACCAGTAATCTATCTCTGCACGCAACATGAAGGTGGCAAAGGGAACCTTTTGCTCCTCGGAGCATGCCAAGACATCAAATATCTGCTTTATCCACGTCTTCGCCTTAAGTGGTTTTAGCTCTCCAAAAAACTCTGGTGGTCCCAGCTCCTTGAACTGCTTAGCGGTGACCGTCAGAGAGTTGTTAGTGTTTCCACCTACATATTGGACAGGAGTCGCTCTCGCCTGATGTTGCATGAATTGCATAAAGCCTCTGACCATCCCATCGTTCACCATTTCATCGGTGTTATTGTTTACATGAGGATTATTGTCTTCCTGTTGCACATTATCCTGGGTATTAATATGTGGTGACTCCACGGTCTCATGTGCATCATTGCTTATCTCCACATTTTCGGATGCCATTTCAAATACTACCACAAAACAAGGGTTAATTGACATGTCACATATTATCCATATACTCTGACCAACTAATTACATACCAAATAAACTTAGGTAGGTCATACTAGCGAAGGAATTCCCCGTCTCTCCCTTCCTAGTTCTTATCTCACATCTCAGCCAGGGATCATATCCCTAAGCTTTGAAACCAACTGTGACGCCCCCAAAACAGGTATACATCACCCATCTTGAGTCGCCAAATACATTGTACAGAATACAAATACAAACTTAATTATACAAACGTCGTATATATATCACGACAAAACATAAATGAGAGTTTTAAATAAGGAATATTGCCTTCTAGACAATATCTACTCTCAAATAGAGTTCTCATTACATTTATTGTCACACTATTTTATAGAATAGTGAGGACTACTATAACACCATCTTGGACCATCACTCCGTTTCCTGACTCGTCCCAGCTATATTCACATTTCTTGAAGAGAACAGTGAAAGAAAGGGTGAGCTTAATTAGCCCAGTAAGAAATATTATGACTAAGATAATGTAGAATAAATTATCATTAGTCTTCAACTATGTTAAACTGATAAAATACAATAGACAACAAGTTTAACTGCAATGGAATAAGCAATCCATTAGAAGATTCAAGTAGAGCGTGATATCTACCATCTTCATGATTTAAAATGTTTTTCATCAATTTTTTCGTTTGAGACTCGACAATAAATAAACCACATTATCGAATCATCCCCGCACTACGGGACCAATGATATTCATTAAATCATCAATGGTTATGACTATACCGAATAATCCCTGGTCATAATCATACCAAAAACTATCTATCAATGCATTACAGGCCACTGAGGACTTTTACCACATCGTTTATAACATTATAGGTCATGATTATACCTAATGATCCCTGGTCATAATCATACCAAGTCCATCTATGCACGTAAGCCAAAGATGACTTTCATCATAATATAAGCATGATGATGATGACAATGACATAATAATTCAATAAAACAAGTTCAAGAATAAATTTTAAAGATTTATAAGTTAATTTATCCTGAAATCAATTACGTCTAAATTGTCAACATGATACTATTCGTAGAGTAAAATTCAAGAATGCTCAGAAGAATATTTCCATGAAAAGATATTGGATGAAGCACAAATATCCAGGATATTCTACTAATTTCATGGAGTATAGAAGTCAAAACTTTAACCAATTGAGTATAATAGAATATATGAAACTGCAAATGGATTTTTGCCCGCCATGCGGTAATCCACGTAGACAGATCATTTCCACAATTTAATAAGGAATGAATACGAAGGATCATTCACCATGCATGTGGTAATCCACATAGACATGTTATTCCAATAGAACAATAAGGACTGGAATAACAGAAGAATTCACCAGGCATGCGATAGGCCGCGCACGAGGTTATTCTAATAGAATAATAAATAATGGAACCGGTCACGTAAACACACGAATAAAGATATTCTAACGAAATAATAAATAATGGAACCGGTCACGCGTAAGCGCGTAGACAAGATATTTCAATGAAATAATAAATAATGGAACCCGAATCAAATGCGTAAAAGCACAAACATGATATTCAAGAGAATAATAAAGAATGAAATAATAGAAGAATTTCACCATATATGCGGTACTTCTCATAGACAGGTTATTCCAACATAATAATAAAGAATGGAATAACAGAAGAATTTCACCATATATACGGTAGTCACAGCGTATCTGAGTTATTCCAACGTAATAATAAGGAATGGAATAATACTAGCTCTTTTCATGAATACTGAAAGAAATAATACCCCTTACCTCAAAAGAAGACTGGATACTGTAATAGTGAGGTAGTAGACTTCTCTTCTTCTTTCTATCTATAATTTCTCTCTATAATAATTACTCTATAGCTTTAGTGAATTGGTGAGAAATGAAAGAAGAATGAGCTTCTATTTATAGGAAAATATAGTTTCGATAATTGCACGTTTTGGGGCTCAAAATATTACAGTATAATACCTCCCTCTTTTTCTTCATTTTTAATTTAGTCTTGCAAGTATTATCAAACTTGCACCACCTCCCCTAATAGTAAATAATGTGAATCAATAGTTCATTCATGTGACTCAATAGTATAATCATGTGAAAAATACGAATTATAGTATAGTACCTCCATCTATACCTTCATTTTTAACTTAGTCATGCAAGTATTATCAATCTTGCACTAACTCCCCTAATAGTACATGAATGTGATTCAATAGTACACACATGTGAACAAATAGTTATAAAAGCATGTGAATTAGTACCAATTAATTGTTCATTTATCCGATTAATTATCCGATTTATCAATATAACCCGCAGACATCAATTATCATCGGAATAGATGTCAATTTTCACTAACACTAATAATCCCAACATAATGGAACTATCAAATTCATCTTTAATCAACACGAACTTATTCATCATTAATATTATAACTCACAATATTTAACAACCAGGTCGTTCCCAGGAAAGAGGGGGCTTTCCGATAAGGATTTCTCCTTATTGGCGTGCAATTAGGTGACCAAACCTCTCCTTGACAGAACTTCTAGACATTTTAAATATTGCAATTTAATAATATGAATAACTTTGTCGTCTCAATTATTAATTTAATAATATATCATACTATGCTGATGATACTGTGACAATAATCGAATCAATGATATGATGTAGCAATTACTGTAGCAATAATTGAGTATAACTGAGTGACTTCTCATGTAAGCATCAATAACCAATACCGTGTGCTACTATGCAACCACGCATATTGCTGTACTTTTACTACTGGGTAGTCAATAGTTTTAACGGTAACACTTCCGCCATTATTTTTATAAAAAGATAATTCTGTCGTTTTCTAACTACGACAATACTTTCGTTGTAGGGTTCACGAATGATTGTGCCGTCGTACGAATATTCCATGTTAAAACGAATATTCCCTAACCAATCAAATATTATATAACCACTTGCTTACTTTGCAAAATTTATAAATATTACCCACAACTATAACATTATATCATATCTACACCATAATATTTAAAAATATATTTCGAGAGAAATTAATCTTTATTCATAAAAGTTGGGGTCTTACATCCACTGCTATGTCTAGCCATGAATATTCTACTGTAATAACCAAATTGGTAGATTATGAATATGTAAGGTTTAACAATATGTGGTATGCACTAATATGAATGCTCATTTTCAATTACGCACGTCATCAAACCCATCAGAATCAATGTGTATATCATTCTCGAATTCAGTATCTTCCTCATCCTCAGTTTCGAGATCAATTTCGTCATCGTTATCATCCTCAACGACTACATAATCATTCATGTGTACGTTTGCCTCGACATCCTCATCATTAGGTACGCCAATGACATCATTACTCACCACATCTTTAGCATGAAACACTACGGCCAAAGGGTTGCTAACATCTTCTTACAACGCCTCATCCATACCAAACATATTATCAGCATTAAATGAACGTGTTTTAGTAGTGACTACTATGTACCAGGGGCTTCGAGTATGTACGACATTAGGAGCGTAATACACTTGAGTCGCTTGACTTGCTAACACGAACACGTCATCAGACTTTAACATCGACTTGATATCCACGGTTGCGATTCTGTTACGATCAACTTTAACTCCCTTTTCAGTATATCAAACCAGCTACACTTAAATATAACTACCTTGTTGCCCCCGTGATAATTGAACACAACCACATCCTGTAAACGGCCATAGTAATTGGACTCAGAATCTTGGTAGCAGCTTCTAATTCAGAATATGGGGTATCGATTTTCTGATACCCCATATTTAACCCCTTGACCATCTTCTTCACTTCGTAATAATTCGCAGGAAGAGTATGATCCTTGGGCAAAAATTGTCTAATTATAGCAATCAAATCGTTGAAACCTCTCTCACTACAGTCGTGCTCATTCTTGAAGTGTAAGAGCTTCGTCATTGCAGAAAGCTTGGTGTACGTATCATTTCCCGGATATAACGCGACCCCATATTCAGATAGCAACTTGTAAAAGGCAGTAGCTGTATCATTTGGCACTTGCTTCCCACTGCTTGAAGAAGGTTCATTTTCAGCCCAGTCAATATTTGTAGGGCCATAAGCATCGACCAACATCTCAACTGGATCATAGTTTTCGACGTATGAATCTCGTGGAATTGGTTGTTCCACAATATTTTCAATCACTTCTGATTCCCCGTGATGAGTCCATACGAAGTACTCATCCACAAATCCATGGGAAAATAAGTTGAATTTAATCTCGTCGACTTTCTTCCAAATCAAGTTTTTACACTTGACACACGGGCATCACATTTTCCCGTTCGGATCATCTGTATGTTCTAGTGCTTTGTTCAAGAAATCTGACACCTCAACACGATAAGCTGAGACTAATCCCCTCCCATCACTAGGTATCCTACGGTACATCCAACTCTTGTCGGCTAACATTTTTAACTATACAGAAGACGTATTTAGTTAATTTGGATATTCATGCATGAATTAAATTTACCTAGTATCTCCACTCTACAGGAACGAGGTAAGGCTTCTATCCCGTTATTGGATGCGTCTCGTCACTAGTGCAAACACATTGAGTACATTTCATGAGTTTAAAGAAAATTTCGGCAGCACCTCCCAATAGTCTCCAAGCACACGAAATAGACTAAGATAACTTAATCTAAGTATGCACTCAGAGACATATAGAGATAACAGTTGAAAAATCCTCAAAATAACAAAAACGTACCATTTCGTATTGGCACCGGCCTAAGTGAGAGACATAACATCCAATAATAGTCCCAAATTGGTGGCTATTCAACATTCACTCCCACTGAGTGAATGTCAAACGGGTTTCTAAGTTCCAAAGTATAATACATATATTATTGAGTGTATTGAAGATTAAAGGGAGATTACTATTGATTTTATTGAAAATTGTGGCAAACTAAGCAAATGCTACTTAGTTTATTTTGCCACTGATGATAAACTAAGTAAGTGGTACATAGTTTATGAGAATTGTTATTTGGAATCTATAGAGACTACTTGAGTCGGCAACCGAAAAAAGGGTCGTAGTTCCTGTTTGTGTCCTATACTCGAATAATAAAGTTAATTTAATTACTGCAGACATTCATCACCGTTCCATCATAACAGATGACAACATCCCGAAGGAGTTCTATTAAGCTATTGAACAAAGTTTCAGGTTAAGCAATCCTCTTGATGAACGAACGATCACTTCTCTGCTAAGAATGAATTATCTCCCCATATGGGTCCAACCCATGACATAAACAATTTCTAACCACTCTGAATTCCTTAAATGGATAGTTGTCATAGAAAAAGAGGTGAGACGTTCTGTGAGGACTGCCCATCTGAGGAATTCGGAGTGGTGAGAAGCTGTCTATGTCATGGATTCAACCCATATGGGGAGATGATTCATTCCTAGCAGAGAAGTGATCGTCGCTCATCTGAGGGTTGCTTAACCTAGAACTTTGTTCAACAACTTAATGGCACTCCTTCCGGATGTTGCCATCTGTTATGATGGAACAGTGAGGAATGTCTGCAGTAATTCAATTAACTTTATTATTCGAGTATATGACAGAAATAGAAACTACGACCTTTTTTTAATCACGCCAAGGAACCTTTGAGTACTATTAGCGAAAGAATCGCTATGTCAAAACCTGCATACAAGGAAGAGTACATATATGTAGGGATGGTATTATTGCATTTATTGAAAATTGTGGCAAACTAAGGAAATGCTACTTAGTTTATTTTGCCAATGATAAACTAAGTAAGTGGTACTTAGTTTATGAGAATTGTTATTTAGAATCTATAGAGACTACTGTTCGACATTACTCCTACTTAGTTTATTTTGCCAATGATAAACTAAGTAAGTGACACTTAGTTTATGAGAAATGTTATTTAGAATCTATAGAGACTATTGTTCGACATTCACTCCTACTTAGTTTATTTTGCCAATAATAAACTAAGTAAGTGATACTTAGTTTATGAGAATTGTTATTTGGAATCTATAGAGACTACTGTTCGACATTCACTCCTACTTAATTTATTATTATATTTTCTTTTATTTTAATTTGTATTATATTATATTATAGTATATAATTGGTTTATTTATTAATTAAATTAAATCATTTTATTTTATTTTATTAAATCAAATTATATTTATTATTATTTTTATTTTATTTTGCATTATATTATGTAAGTTCTAATTTAATTTAATTTTATAATTATTTTATTTAATTTTAATTTATTATTTTATTTTATTTTATTTGATTTTATCTTGTATTATATTATATAATTTTAAATTTTTTTATTAAATTAAAATTTTTAAATTTAATTTATTTTTAATTTAATTTAATTTAAATTATTTTAATTAAATTAAATTTATTTTATTTTTATTTTTATTTTATTTTATTTTTATTGAATTGTATTGTATTTGTATTATATTATATATTTTTAAATATTTTTTATTAAATTTAATTTATTTATTAAATTAAATCAATTTTTATTTTATTCAAATTAATTTAATTTATTATTTATTATATTTTACTTTATTTTGTATTATATTACATTACCTAATTTTTAAAATTTATTTTATTTAATAAACTAAACTAAATTAAATTTATTTTATTTTATTTTAGTAGTAAGAGACTAAGTAAATGCTACTTAGTTTATATTTTAATATTGGGAAACTAATTACTAATGCAATACATGCAGGGCCCACAAATATTCTGCAATTTCATAATTCTGACAGAATTTCTGTCATAAATTCATTCCGAAATAACAAATATATCAAAATTTAAAACAGTCATAAAATCAGTTAAATTATGATAAGGAACCCAAATTTGATATGCTATACACTTCATAATATCAATATTCTGCAATTTCCAAATTACAAATAATATGCAGTTAAATAATTTGCAATCCACATTCTAAAATCTAAATTCTAATTTCAGCAATATAAATAAGAAGAATATGACCCAAATTTCAGATTTCAAACACCCAATTTTAACAACAGGACCCAAATTTTGGACCCACAAATTCACAGCAACAACATATTATCCAAATTAGGTTAATCTCATATTCAAACTCAAACTAAACCTAAAACAAATTAAGCCACAAATTTTAGAAATATCATACAAATTTTAGAAATATTATAACTTTCAGACATTGAAAAATAATTTTTATTTAACAATTTGCACAAATTAACCCTAAAAATCTAATGCTTTGCAGAAAACTAACCTTGAAATTGAATTAATGTGCAAACTAAAGGAGAAGAACTGATGGTGGTGTCGGTGGTGCGTGGCTGGTGGTGGTGGTGGCAGTGATGGTGGTGGAACCGACGGTGGTGGTGGCGTTTGCTGGTGGTGGAACCTGCAGTGATGGTGGCGGAATCGACAATGATGGTGGTTGGTGGTGGTGCGTGGTGGTAGTGGTGGTGGTGGAACCGGTGGTGTTGGCGGCGAAGGTGGTGGTGGAGATGAGAGCAGTGAGAGAGAAGTGAGACTGAGAGATAGAATGAAGTGAGAGAGAAATGAGAGAGAGTGTAAAGTGAGAGAGAAATGAGAGAGAGAGAGAGAGAGAGAGTAAAGTGAGAGAATGAGGGGGGGGGGGGGCTGGGGAAGGCGAGCAGATTAATTAGGTTTAAAATTTATTTCTGACGGAATTTCCGTCGAACTTTAATCCATCGTAATTAAGGTATCTTCGACTGATATTCCGTCGAAGATAAACACTATTCAGTCGAATATAAGGTTGGCGCTGGCGGGAACATTGACGCTAATGGGATGCATCTATTTTCGACGAACATCCGTCGAAAGTACTATAGTTTCAACTGAATTATGTTTGACTGAATAATCCGTCGGAATAATTATTATCTTCAAAGGAATATATCCGTCGAACTTAGTTCTGTCGGAATTAGACGGTTTCCATGTAGTGGTATAAAAGAAGTACTTGTCAAGATCTTAAATAAAAAGGAACAGCTTCTACGCTTAAAGATTAAACATCAAGTCAAAGTTTTGTGGAGAAACCAAGATACAGAAGAAATAACTTGGGAACTAGAATCTGAAATGAAAGCTAAATGTGAGACCCCGAATTTTATGAAATGAAAGTATTCAATTTTCTTATAATTATTATTTTATTTAGTAAATGGTTAAATTGATAAAAAGGTTAAAGTTAAGGGTGATAGTTGAAAATTTTGCAAGTAAGCAAGTTGATATAAAATATTCGTTGTGTCGAGGAATATTCGTTTGGTTGAGGAATATTCTTTCGTCAGGAAATATTCGTTCGATGACTCCATCATTGGTGGACCCCACAACGGAATAACAGTCGGAATTAGAAAACGACATAAATAACTTTTTATAAAAATAACGGCAAAAGTCTTACCGTTAAACTGTTGAAATACCCAGTGATAAAACTACAGTAATACGCGTGGTTGCATAGTAGCACACGGTATTGATTATTGATGCTTACGTAAGAAGCCACTCAGTTTACTCAATTATTGCTATAATAATTGTTGCATAGTATCTCACGTTATTTGATTCAATTATTGTCACAATATCATCTGCATAATATTTTATATTATTAAATCAATAATTGAGAAAACATATTTATTCATATGATTATTTATATTATTGACAATGTTTAAAAATTTCTGTCGAGGAAAGAGGTTTGGTCACCTAATTGTGCGCCAATAAGGAGAAATCTTTATCGAAAAGCCCCCTCTTACTTGTGAATGATCTGGTTGTCAATATTATAAGTTATAATATTAATGATGAATAATTGTTAAAATATTAAAAATGTGTTTATTGAAGATAAGTGAATTACAAAAGTTAAAGGGGAATAATGCAAACTTGGAAAACTTTAGGGTTCCAAAGTGTAATAAATAAATTAATCTGGACCGTTGGTGGTGGTTTTAATAGTAAACCAATTTGGACCGTCGATGGTGGTTTTAATAGTAAATCAATCTGGACCATTGATGGTGGTTTTAATAGTAATCAATCTGGACCATTGATGGTGGTTGTAATAGTAAATCAATCTGGACCATTTATGGTGTTTTTAATAGTAAATCAATCTAGACCATCGGTGGTGGTTTTAATATTAAATCAATCTGGACCGTCGATGGTGGTTTTAAAAGTAAATCAATTTGGACCGTCGATGGTGGTTTTAAAAGTAAATCAATCTGGACCGTCGGTGGTGGTTTTAAAAGTAAATCAATCTGGACCATCGATTGTGGCTTTAATAGTAATCAATATGGACCGTCCGTTCTAATAGTAAATTAATCTGGACCGTTCGTGAATTATTTACTATTTAGTCATTTCTCCTATAAATAGAAGTTTAATTCTTCTTTCATTCTGACCAATTCACTAAGACTCACAAGAGAAGTTATAGAGAGCGAAACTTTAGAGAGAAAGAAGAAGAGTATTCTGCTACTTCACTATTGCAGTATCCAGTCTTCTACTAAGGTAAGGGATGTTATTTTCGTTTGGTAAGGGGTATTATTTCTTTCGTATTCATAAGGAATACTATTTTTCGTATTCATCCTTTAATATGTCGGAATAACTTGTCTACGCGGATTATGTACCGCATGACATGTGAAAATCTATTTGCAGTTTCGTATGTTATTTCTTTTCATATTCTTAAATCTAAGCTTACTATGGTAAGTATTGCTTCTATAATCCTTGAAATTAGTGGAATATCCTTGAGTTTTGCGCTTCATCCAATATCGTTTCATTGGAATATTTATCTGAATTTTCTTATTAAATATCAATATTTTCACCCAGGGTACTATTCATGGGTTACTATTCACCTGATTACTATTCACTCTAGTATTATTCACTCGGGTATTCGAGCCACTTTTTGTACTGGAGTACTATTCATGAGTTACTATTCATGGGTTACTATTCACCCGATTACTATTCACTCTAGTATTATTCACTCGAGTATTCGGGGCACTTTTCATGTTGGGGTACTATTCACGGGGTACTATTCACCAAAAAATTTATTTCTTTTCTGTCTAAATTATTTTTGATACATGGATATTATTCTTGAATTTTACTCCACAAATCAGTATCATGTTGACAATTTGGATATTATTAAACTCCAGATAAATATAAAGTGTTTAATAATTATCCTTGATTTCGTTTGATTAATGTTTATATCATTGTCATCATCTTCATGCTTATATTGTGATGAAGGTCATCTTTGGCTTACGTGCATAAATGGACTATTGATTGGTATGATTATGACTAGGGATCATTCGGTATAATCATGACCTATAATGTTACAAATGATGTGGTAAAAGTCCTCATTGGCCCGTAGTGCATTGATGGACAGTTGTTGGTATGATTATGACCAAAGATTATTTGGTATAATCATGACCATTGGTGAAAACACGAATATCCTTGGCCCGTAGTGCATGGATAATTCGTGGTCGTGATACTAATGAATATCCTTAGTTGTAGTGCAAGGATGATTCGATTATGTGGATTATTTATTAAGCTGAGTCTCAGCGATAAAATATTGATAATAACCTTTTAATTCGTAGAAGATAGTAGATATCATGCTCTACTTGACTCTTCTAAAAATACAGTTGCATGTCTTTGGCCTATAGTGCAAAGATGAACTGTTAATGAATATCTTTAGCACGTAGTGTAAATATGAATTTATTAGTATGATTATGAACATGAACTGTGATTTAGTATAACCATGATCTTTGATATTTCAGGTAAAGACAGGTGATGAAAATTATCTTTGTCCTGGGTGCGAAGAGAAAATTAGAATCACAATTATGATTATGAGTTATTCATATAATTGTGGACATGAACTATTGATTGATGTTCTAGGGATAAAACATGGTTGGTGGACTTTTAACATGGAGAAGATAATAAACTTTATGGTCTATTTGACTCTTCTAATGGATTGTTCGTTCCGCTGCAACTATGGTTGAAAAGTTTTATCATCTACCATATGTTCTAAATCTCTGATTTATTACTGACGAAGGCTTTTGATAAATTAATTATCTTAGCCATAATATTCTACAGTGACACACGACATTCCATAGTATCACATGGTATTACACAATACTTCATATTACCGATTCAATAATTATTACAGTAACAACTGCATAATATTTCATATTATTGAACTCAATAATTATCACAGTAGCAAATACACAGTATTTCATATTATTATATCAATAATTGACATGACATAGTAACTCATATGATTTGATATGATATTATTAGGCTAGTAAACATTATTGAAAATGTCTAGAAAGTTCTATCAAGGAAAGGGGTTATTTAATTGTGCGTCATTTATACGAAAGGCCCCGCTTTCCTAGGAACGATATGGTTGTCAATATTGTAAGTCTATAATAAGTATACTTAGAAGAAATTAGTGAGTAGCAGTCCACTTTAGCAAGCACGTGGATTTAGGGATGTCACAATCATTATCACAACATCTCATATTATTGAACCAATAATTGACATCGTAGCAAGGGTAGTAATGCTAAGTTGCATAAATACAAGTCACGGATATAAATTGGTTAGGTCGACTCATTATTTGAAGAACAATAATATTCGTGATATTAATGCATTAAGTCAATAATATAGAAGACAAATAATATAATTAAAAATAATGATTATGGAATAATCTTTTTGAAAAAATAATGACAATGGAATTATCTTTTTGATAATGGATTAATCTTTTAGAATAAATAATGATAATGGAATAATCTTTTTGATAGCGGATTAATCTTTTTGAATAAATAATGATAATGGAATAAAATGGGATAATGCATGAATAATATATTTATAAAATGTGGTAGGTTTTTTACTATAAATAGGAGGAGTTAACATAAGGAAATTCATAACTTCTTTGCTTACACTTCCTTCCACTCTCTAAAAATTTCTTAGTGTAAGTTCTCTTTAAGTGTGCTAGGCTATCTTAAGTATTTGTAAAGATCAGTAAAAGTACAAGTATTTTTCAAGTAAGTTGATATACACATTTTTTATACATTTTAATGTTCTCGTATTTATTATTTTTTATGCTTATTTTACTTAATTTATACATTTTATTTTGTTTTGTAAGAAATAACATTTATTTTTCTTGGGGAGCAAATAAATGATTTATATCCAATTTTTAAAAATGGAAAAGGACTCTTGGAGGATTACCATATACAGATTGAAGTCAAAAAGGAAAAAAGATGGAAAAAAAGGAACAAAAGTGTCCAAGTTCGATGAACATAAATTAGGACACAAATTTATTTTTCCTATAAATAAGCCTCTTGTTTTAGAGAGAAAGGGAACCACTTGTTATTTTCTTTTCTTTAGTTTTTCACTGGTGTAGAAGGGAGTAAGATATTTAGAGCTTTTGTCTTTTCTCTCAGTCCAATCATGTGTGGTACTATTGTCAGGGAGTATTTGTAACTTTATTTTATTGGTATAATAGAAATTCTACTTTTAATTATTGTTCTTATTTTATGTAAATAGTAGAACTAAAATTATTTTTTTTGTTTTTAATTCCATGACTGGCTAAATTTCTAATATATAGGATAATTATGAAATTATGTATTTCATACTAATATTTTCTTTCCATTTCAAATTAATGTCTAATTATTTTCGCTTTCATATTTTTTCTTCGCATAAATTGCATATGATTCTTATATTGATTGCATGAGATTTTGATAAGTTATAATCTGTGAATTTTTCATAACTTATGCTTGCCCATATTAATTATATGAATCATTATTTTTAAAGTGAAGGGAAAATAATTTAGGAATTAATTTAGAAAATAAGAAATTATTTATTATGTTAATATTTGGTGGATTTTGATTCCTAGGTATCTTTTCTCATTAATAGTTTTCGTTATTAATTAATAGTACCCACAATCTAGTTAATAAATCTTCTCCACCATCTTTGTTTCTAGTTTGCCTAAAATATTAATTAAGAATATATTAAAGAATTAATCTAGTCTCTGTGGTTCGACCTGCACTTGCAAAATCTACAATAGACGATGTGCACTTGTAGTATATAATTTTAACACATCAAGTTTTTGACGCTGTTGTCGGGGATTAGACTAAATTTTATATTATTTAATTTTTATTTATTTGAATTAGTTTTTTTTTCTTTCTAATATTTTTTCAGGATTATCGAAGTGGATCAACAGTGTGAAAAGACAAGATTATTGTTGCGCTTTTTCTGATATTTTGTATCTTAACTCAAAAAAATAATAATTAGTAGCGTAGTTTTCTTTTTTAGTTTTTTTAGTTTTTATTGTTAGTTAAAAAGCTAATTGCCGCATTCATGCATTCACTCACGTAGAGCATATCCTGTTAGGTTTTTTTTTTTTTTTTGTCAAATACAAACTGTATTGATTGTTGGAGAATTGAGGTACGTCAAAACTTCTCTTTCTTTTGTAATTCACATAATTTTAGAACACTTTATTTGTTTATAGTTTTTTTTATTTGTGCATTTTCATCTTTAATCTAACATTAAGGGCAAAAACCTGTAATAAGATAAGGTGGGAATTTTATCACCTTCCTTGGCCCACAAACAACCCCATTTGTATTTTGTATAACTTTTACCTAATAAAATCAAGTAGATGCTGGCCCCTAAAACTCTCGAGCTCAATTAGGACAATAAACTCCAAGAGGAGTCTAAATTTTAAATTAATCAAATCACTGGTGTTTAGGCAAGTCGTTCAAAAGGTAAAATGACTAAAGAACGTGTGGTTATTCAATTATTCACCATACCTATGGAGAGACTTCCACCTTTCTTACATTTACCTAGCTAGTGGTATGATTAATTTCGAATTTGGTGGACCTTGTGGTGTAACTTGGAACAGTTAGGAGCTGTCTATATTTTATTTAGGTTGACCTTAGAAGTAATTTTTTAATTACTATTTTCTCTTATTTATTTTTTGTGTGCTTATCTACTTATTTGCTAAATAGTGCATGGAAAAAGTGTGTGGATTAGGGACAAAACATCTCGATTAGTGAGAACACTTGATTTTTTGGATTTAACTTTAAAAGTTCTCACTTTAAAAAAAATGGAGGTTGCACAAACCGTTTCTTTAAGGGATCGATGCTATCATTCCCGCTCTGCCCAACCTTTATGCATAATTCTACCATCGGTAACTGGTAATAATTTTGAACTTAAACCACATTTTATAAATATGTTACCAAGGTATAGAAGATCCATACTTATTCATTCAGGATTTTGAGGAAGTTTGTGCTTTAATAAAAATTTATCAACTGTCTGATGACTCAATTAGGCTAAGATTTATCACATTTTCTTTAAAATATAATGCTAAAAAGTTGTTATATAGCCTACCAAATAATTCCATATCAACTTGAAAGGGATTCGTGATTGCATTTCTTAAAAAATATTTTTCAAATCATAAAATTGAAAGTAGTATGCATACAAGCCAATCATGTTTGATGATAAAGCATATACTTTGTAACAATCTTATTTATTTATTAATAAAAGTATTAATTTATTAAAGGCTTTTAATTATCTACATGATGTTTGTTTTATAATATGTGATAAACCCATAGTTTTAAGCAATGCTTTTAGAATAATGATGATGATCATTCTAATGAGATCTAAATTCTTAGAAAGCTTAAAACTAAAATAGTTCCCAATCATTGGATTACTAAATTGGGGATTAGTGAATCCGGATAGATTGAGTACATATACGTTAACTTGCTCATTGGATGAGGATGATTGATCTCATGATCATTTGTGTGGAGACACTAAAGCAAGTATGTAGGTGCTTATTAGAGAATAAGTTCATCGAACGTTATTTCATTAAGGAATACCTAATGGAGTTTTATTTGCTCATCAATAGGAATTCTGTAGTGATAGTAGTACAAGTGATCCTTGGACTTGAGATCATCATAGTATCTTGTGTATGATGAGTTATACTTTGACTTATTCCTTAAGACCCTTAGGGTATATCAAAAGGTATGCTTGGGTATAATAAGTTGTACATGGAGATAATGTATGATCAATAAAGAATCTACCACTTCTAATAAAAAAGAAGAGAAATGTCCTATGTGATTCGATAAATGACAACCCAAGAAGTCCTTGGCCAAAGCGTAATGGAATTAGAAAGGAGTTTCTAATTTGCATTATTTGAGTTGTGCATTTAAGAGTCGAATACATATAATTAAATAAAATAAGACTTGTGATAATTCCATGTCTTATATTTAATTGGGACATTGTATGGTGGAAGGATTGAATTATGCAGTAACTATTTACTCAAAAGTTCTTTTATGATTAATGTTGAAATCTATATTATCCGGAAAGTCGCCGATCGCTAGAGGCTTATCCCTATTGTAGAATAAATATTATTTAAATAAATTAATTGTTTAATTTATTTATTTAAATAAGATTAGAATTGTTCTAATTGATTTATTCACAACCGGTTTTAATATGGAGAACCTAAAGGGTCACACCATAAAAAGAAGAATAATTATTTAAGAAGTTAATGGCATAATCGTAATAATATATAAGTATATTTAATTTGATCTATGGTGATAGAATAAATTAAATAGCTTAATATTTATTATTTAATATTTTAGAAATATTAAATATAAATTAATAAGAGGAGTCTTATTAATATTATTACAATTATTATTATTTTAATTTCTAAAAGAGTTTAGGAATTAATTTAATATTAGTACTCTCATTTATTCCTAATAGGATTAGGAGGAAAAATTAGTTAAATGAGTTTAATTAATTATCCCTAATAAGATTAGGGAGCTTAATTAATTAAAAGAATTTAATTAATTAAATAAAACCCAATTCTTTAATTGTTAAGGTGGGTTGCCCATATCTATAAATAAGAGGAGTCTTATTATGGGTGGTATGGGTTGTTGACTTTTTCAACAGACATAATTCCAATTTGTTGGAGAGTACCCTTTTTCTATAGAGATAGAAAACTAGGGTTTGAGCCAAATACCCTTCTTCTTGAATTTTCTTCTTCCTTGGTGGATCACCTCTAGAGGCCAAACATTTGGGTGGCTAACGTTGATCAAAGGAAGGAACCAAACCCGGTGGATTCAAGATTGAACGCGAAAGGATTTGGAGGTGAACTTGTACGAGGAAGCTCGATCTTCAAGGTATGATTTTATTCTTTATCTTTTCGTTTAATTAATAATTATGCATAAAGGATGATCCGTATATGGTTTGTAAATTTTTAAACTCGATTTTTACTAAACTTCCGCTAAATTTATGCAATTTGATTGCGTTATGAATATTACAAACCTAACAAAGTGGTATCGTGAGCCAAACCTTTATCGCTAATTATTAATTGTTCTATTTGATATGATGTTGATATGTGTTTTAGAACAATTTAATTGGGCATAATTTTATCAGAGTATAAAATTTAATAAATAAAAAAAAAAAAATATGCATACTTAATTCCGCCGATCCAATCAAAAGAAAAAAAATAAAAAGCTAGATTTATCAATTTTCTTTAAAATATAATGCTAAAAATATAGACCAAATAATTTTGGAGGATTATATTTTGATAGATTTAAAATTAAGACGCAATTCATCATCCAACTTGGTGCATTTTGGAAATATTTTGATAGATTTAAAATTTGTTATCCCAAAGTGCTCACACCATGGATTTGAGAAATGACAATTATGCCAAATTATCTACGATGGTTTAGACTATCCCACGAAACAATATTGGAGTCGATGTGTCAAGGGATTTTTTGAATAATGATGAGGAAAAGGTTTGAGAGTTTTAGAAGACTTAGCGAAAAAATCATGCAATGAGAAACCACCCGAGAAATCGATAAACCTAGTTCATCTAGAGGTGTTCATACAATTGACAATTCAATTGCTACCGGAAGTTAAGTTGGTGGTGTACTTAAAAGACTTGAAACTTTAGAAACTAGGGGACCATCACATAGAACCAAGTCTCCACACCAACACATGTGTTTAAGGTGTTATTCACCAATTCATGTGATAGAGGAATGTCCTAGAGTCATGGACCAATCTCAAGAATATGAACAAGTTAATGCAATGTTTCAAAGACCTGGGAATGACCAATTTGCACCCACTTATAATTCAGGTTAGAGAAATCATCCTAATTTTGCATGGAACTAAAGACCATACCCAAATAATTCTTCAAATTGGGTAAATAAGTCTCTAAATCAATCTTTTCAAGCTTACCAAAAGTCGAATACTTGTCCGTACCAACATGCATATTAAGCAACTCAATATCCACCAAGTTTGTCTAATGAAAGTAAAAATAGCCTTAACACTTTAGAGATGAGCATAGAAATTTTAATGAAATCTCATAATAATTTCAATAATTTCATGCAAAACACTAACCATACCTTATCTCGTTTAGAGATCCAAATGAGCCAATTGGCCACTACAATTAGTGAAAGAGAGAAGGGTAAACTTCCTAGTCAACCTGAGATAAATCTGAAATTTCCAGTCCCTAATCAAAAACCTTATCATGTTAATTCACTTGAAAATAACCAAGTCAATCATGTGAATTCTATAATCTCTTTAAGGTCTAGAAATTATTTTAACAATCATGCTGCATTGATAATGAAGAAAAGAAAAATTTAAATATTGAATCTAACAATCCATCTTCAAAGTCAGCCCAGCCTGAAAAGCCCACAAACTCTGAGTCAGTAGGCCCATCCACTAAGCACGATCAAACCACATCTTATGTGTCAAATGAAAAAGTCCTTAAACCAAAAGCCCCATTCCCTCAAAGACTTATTTCAAACAAGCAGTCAACCCAGTTGGATAAAATTCTAGAAGTGTTCAAACAAGTGAAAATTTATATTCCTCTTCTAGATGTCATTCAATAAGTTCCGTCATATGCTAAATGTCTAAAAGATTTGTGCACACACAAAAGAACCACTCATGTCCTTAAGAAAACTTTTCTAATAGCCCATGTTAGTTCTATCTTGTCATGCCAAGTCCCTGTGAAGTATAAGGACCCCAGTTGTCCTACTATTTCATGCATCATAGGTTACACTTTAGTAGAAAAAGCTTTGCTTGATTTAGGAACTAGTGTGAACCTTTTGCCATTTTCTGTGTATCAAACCTTGGGTTTAGGGGAGTTAAAAAAGGCAAGTGTCACACTCCAACTAGCTTACTGCTCGCTTAAAGTGCCAAAGGAATATTTAAAGATGAACTCATTAAGGTTGGCAATTTTGTCTTCCCTGTTGAATTTGTTGTCCTTGAAACCCGAAATTTGCCAATCCCAAGGGTCAAATTCACATCATATTAGGTAGACCCTTTTTAGCAACCTCTAATGTGTTAATCAATTGTAGAAATGGACTAATAAAATTGAAATTTGGAAACATGACAACTTACTTAAATGTGTTTAATGTGGGAGAACAACCTAGTGATTTTTCTGAATAATCCGTTGAAGTGAACATGATTCAGAAAATGTCGGGAAATGAACTTACGAGATAAGATGAAATTCTGCACTTTTTTTTAAATCATTTTGCTCAAAATTGGGATGAAACTAAAAACTTAAATGAGGTCAATGAGATGTTGGACTCCACAGCCCAAAAGTCTTACTCTAGACTGGAACCTATAGTTGACTGAAGTTTGATACATTTTGAGCATTTTCAAGAGAATCACATTGACCTTGAAAGTAAACCCTTTTGTGATCATTCTAAGTCTACCTTAGGTCCATCCGAAGCAGTTTCTGTAATCATTAAATGTGTCTTAACAAATGAACCAAAGGTTGTGGACAATGTGAATCTTTTATGTTCAGATGATGAGATCATATCTCCCATTTCAGATAATGCATGTGTCAATCCAGTGGTGCCTAAAATATTCATACAATAGTTATTCAAAATGATTGAAATGTTTTAGTGCCCCTTGGTAATGAATATGCGTGGCGAGTTTGGATAGATTTTATGAACTCAGAATTTTTCAAAAGGAACTATCATTTTTCTTTGTCATTTCTTGACTCAATTTTAAAAGAATCAGTCAAGTATGCTCACAAGTGTTCTTTTGTTGCAAATTTTGACTATTTCTAATTACCTAAACCTCTTAAAAATCCTACAAAATCCATTCTAGGTTGTCTATTTGCATCACTGATAATTTTCGGTCGCATAGTTTTAAGGATGTATAAAATTTGTAGTTATGTACATTTGTTTTCCTTCTCACCACATTTTCATGTAGAACAAATGTCCTACCATACAAGGTACAATTCTTTTACATCTTTATTCTATTTTCTTCATTTGCATACATTGAGGACAATACATGATTTAGGTATGGGGGAGTTTTGCATTTTTATTATTAGATTTTTTTTCTTCTTTTTGAATTAAAAAAATTAAATTAATCGAAAATTTGAAAAAATTAAAAATTTTGTTTTGACTTTTTATGGATTGCATGGATTCTACTATGTATCTGTGGAGTTAAAACTCATGAGTAAGATTGAAATATTTAGAACTCTTGAATCTTTGATAAGATACAAAATCTTAGTTTGAAATACCATCTTGAGTGAAATAAAGTTCATATGCATTTATGCACTTCACGTTCGCACTAACTCTTAGTTGTGCGGTATAAACTATGATTCGAGCAATTTCAAGAAAAAAAAAGAAAATTGAAAAAAAAAGTTGGAAAAAGTTGAAAGAAATAAATAATTGCTTCAATGTCCATTGAATGAAATAATTGAGTATCCAAGCCTCAGGAAGCATCTATATTCACGCTGAAAAGTGTGATGAATAAAAGCAGCTTGACTATTCTAGTTTTGTGGCCTTTGTTAGTCTAGTTAGTAAGCTCTTAGGGGTGTATCTACACCTAGTTTCCTAAAGCCAACTGGTTTGGGAGTCATTGGTCCAACGCTTACTACATGAGTAACTCTGAAAAGCCAAAGAAAATGAGATATTGCATAAGTCAAGAATTTTTTTTTAAAATGGGAAAATGGAAGAAAAAAAATGAAAAAAAATAAAATGAGTTTGCTTGATTTTCATTGTAAAAATTCCTACTAAGAGTTACATCATATACATATGCATGCATCACATAAAATTAATTTTATGAAAGATGGTTTCAACATGAAGATTTTGTATTTTTGATCAGATGAAAGCGTGATTTTGAATTCAATCTTGATTATGTATAATGCCCATGGATATTCAGAAGTTTTCTTTCAATTTAATAACTTGTTGAACCAAAAAAATATTTTTGAGTTTTGTGGGTATATTCACTACAAACCCTCACGAGACACAACTCATCCACTTGGGGTAACCTTGGGGTTTAAAGGTTTGTTGCACATGCTAAGTGTAATCGTGTTTCCTATGAAAATGGGGTAGCATAGTGTAGACACTCAAAATTTTGCATTCATATTACTAACCATGCAGGAAGGCAGAATCGTCTCCCAGAGACAACCTTGGAAGTCAGATCCAGTTCCAACCCCGGAGATAACCCTTGGAGATATAGTTTTTAGTCCCGGAGATAACCCCGGGAGAGTCAGTTCCAACCCCGGAGATAACCCTGAAAAATCAAGTTCAATGCCCTGAGTCAACCCTAGAAGGTCAAACCAACCTCAGAGATGACCCTAAGGACTGTTAGAGTCAACAGCAGACCAATCTCGGAGATAACCCTGAGAAAAGACTGCTACAAATACACCAAAGCCAGAGACAACCCCGAGAGGGGGAAAATGGTCATTTTCCAAGCTCAACATCGTCTCAACATAATTCAACTCAAACTGCATCCAAAGATGTCCCACAAGAACTATAACTCAAATCTCGAGTGACAACTGCACAAGACATCTCAACGGATAGACTGCAAAGACTTGGAGATCTGGTTATGGACCTATCTTCTTGGCTTTAGATAATGTCTAATCCCATGTCATTGTGTAAATCTCGTCAACAGCTTTTTGAAAAGGTACAACATGCCTTCATCAGATGCCCAGATTGAAAGTTATGAAGGTTCGAGTGGACAACATATCGCCCAAGTGCACGTACTTCGAGATAATAGGACTCATGAAGCCCAAAGCGCACCTGACAAAGCAAATAGTAGACCCACAAACCGCCACTGGTTGACACGCGGCACATTTGGTCTATAAATAAACCCCTCTATCAGCCATTTGAAAAAGAAGAAGAAAATAGAGAAAACTCTGTCCATTTCATCCCTTAGCATCTTCTAGAGTGCTCCAAACTTTGTGATTCTTCTTTCACAACACTTGTAAGCTCGTGTTCTACAACATACTGAAATTTAATCAATGGAAACCAAGTTTTCAAGCCCCAAAAGATATCTGAAGTCTTCTTGGCAGCCCACTGTAAGATTTTTTAGATTTTTAAGCTTTCTACTGCTTTAATATTGAATTGCCAGTGGAAATCGGTCCACATACATTCTACATATCCTTTTAAGTGCTCAACATCACTACAGGATATAATTTGCTGTTTGGAAGACCTTGGAGCCATATGACAGGAGCCGTTCCATTCACTCTTCATCAACAGGTCAAACACATCGTAAACGGTAGTCTGGTCACTACTAATGCTAAACCAGAGTATCCTATCCATGTCCAAAGTGACATTCCTCTAATCAGTTTCAATGAAGGAGTTAAGCCTGTCAGCTTCTAAGCCCTTGGGTGAGAAACACTCACTATCAACCTATTGGGGCTCTAGCTTTGAAACCTAGAGTTTCTGCCGAGTAATGTCGGCCAGTCAAGAAATGATATCATTGGGTTTCCAGCCTGGACAAGGGTTAGGGAAAAATCAACAAGGAATCAAAAGCCTAATTCAAATTCCCAACCAGTCAGGGAAGGTTGGATTAGGCTATTCCTCTGGATTAAGTCATAGGAACGTGCACAAGCATACACCGATTCCTTCATCTACAATTTTAGTGCCTAACCCTACAGATGTAGATTCTGTACGGCCTCTAAGGAAAATTCCTATTTCCGTGGAGGGTATGCTATTTCATAAGCCTATACCGGCTAGTGAGAAAGAAGTCTTAATTTTAGACCGAGACATTGAGAAAAGGAATTAGAGACACAAACAAGACGTAAAGAGACAGTTGTCAAAGATATACTTCTTGGTATATACCGAGGGTATGAACGAGGATATCCCGATGAGGATTTCTCGTAAGATCGGATCCCCGATCCTCGCATCAATAGGGTAAGGAAGGAGAACCGCCAAAAAAAAAACATTGACCTTAATGTGAAATCAGTCATGGTCATCATCAAAGAGGAGGAGGATGACAAACGCCCCTTCATCGTAGTTGTCCACCAAGATTTAACCCTAGGCAATTGGAGCAGCACTCCTTGCATTTGCCAAAAAGGGTAAAAAGGCAAAAAATCCCTCTGCCTTGTTTTGTAGATAACATTAACTGCTTACTTTTGTTGTATAGTACTAGCAGTTAATTTTGCTATGCTAACACTTTGTATGATCAAACAGTTTCATTTATTAAGTGAAAGCATTATGTTTTCAGGACTCCAAAGTTAGGTTTGTCTATCCTTGCTGATGGAATGCCAAATCTTCACAATGACTGCAACTTTGATGTAAAGTTGGACTTTGGCTTGATGGAAATTGAGCAAGAGGACTATGAGGTGCCTAAGGAGATCAAAGAATGGGTCGAAGATCAACCCAAACCAAACCTTGATCAAACCACCTCCGTCAACATCAGAACCTCAGAAAACCCTAAACAAATCCAGATTGGCATGGACCTTACCCCAAGCCAAAGGAATGACCTGGTTGCTTTATAGACCCAGTTCCAGGATGTGTTTGTATGATCTCAAGAAGACATGATCAGTTTGTCAACTGATATCATCATTCATCGCCTACCCATTAAAGAGGATTTAAACCAACAAATGAAGCTCCTCCAGAGAACTCCACAATATGAGTTCACCACGGCCCTTTTAATGTGGGGAATGGATGTGATCGGGCCCAATCAAGCCCAAAGCCAAAAATGGTCATCGATTTATCTTCACCATGATCGACTACTTCACCAAGTGGGTAGAAGCGACCTCTTTTCCCAAAGTCACCAAAGAGGTGATCATTGGTTTCATCAGAAACAATGTCATTTGTCGATATGGACAACCAGATGTGATCGTATCAGACAATGCCAAAAATCTGAACAATCAGATGATGGAAGAATTATGCAGCAAATTCCACACAAAGTATCTCAATTCTGTCATCTATCATTCGAAGATGATGATGTCATTGAAGCGGCTAATAAGAATATCAAAAAGATCATGCAAAAGATGTCTGCCAATAACAAAGGATGGTCTGACTTGTTTTCTCTGACTCTGTTAGCCTACAAAACGTCAATGTGCACTTCCACTTGGGCAACCCCCCTACTCATTAACCTATGGCATGGAAGCAGTGCTCCCCATAGAAATAGAAATGGAATCCCTAAGAGTGTTGATAAATGCTCAAATGAAGGAAGACCAATGGTTGCAAGATCGGTACCACCAATTATCTCTAATAGATGAAAGGAGGGCCACAACCATTTTTCATGGTCAATTATATCAACAGAGGATCGCTCGATCCTACAACAAGAAAGTCCGGCTACAGAAGTTCAAAGAAAATGGCTTGGTCTTGAAGAAGGTCCTTGCCAATCTAGATCAATATAATGGAAAGTTCACCCCGAACTGGGAAGGCCCTTTCATTGTCGAGGGGTATTGGCGGGGAGGAGCCCTCAAAGTTGTAAAAATGGACTACAAAGAATTTTCCCAGCTTATCAACTCAGACACCATGAAAAGGTATTATGTTTGAAGTTACCTGCAAACCAACATCCTGGTTCTAGATCATCAACCCATCAATCAAGTTAATTCAGGTTTTCAAAACCTTCCAGTACCGCATCGCTTACGCTTTCGGCAAGAACTACGAAGAACCGATCTCCCTCATCAATGGGAGTAATGAAAGCGACCATTTATGGTGCGCACAAACCACTACAAAATAAAAAAACCTTTCACCACATATAACTTTTAAACCATCCAGCTCAGGCTAGAACTACGCAGACCTGATCTCCCCCAGACACGGGAGTACGTAGGTAAACATCTATGGTGCGGTCTACCCACAAACAAAAATTCAAACCCCTTCAACTTTTCAACATTTCGAACCTTTTCACCCCAAGTTCGAATTACGCAGACCTGATCTCCCCTCATCAATGGGAGTACGTAGGCAGCTATTTACGGTGCAGTCTCACCCCTGTAAAATCAGAAAACTATTTTAATGGTTATATGATTATCCATTCAGCTCTTCAACCTTTCAAGATAAACCATAAAGATGGAACTACCTGGTCTCCCCTCATCAATGGGAAAAAAACCAGCGACCATCTGTGGTGCGGTCAAACCACATCTCATTGGCTCAGACCACAGAGGTGGAACTACATGGTCTCCCCTCATTAATGGAAGAAAAATTGATGACCGTTTATGTTGCGGTCAAAACCTCAAAGAGAAACACCAATACGTAAAGATGGAACTACCTGGTCTCCCTCATCAATGGGAGAAAAAGCCGATGACCATCTCGTGATACAAATAAACCCTCGAGAGAGAGAGCCAAAACTCTTTTCTCAAACCACAACCACATTCAAAGACCAATCCCAAGACAACAAAGAACTAGGAAACCCAAAGATCAACCATCCATTCTAAAAGATCCTGAGACATCTCAATGTCCATCCACCAAGGAGGAGTTGAGAATACATCAAGATCGTAAGTCATGGAGAAAATGGTAACTACTAAGCAAGTAACAAGGCATATCTAAAAGGGAAGTGAATCAAAACATATTTTCTTGCCATATAATACTGTTTGATATATACAATGTGTCCTGTACATGATAAAAATGGCTAACCTAGTCTATTTAGGAAAATAAAAGATAATCTAAAAACCCATAGATAAGCGGGCCACCTAGTCTAACATGACATCCCTCTCAGTAGATGGAGGTGAATCTATAAGCTCCTGCCCCAAGGTGTCCATGCGATCCAGGATATCTACGGCCATCTGTATAGTGCTACCATAATCATCAATGAACGCATTCTCCTCTGCAACAATGCTAGCAATATAAGATCTAAGTGCAAGATTATCTATAAGTGGCAAAGAACTCCTCAGTAGCTAGAGCCTCATCCCGCTTCAACAATAGCTTTGCATCTCGAGACGATCGATTCTCATCCCGCTCAATAACAGCGGTATCCCTGCTAGCCAAGACATCATCCCTCTCAATAATAATGGCATCTCTACTATTAAGAGTTGTCAACATCAAGGCCTTAGCCTGATCCCTCTCAAATGTCATCAGATACAACCTCTGCTCCAATTACTCTACAGAATGTGGAGCCATAGTAGTGGGAATACTGGGGGAATTAACCACAGCTGCTGTTGAACCAACAAACAGCTCATCCTCGATGGGAGATTTAGGGTCCTCCATAGGCTCCCCATCATCAGAATCAATACTCAGCTTTGAGGAAATAACCTTAGCCGAGGCAATCTTTGCCTCCAGCCATGCAGAATACTCTGAAGCACGACCTAGATGACTAGTCAAAAATTCAGCCCTCTCTCAATGAGTCTAACAGTCATAAATCCTGGCCAAGTCCTCTGCTAAAAAAATCCGAGATGACAATCACTAACCCACTACCCCGTAAAAGGGATGAATATCCTGAAACTGGTGAAACTGTCCCATGACAACCAGTGGATGATATGTGGTCACCCCTCTCAAGCCAGCCAGGGATAGATAGTCCATGCCAACTGCATGAGTAATAAAGCTATAGGGAGATCTGAGCCCTGGATATGGCAAAATAGCAAATGAATCCTCGATCCTTGACAAGAAAGCCAACCAGGATGCTGCGTCTGTACACTCAGTCGGCTGAAAGGAATAAGACATGGCTATCTCATGGGAAAATCAATACCCATGACGTCTGAATCTGCCAATCAGTCTCAAGTGTGTCATAAACCACACGTAGAACAAGATGATACTTCCTCTAAAAAACCTCACAGAATTGGTATGGCAAAATGTGTTTGACCTCAAGGTCTCTGCGAAGATCATCGGCAAGATGGTATAACCCTCCTTGAGAGCACGGATTTCCATAATCATGCCGATATCTAGATGGTCCATGTACAACGACATGTACAGATAGGCCACAATGCACATCAAGAAAATATCTACGCGGGTGACATGCCACTCACCCACAGAAATGGTGAAATCTCCGGAATACCACAGATAGCTGTCCAATGACCCAAATCGATCAATCAAGAAATCCATGGACACCACATGCCCCGAGGTAATCTAGTATAGGGAAACATTGCACCTAAAGCTTATCAAGGTCATAAACTATCGGCTTATGTCACCGACAGCCATCCGAGCATAATACTGATCCAAAGGTAAGTCCGTAAGACGCTCATACTTCTCCAATGTGGGAGTCAACTCATGGGTATCAAATCTGAACACCTGTCTCACTAGTATCTAATGATCTATTATGCCCTCTATAAAGCCCAACGGAACTTGAAACATCAGGAGGGTTATTGAGTGCCTCAATAACTGATCAAATATCACCCAATCTAGGGAAGACAAACTGCCATACCAAGATCTCAAAGAAGATGCCACCAACATGGGTGAGGTATGCTCAATCCAGCTAACAATGGATGAAGAGATTTGTAGAGTTGTATCATAAGACCATCCAAGGGTCAATGCTAACCTTACCTCTGGGAATGCATATCTATAACATAATGCATGCATCATTTTAGACATTTAATATTTTACGTTCATATTACTAACCCTGCAGGAGGGTTGAATCGTCTTCAAGAGATAACCCTGGAAGTCATATCAGTTTTAACCCCGGAGACAACCTTGGGAAGTCCAGTTTCCAATCTCGGAGTTAACCTCGAGAGATTCAATTTCAACCCCAGAGATAACCCCCGAAGATCTAGTTCCAATCTCAAAAATAATGCCGAGGGATGCAGTTTAAGTTTCGGAGATAACCCTAGAAAAGTCAGTTTCAACCCCAAAGATAACCCCGGGAGTTACATTTTTAACCCCAGAGATAACCCCGGGAGGTCAAGCCAACCTCAAAGATAACCCCGAGGACATTCAACATCAACAACAACCCAATCTAAAAGATAACCCTGAGAAACGAATGCTACATATGTGCCAAAGCCAAAGATAACCCTAGTGGGGGAAAAATTGTCATTTTGCCACCTCAACATCACATTCATGTCATCTCAATATAATTCAAATCACACTGCGTACCAAGGTATCTCACAAGAACCATAGCTCAAATCCCGAGTGACAACTGCATAAGACAGTACAACGGATGGACTTTGAAGACTTGGAGATCTGGTCATAGACCCATCTTCTTAACTTCGTACAACCTCTAATCCCATGTCATTCTGTAGCTCTTGACAACAACATTTCAAAAAGGTAAAACACTCCTATATCGGATGCTTGGATTAAAAGTTATGAAGGTTCGAGCGGACAACGCGTAGCCCAAGTGCATGTTCTTCGAGACGATAGGACCCGTATGGACCAGGGCAACCCGGGCAGACGCAGGTAAACCCGCGGCTTCCGTAGGTTGACTCGCGGCCATCTGGTATTAAATATGAGCTCTTGGCAACTCATTTGAAAAGGAAAAAAAAAGAAGAAAAGAGAGAGAAAACTCTGTCCATTTTAGCCTGTAACCACTCCTAGAGTGCTCTAAATTGAGTGATTCTTCTTTTTAAAAACTTGTATGCTCGTGTTTTGTAATATACTGAAGTTTAACCGATAGAAACCGAGTTTTCAGGCGTCAAAAGCTATCTAAAGTCTTCTTGGTAGCCCATTTTTTAGATTTTTAAGTTTTCTACTACTTATATATATTTATATTTACTAACGTTGAGAGTCGCGTTGAGTGGGTATGCCCAGATCGTCGATTCATGGCTTTTTATTGCTTATATATATATATGCAGTAAACGATATGGATATTCTATCCAGGCTCAATCGAGTTCGAGTTCGATGATATATATATATATATATATACACACACACACACATTCTGTCAGGCCTGGAGTTTACTTCGTGGCCATTTACCACTTATATATATATATACCTATATATATTTACATTTCTGTCTGGTCTGGAGTTTACTTCGTGGCCTTTTACTGCTTTTACACACACACACACACACATATATATATATATATATATATATATATATATAGATTTCAAAGTCCTGCCTGGAGTTTACTTCGTGGTAGTTGATCGTCCATATATATATATATTTACCACTTTTATATAAATATCTGCTTTAACTGCTTTCATAATGTAGATATTTAATCTTTCAGCTTGCGGGTTAGATTTTCCTAAATCTGGCTCTTTCTAACTTTAACCGGTTCAAAAGTGACTAAACTAGAACTGTTAAAGCTAGAATGGTTTAGATTTATTTAAATCTAGTTCTTTTTCTAGCTTTTGTACATATTACTTTCATGTGATCCTAGGAATCATGTGATCACAGATTCAGCTTCTGAATCTAGATTCGGTTCCCAAGATGAACATTTCTTAGTTGTAGCCAGCTTGTAAATTATCTACGGTGTCTAAATATCCTTAGATGGCTCTCATGTCCACAAGGAGTTTGACACTGATATGTGTCTTATTTTCTCAAAGATGCCTCGCATCTCAAAAATAAAAGCAATCAAGCCGAACACATAATAAAATAGATGTATCAAAGGCCTTAATTACTATTGAGCATAAGGGTTGGAAAACCTATTTTACAAAACTTCACTGCTATATCTTGTTTAAATTGAACTTTTATACAAAAGTTAAACCCTTTGTATATAGGTGCAAACGAGGTATAACATTACTTCCAGACAATTGCACATAGGCCCTACTCTCACACACACACACATGCAGATAAAAGATAATTAAAAAGTGTCGGTAACCGTGTTTTCACGGAAGTCAGGCGGTGCCTAACACCTTCACTCCACTTAATCAAGCCCTCGAACCCTAATGAATCTCAGTTTCACAGACCAATTAAACAGTGTCTAATCATTGGGTCTTTGTACAAACCTTTTTGGTTGAGTTGGTACAACCATTTCAAATCTACCAACTAGCGACTCTAAAGTTAAATCGTCGACATATACATGTCAGGACCTTTTTAAACTTGATTTTTTAAACTAAACTCATCTAGAATGAGAACACCAAAAGACAAGCACAGAAAGGGACAAATAAAAAACCCGACATCGACATGTGGCGACTCTGTTGGGGACTCCAGTAAGAGGGCTTAAGCCGCTATTCAAGCTTTTCAAAACTTTTATCTACTTATGTTTGAATACTGCATTTACATTGGATGAATGTGTACTAATGCTTTATTTACTGAACTTTAGTGCTTCACACCATATCTACCTATGATATTAGTGCTTTGCACATGTCATCATTTCCATAAAGTGAGACACAATCTATGTGAATGTATGTTATGTGATTCCTCCACTAGGAGGCAAACTCGTCGATGTTTGATTACTGGACTCAAGGAAGACTAATTCGGCGAGGCTTAGGAAAGGTACCACCCAGATTCACTCTAGTTAAAAGATCGAATTAAATTCCCATCAATTTAAATTGCGATGATCTGGGGACTTTCATGCTAAAAAGTTACGAGGGTAGCCTAAGATAGGTTTACCTCTTATAAACCAAACGCGAAGGGAAGTCTCTTCATACCTTCCCTTTCAATTATATGTAATTTCAATTTCATGTACTTTCAATTCCATGTAAATCTCAATGTAATGGAAAATATAAAGGAGTATGTAAATATGCATTCCTTTTTCATATCAAGACCTGTCATGTTATCCTGTCATTAAAACGACTGACCTCCATTTTGTAGGAGATCATTAAAACACTCCTAAAAACGGACACATTGCATAGCATGTAACATTTCCACGTTTTCCCAGACTAAACTACGTACATAGTCTTTTTGTAGGGAAATGATTGGTCTCGTTACCCGTTCAAAGTCCAAAAAGGCACTAAGCCCACCGTCAGACATGAATACAAGTGCCCAGCCTGAATCCTACTCCTGTCTCTCGCGAGGAGTTTGAAGGATTAAGGAATCAAATAATAGAGTTGGTTGTTCTCTTGAAAGAACTAAACAAATCAACTCAGGGTCCACAAACACCCATTCAAATAGAACCCTCTGTATAGGGATTAATCCAGGGTTCGGACAGAGAAGTCCCATTAGCTGAGTCTTAGACTGAGAAGTCCAACAAAACCCCTAAAATCACCCATCTTAAAGAAGATCAAGACACCAGTGATATTCGAAAGAAGGTTCTACAAATGGAAGAAACCATTCGGTCCATTAAAGGTATTGGTCAACATGGAAGTGTTTTCTATTTAGACCTTTGCATCTTCCCCGGGGTTCATTATTTGGAAAAATTTAAGGTTCCTGATTTCGAGAAATATAATGGATTTTGGAGATCCCTACACTCACTTAAAAGTGTTCATTGGAGAACTCGGGTCCTATGCCGAGAATGAGAAGCTGAGAATGCAGCTATTTCAGAAAAGTCTAACTAGAGAAGCCAGAGCATGGTACACCAGATTGGATAACTCTAAAATCCACATCTGGGAGGAGTTAGCCCATGTTTTCCTTAGTCAATACAACTTTCAAACTCAAATGGCTCCAGATAGGTATCAGATTACCAAAGTCAAGAAGCAAGTCAATGAGTCATTTAGAGAGTATGCCCAAAGATAGAGGCGTTTGGCTGCTCAAGTAATCCCATCCATGACAGAGGCTGAGATGGTGATGACCTTCATAGATATTTAAGAAGCTTCATTTTATGAGAGGGTCCTAGCTGGTATAGGAAAACCATTCTCAGAAATGATCAAGCACAGAGAAATGGTAGAGATGGGGTTAAAGTCTGGGAAGATTCAAGACCTCACCATTTTAAAGGTTGTAGCTGAGCATATCCAAACTGGAAGTTATGGGAACAACCCCCGGAGGGTCCATAAGAAGAAAGAAGAGGATGTCTCTTTGATTCCGCAAGGACAAAATCAAAAAGGCAATCAAAACTTGCCTATTCAAAGGAGAAACTATTCCCCTTTTGAAGCACAATCATCAAATCCTCCCTTACCAAAGAGTGGAGAAGTTAAAATTTCAAGAGTGTTCACACCCTTAGGGGACTCACTGGAGAACATTTTTAAATTTTTGGCAGCTTAGAAGAAAATCTCTTATCTCCTTCCACCAGCCAATCCAAGTGGAAAGGGCTTCAATACAAGCAATAAGTGTGCTTACCATTTTGGAACTCCAAGCCACGACACCCAGGATTGTTGGGCCCTCAAGCATAAGATCCAGGACTTAATAGATAGTGGTGAGATCATGGTGACAAAGCCCGAACAACTACAAGTTCAAGATAACCCTCTCCCTCAACACAAGAAAGAGGATATTAACATGATCAATAGAGGCAGTGGAGAGAGCTACAAGTACCTCAAATATGTGGGTGGTTCTCCCCAAAATAGCAAAGTTAAATCTGATAAGTGGGATTATTCAGAGTTTTAGTTCATAATAGAATGTGAGTTGAAGTCTATTAATGAACAGGTCAATCAACTGGAAAAATTGGTTACACATCAATACCAAGTCATACGATAGTTATTCAGTTACGAGCATGCAAATCTCTCTCTCCCTTATCACAAAGAATCTACCACAGATCCAAGACAGTGAAACCTTGGAGGAAAAGCTTGTAAGAAAAGCAAGATCCCAATCCTGTCGAGACTTTGCCAACAAAAGGGAGTTCACCCAGTTAGGCCAACCGATGGAAGAAATATTACAAATGCTGATAAATGAGGGAAAAATCACAGCGTTGCTACCTCTAGTCAATCCATGTTCAAAAAAGATTTAATGTTATTAGGGTCTGTCGGTACCACTCTAATTCTCGTGCTCACATCACTGAAGGATGCTGGGTACTCCATCATCTTATACAAAATATGATTGACAACGGTGACCTGCAAATGGCAGACGATAACACCATATCACTTGAGAGTGGAAATACATTTCCTCCAGGATCACAAAGATGTAGGGAAATCATAGCAGTCATATCCTCTAAGGGAGACCTGGCTGCAACACTCCTTATAATTCAACCAATCAAGCTCAAATTAGTTGAAAACTCTTTAAAGGTGGCTGCACCAAAACCCATAATATTTCTATTCAGACCACAATACCCTATCATCAGCCTCAAGAAAGTCCCATGGAACTAAGGAGAGGTTGAAGGATCAACATCAAATACAACTGCTGCAGTATCTAAGGAAAATCCACTATATCTTCCTCAACGAGTGATGAAGCCAGTTATCAGATCTAGGGGGAAAGTGACCAAGGAGAAAATCGAAGAATTTTTCCGCAAGATGGGACATAATAAAGCCAAGGTGGTGCAAAGCTTCAAACAAGCACCATAATAGATATCTATTCTGGACTTGGTATTCTATTCGGAAATCATCGGAAGGTCTTAATGAAGATATTAGATGAAGCCCACTTGCCAAAGACAGTGGATGTTGAAAAGTTTCATAATCTGGTAGATCACATTTTCAATAGTAATGTGATATCTTTCAGTGATGATGACATACCTCCCGAAAGGACGGGTCATTACAAGACACTGCACATAGCAATGATGTCTTCCAGATATACGGTCGGAGGTGTGCTAATAGATGGAGGATCGTCCCTAAACATCTGCCTCTATGCCACATTGGAAAGAATGAATATCAATCCCAATCGGATCTGAAGCAACCACACAATCATCAAAGCCTTATGATGGATCTTGACAAAATCAATACATTTTACATATCCGTTCAAGTGCTCAAAATCAATACAGTATTTAATTCACTGTTGGGAAGACCTTGGATTCATAAGGCGGGAGCTATCCCATCCACTCTTCATCACCAGCTCAAGTAAATCATCAACAGTAATCTGTTCACTGGCAATGTTAAACCAGAGTATCCTATTCAAAGTGATATACCTCTCATCAGTTTCAATGAAGAAGTTGAGCTTGTCAGCTTCCAAGCCCTTGAGGTGAGCAACTGTCACTATCAACCCATTGGGGCTCCAGATTTGAAACCCAGAGTTTTCATCGAGGTAATTGTAGGGTTTTTGGCACATCAAAGCAATGCACATCAGAAAATAAATTGAATAAGAGAAAATTCGAAACAGGATCTATGCGAAACAGAAATTAATTCAGTGTGTAAGAGATTATACCGATTATGAAGCTGGAATTGATGCGATCAAATCTCCAATGCAATTTGAATGAACTACGTCTCTATGGTATCCACACGAATGCCTGCGAACCGTATCACGATTTTGCTATAAAAGGGTGCTGCGGTACTAGCCACCAAAAGATCGGGATTTTCTTCAAAGGTTTTCTCTCTAGTCTCTCTCTAAGAGCGGGTAGGGTTTGTAAGGTTATGATATGTAACCTAAATGGCTGCTATATATCATATATATAGCAGTTAAAAGGAATTAATCAAAAATCTAATTTCATAAAATTTTTATATATATATATATATATATATATCTTAATTAAGTCTTAATTAATTAATATACCTATATATAAATTATCCTATTAATTTAAATTCATAATTTAAATATTATCAATCATATTGATATATTTAAATCCTTACAATTTAAATTAATTCCCTTTTAATTACGTTCTATGTGTGTGACCCTATAGGTTATTACTACGTTAACAATAATTTTAAAATCATAGTATAAAATTATAAACAGTGAGCGGCATCTAGTAATGCATCACTGCTACCCAAGTAATAATAAGATCGATGATTCGATGCAACCTTTTCATGACCAATGTTTCAATGTAATTTAATCCTTTTAACCTTAATATCCTAGATTAAACTCGAGTCATGGAATGTGTCATACTCTTCATAATTTAATCTAAGTTTTTTCTTGATCAATGAGTAGACTATATGAAACGAATCACTATTTGAGCATGGCCATGCATTTCATAGTCCTACTCAATCAAGAGGCCTATGGATATCACCCCTAATATATAGGAGAGTTAAATTCCATCTAGATCACTCATATTCCTCACACGATTCATGATGTACCCAATAACCACCTTTATAGTCCACTCTATTAAAGGTGTCCTTTGATGATATCAAAGCACATAAATTCTCGTGTAGTAATATAGTGATTTTAGGTCGGAGGATCATTACATCATTGTCACTATGAGAATCGCTAATGACACTTCGCATAATGCTCCACATAGAATTCTCATGGTGGGTCATCGATACATCGTTCTCTACATGTGTACTATGTGCATTGACTTAATATCTCATATATTTATGACCAATGAGATTTGGTCATCAGTCAATCCACATACTAGTCTTAATGCATCATTGTTGTCCCATCAACAATGATACTCGACTAGGGACTTTTAAGAATAATGATACTAATTATAATTATATAATCTCATGTTCAAGTCACATACTTGATGTGACGCCCCCAAAATAGGTTTACAACACCCATTCTGAGTCATCAATAACATGGTATAGAAACAACTACAACTTTATTAATACAACATAAAAACTGTGAGTTTAAGTACAAATATTATCTTCTAGACAATATCAACACTCAAATAAGTCCTCATTACAATTATTGATATATTATTTTACAAAATGGTGAGGACTACTAAAACAACTTTCTAAGACCTTCATTCCATACCCCACTAAGTACTGCTTACATTCTCGCCTCTGAAAAGAAAAAATGGAACAAAAAGGAAAAGGGTGAGCTCAACTAGCCCAGTAAAGAATATTATAACTAAGATAATATAGAACAAATTATCGTTAGTCTTCAACAGGGAAAAATCTGATAAAAATATAATAGACAACAAGTTTCAGATCAATATTTGCAGCGAAAATAATAATTCATAGATGAGTTATGTAGAGAACGAAATCTACTATAATCTATGAATTTAAAAGTCCATCATCATTATTTTATCCCTGTAACATCAATCAATATTCATCTTGAATCAAATATTCATCTTTGCACTACAGGCCAAAGATATTCATCAGTTGGTCATGTTCATCTCAACACCTGTTCATCTTAGCACTACGGGCCAAATATATTCATCAAAAATCATTAATCTTTGCACTACAGGCCTTTTATCAGAAAAATTTGAATCTTATGTCTTTTCCATAGGAAATTTCATTCTCTAAAACTTTGTAAGTATAAGTTTTTCCAAATTCCAAACAGAAATTGACCGAAATCCACAAACGGGCAATTTTACAGGCTAAAATCAAATTTCAGTCAAGAAATGGGGTCCACAAACATGAAAAACATATTTTAAATATTTTTAGTAACAAAAATACTCCTCCTCCTCATATACTCATATATCCCACATTCATTATAAAAATATCACCATTATTATATTAATATAATAATATTTTTAAATGAATTATTTTATCGAAAAAGATAAAATATCAATTTTCAAAAATTGTCATATTAAAAATTTTCTCCATCTATATCCACATAAAATGAATATTTTCCATATCATATAAATCAATAATTAATTATTTACAAATAATATTACAGAATCACAATATCGACAACCAGGCCGTTCCCAGGAAAGGGGGGACTTTCCAATAAGGATTTCTCCTTATTGGCGCGTAATTAGGTGACCAAACCTCTCCTTAGATAGAACTTTCTAGACATTACCAATAATGCTACCTAATAATATTATTCAAATAATATGAATTATTAATCTGATAAAGGACAATACTGTGTAATGATAATTTTTGAAATAATAATAATATAAAATATCAACGTAGCAATTATTGAATCAATAAAATATAATATTGAACAGTAATTACTGTAACAATTATTGAGTAGTGCCTTCTTACGTAAGAATCAATAATTGGTGTGCAATACTGTGTAATATCTACTTGTGTTTTAACCACCGAGTATTTCAACAAGATAATCTGTAAATAACTACTGTTATTATTTATAAACAACTTATATTTGTCATTTTCTTCATCCAATCGCTTTACATTATGGGGCTCGCATAAAGGTCAACTACCGTCATTTGAATATTCCCGACAAAGAAGAATATTCCACGACCAAATGAATATTCCCGACAACAATGAATATTTTATAACCACTTGCTTATTTAAAATATTTGCGCATTTTACCCATAACTAACCACATTAATCAAATCAACCCTTACTATTTCAAAATAATAAATAGAGAAAATTCAATTTCATTTATAATAAGTTGGGGTCTTACAACCTCCCCTCCTTATGAAATTTTGTCCTCGAAATTGACGTATGTACCTGGTGTTTAAAAAAGGTGAGGATACCTCGCTTTCATTTTTGTTTCCAACTCCAAGGTCATTTCCTCAATAGCATGGTTCCTCAACAAAACTTTGACTTGTGGTATGACCTTTGTACGTAAGACATGCTCCTTCCTATCCAAGATCTTGACAAGTACCTCCTCGTACGTTAAGTCTTAGGCTATCTCATCCGGTTCTAACTCAATAACGTGGTTTAGGTCTTTCACATATTTACATAGCACAGATATATGAAAAATATTATGAACACGAGACATACATGGAGGTAACGCGAGTCTATAGGCTACATTTCCTACTCGGTCAAGAATCTGAAATGGACCAATAAATCATGGATTGAGCTTTCCTCTCTTCCCGAATCTTGTAACTCCCTTCCATGGGGCAACACGCAACAATACATGATCCCCGATACTAAATTCCACGTCCTTTCGATGAAGATCCACATAACTCTTTTGTCGATCTTGTGCCGTTTGTATACGTTGTCGAATCATTTGGATCTTTTCTGTAGTAATACGTATCAACTCTGGTCCCAACAATGTTGTTTCACCCACCTCATCCCAACATACTTTAGAGCGTCACTTTCTTCCATACAATGCTTCGAATGGAGCTACCCCTATACTTGCCTGATAACTGTTGTTGTAGGAGAATTCCACCAATGGTAAATACTTATCCCAACTCCGTTTGAAGTCTAGGACATAGAGTCTTAATAGATCTTCAAGAGTTTGAATAGTCCTCTCTGATTGTCCGTTCGTTTGAGGATAGTATGCTAAACTGAATCATAAATCCGTGCCCATTGCTTTTTGCAAACTAACCCAAAATCGTGAAGTGAATCTTGGGTCATGATCCAAAACTATGGATACTGGCATGCCATGCAATCTCACAATCTCATTTACATATATATGAGCAAGACGTTCAAGGGAATAAGTCTCCCGTATTGGCAAGAAATGAGCAAACTTGGTTAATCTATCAACAATAACCCAAATAGCATTTATGCCTTGAGAAATCGTGGGAAGACCCGTAACGAAATCCATGGTAATATGTTCCCACTTCCATTTCGGAATCTCAAGTGGTTGCAATGGACCCTTAGGCACTTGATGCTCCGCCTTTACACGTTGACAAGTTAAACACCTCGAGATAAACTTTGCAATCTCTCTCTTCATATTGTTCCACCAAAATTTATGTCGAAGATCACAATACATTTTGGTACTTTCAGGATGGATTGCAAACGGTGTATTGTGTGCTTTCATCATGATCTTGTACTTCAAATCAGAGTCGTTAGGAACACAAAGTCTGGAGTGGACTCAAGTATTCCTTCTTCATCGATTCTCGCTTCCGAAATAGCACCTTCTTATATTTTCTTCTTCATACGCATCAGCTCCAGGTCTGTGGCTTGAGAAACTTTAACTTTATCGATTAAAGTTGGTTCTATGCATATACTTGACATCATCGCACTCGTTCCTACATATGATCTTCTACTCAATACGTCAGCTACCATGTTTGCTTTTGCAGGATGATATTGAATTGTGCGGTCATAATCTTTTAACAGCTTGAGTCAACATCGTTGCCGCATGTTGAGTTCTTTTTGGGTGAAGAAATATCTGAGGCTTTTATGGTCTGAATATATCTCCACTTTCTCCCCATATAGATAGTGCCTCCAGATCTTTAAGCGCAAAAATATCGCTTGCTAACTCTAGATCATGAGTAGGATAATTCCTCTCATATTCTTTAAGTTGTCGTGAGGCATAGGCTATCACTTTCCCATGTTGCACGAGAACACATCCTAACCCTTTGCCCAAAACATCGCTGTAGATAACAAATCCATCCGAACTAGATGGTATTGTCAGAACAGGTGCCAAAATGAGTCTCCTCTTAAGTTGTTGGAAACTCTTCTCGCATTCCTTTCTCCATACAAATTTTGTATCTTTCTGAGTCAGCTGAGTTAACGGGGTAGCAATTCGAGAAAATCCTTCCACGAATCTCCAATAATAACTAGCTAGGCCTAGAAAGCTACGTACTTCGGTCATCGACTTCGGTTGCTCCCAACTTTGTATTGCTTCAATCTTCGCTGGATCAACAGATACTCCATGTTTTGACACCACGTGCCCAAGGAATGCTACTTCTTTAAGCCAGAACTCGCATTTCTTCAACTTGGCATATAACTTGTTTTCACGAAGTCTTTGGAGTACTAGCTTCAAATGGTGCTCATGATCTTCACGACTTTTGGAATATATGAGGATGTCATCAATAAAGAAAACAACAAAGTAATCCAAATAATCCTTGAATACTCAGTTCATCATATCCATGAAAGCCGCAGGAGCATTAGTCAATCCAAAAGACATGACTAAGAATTCATAATGCCCGTCATCGAGTTCAAGGCGCCTCTTTGGAATATGCTCGCCTAATCTTTAGCTGATGATATCCAAAACGAAGATCGATCTTTGAAAAGAATTGTGCTCCTTGCAACTGGTCAAACATGTCATCATTACGAGGTAGCGGATACCTATTCTTGATGGTGACATGGTTCAATTTCCGATAGTTAATACAAAGTCGCATACTCCCGTCTTTCTTCTTTACAAATAAAATAGGAGCACCCCAAGGAGATGTACTTGGATGAATGAAACCGATGTCCAACAACTCCTGTAGTTGGACCTTTAACTCCTGAAGTTCAATTGGAGCCATTCGATATGGGGTTTTAAAAATGGGCTTTGTACTTTGTTCAAGATCAATAAAGAATTCAACTTCACGTTACGGGGTAGACCGGGAAGTTCTTCAGGAAATACGTCAGGAAATTTACTAACAACAGGAATATTATTCAAATCTGACGTGTCTTTATTCAAATCCATAACATGGGCTAAGAAAGCTTGACATCCATTTTTCAATAAACGAATAACTTTATGACTAGATATGACAGTGATTGATTTTAATGGTTTAGTTGCTTGAATTCGTACAACAGGTTGGTTAGGAATATGAAAACTAACAACCTTACGAAAATAATCAATTTTGGCATGATAAGTAGTTAACCAATCAATCCCTAAAATCACGTCAAATGCAAGTATCTTTAAAGAGATAAGGTCAACAGGTAATGTGATGGTGCAAACTTGGATCAAACAAGATTTATAAACAGTGGATGTAATAAAAGTGTCTCCTAACGGAGTCTCCACAGATAGGTCAAAGTCTAATTTCTCCGGAGTTAAGTTTAAACGTTGAGCACAAGTAGGAGAGATAAATGAATGGGTAGCACCGGTATCTAGTAAGGTATAAACTTCACAAGAATTTATGATTAGCTTACCCGTGATCACCTCGTTTGGGTTCCTCGCATTTTGACCAGTCACGACAAACGCTCTTCCAGGAACCGTTGACTTTGACTTTTCTGGGACAGCCTTTTGGGTCACCATCCCCGCTAGACTTGGTTTCACTACCGTACAATCTCGAGCGATATGTCCTTCATTTCCACAATTATAACATACCTTGAACTATTGTGGGCAGTTTGGGCTGATATGTCCCTCTTTCCCGCATTTATAGCATACGACCGGTGGTCGTTCTCCTCCCTTAGAACTAGTTACTGCTTGTGCTGACGTCTTCGCATTGTCATTGTTGAATCTCCTCTTTTTATAATCTCCCCCCGACTCGCTTCTTCTATATTAATGGCCATGATTACCATCAGAGTGGTTACCATTTTTGTCCGTATTTTTCTTTCTTCGCTGATTATCGTTGTTCTGATGATTGCTGTCACCAGTATGATCCTGGTTGTGGTCCCTCGGTTGAACGTACTCGTTATCTCGCTCTAATAATTGAGCCCTGTTGACAACATCTAAATAGAGAGAAAATTTATGAGAAATGAGATATTGACGTATGCCGGATTTTAAACCTCTCAGAAACATCCGCGTCATACGTTCCTCATTCTCTACCAAATGAGGTGCAAACTTGGACAACTCTGCAAACTTCGCCTCATACTGGGACACCATCATGTTATTTTGTTCCAATCTAATAAACTCCACTTCCTTCATATGACGAATACTTTCAGGAAAGTACTTGTCATTGAATAGTTTCTGAAACGTCTCCCAAGACATGCTGAGTGCGGATGGATGGGTACGCTTCACACATTCCCACCAGTAATTTACCTCATTACGGAACATAAAGTGGCGAATGGAACCTTCTGTTCCTACGTGCATCCCAAGACATCGAATATCTTGGTAATTTGCTTGACCCACATCTCCATCTTAATCGGATCCGGCTTTCCCCAGAATTCTGGTGGTCCCAACTCTTTGAACTGCTTGGTGACAAACCGTATGCGTTACTATCATTTCCACCTCAGATTTTGAACACGAGTCTCCTCGTCGATTTTTACATGAATCGCAAAAAGCTTCTAAACATCCCATCGCTCATCGTCGATCGGTGGTGTTGTTTAAAGAGGAACATTGCCGACTTATTGCACGCTCTCCTCGTTGGTAAGTAAAGGTGTCTCCATGGTCTCATTTGTTCCATCATTAACATTCTCATTGCCATTCTCAAATCTTTGCCATAAAACAAGGGTTAATTAAAGAAATCAACATATCACATAATATCCCTATATACTTGACCAACCAAACAAATAAGTTTAGGTAAGACACACTAGCGAAGGATTTACTCGTCTCTCCCCTCCTAGTTCTATTCCCCGATCTCCGCCAAAGATCATATCCCTAAGCTATGATACCAACTGTGACGCCCCCAAAATAGGTTTACAACACCCATTCTCGAGTCAAAATAACATGGTACGAAAAAACAACTACAACTTTATTAATACAACATAAAAACTGTGAGTTTAAGTACAAATATTGTCTTCTAGACAATATCAACACTCAAATAAGTCCTCATTACAATTATTGATATATTATTTTATAAAAAAATGAGGACTACTAAAATAACTTTCTAAGACCTTCATTCCATACCCCGACTAGTACTGCCACATTCTCGCCTCCGAGAAGAAAAATGGAACAAAAGGAAAAGGGTGAGCTCAACTAGCCCAATAAAGAATATTATGACTAAGATAATATAAAACAAATTATCGTTAGTCTTCAACAGGGGAAAATCGATAAAATACAATAGACAACAAGTTTCGAGATCAATATTTGCAATGAAATAATAATTCATAGATGAGTTACGTAGAGAATGAAATCTACTATAATCTATGAATTTAAAAGTCCATCATCATTATTTTATCCTCAGAACATCAATCAATATTCATCTTGAATCAAATATTCATCTTTGCACTACAAAAGCCAAAGATATTCATCGATTGGTCATGTTCATCTCAACACTGCTCATCTTTGCACTACGGGCCAAAGATATTCATCGAAAATCATTAATCTTTGCACTACTACAAAGCAAAGATATTCAGTAAAATCATCATTTAAGACTGAGGATGATGAAAAATATTTTAAAGAAAACGAATCCAGTGAAACAAAAGAACAAATATTAAGGATTCGTACTTTAAACAATCCGGGTTCAAAAATACTTCATAAATAATCATAGTGGAGCAAAATTCAAGAATGATCAAAACATGGATACAATCAAAGCTAGTATCCATAATAGATATTTTGGACAAAAAATGAAAATTTAATTTTTTTGTGAATAATGTCGTATTCGTGAATAATCTTAGTATACGTGAATAGTCTTTGATACGTGAATAGTAACTCCGACACTAAAAAACAAAAATTTCACAAGAAAAATACTATCGATATTCCAAGATAATGATATTGAAAGAAATAATATCCCTTACCTCGAAAAAAAAAGATACTTACATTTGGAATATCGGATATAGTGTTGTAGGGAACTTGTACCGTATAGCAACACTCAAAGTCTCAAAATACTAACAAGAATACGCTAGATAATATAGAGAGAGAAAACTTCAGTTTCTAGTGTTATTTTCAATTCTAACCTAAGCACCATATTTATAGGAAAATGCTTAAAACACCAAAGCAGAAAATTTAATAAATAATATTATTATTTTTCTAAAACTTCCTATGCACACTAATTGAATCCAAACATCAGTCATCCACTAAATAAAAGCAACAAAAACGTTTTTCATATAAAAGTCATTTAAAACTCCAAAAAAAAATAATAATCAATTAATCCGGAACTTCAATAGTTCATAATAAATAGCCCTTTTATTAGAAAATTTTGAATCTTATGTCTTTTCCATAGGAAATTCTATTCTCTACAACTTTGTAAGTATAAGTTTTTCCAAATTCCAAACAAAAATTGACCGAAATCCATAAACGGGACGATTTTACAGGCTAAAATCAAATTTCAGTCAAGAAATGGGGTCCACAAACATGAAAAACATGTTTTAAATATTTTTAGTAACAAAAATACTCCTCCTCATATACTCATATATCCCACATTCATTGTAAAAATATCACCATTATTATATTAATATAATAATATTTTTAAATGAATTATTTTATCGAAAAAGATAAAATATCAATTTTCAAAAATTGTCATATTAAAAATTTTCTCCATCTATATCCACATAAAATGAATATTTTCCTTATCATATAAATTAATAATTAATTATTCACAAATAATATTACAGAATCACAATATCGATAACCCAGTGCCGCTTCTGAGAAATAGGGGGATTTCCAATAAGGATTTTTCCTTACTAGCGCAATTAGGTGACCAAACCACTCCTTAGATAGAACTTTCTAGACATTACCAATAATGTTATCTAATAATATTATTCAAATAATATGAATTATTAATCTGATAAAGGAAAATACTGTGTAATGATAATTATTGAAACAACAATAATATAAAATATCAATGTAGCAATTATTGTATCAATAAAATAAAATATTGAACAGTAATTACTATAACAATTATTGAGTAGTGCCTTCTTACGTAAGAATCAATAATTGGTGCAATACCGTAAATCTTCGTGTTTTAAACCAATTTAGTATTTCAACAAGATAATAACTGTGAATAACTACGCCGTTATTTATAAACAACTTATATTTGTCATTTTCTTCATCCAATCGCTTTTTGTTATAGGGCCCGCACAAGTTCTGTCGTCGTCAATAATAATATTCCCGACAAAGAAGAATATTCCACCACCAAATGAATATTCCCCACAACAATGAATATTTTATAACCACTTGCTTATTTAAAATATTTATGCATTTTACCCATAACTAACCACATTAATCAAATCAATCCTTACTATTTCAAAATAATAAATAGAGGAAATTCAATTTCATTTATAATAAGTTGGGGTCTTATAACCTCCCCTCCTTATGAAATTTCGTCCTCGAAATTGACGTACGTACTGGTGTTTCAAAAGGTGAGGATACCTCGCTTTCATTTCGCTTTCAACTCCCAGTGTCATTTCCTCAATATCATGGTTCCTCCACAAAACTTTGACTTGTGGTATGACCTTTGTACGTAAGACATGCTCCTTCCTATCCAAGATCTTGACAGGTACCTCCTCGTACGTTAAGTCTTCGGCTATCTCATCCGAGTTCTAACTCAATAACGTGGTTCGGGTCTTTCACATATTTACGTAGCACAGATATATGAAAAACATTATGAACACGAGACATACTTGGAGGTAACGCGAGTCTATAGGCTACATTTCCTACTCGGTCAAGAATCTGAAATGGACCAATAAATCGTGGATTGAGCTTTCCTCTCTTCCCGAATCTTGTAACTCCCTTCCATGGGGCAACACGCAACAATACATGATCCCCAATACTAAATTCCACGTCCTTTCGATGAAGATCCGCATAACTCTTTTGTCGATCTTGTGCCGTTTGTATACGTTATCGAATCATTTGGATCTTTTCTATAGTAATACGTACCAACTCTGGTCCCAACAATGTTACTTCATGCACCTCATCCCAACATACTGGAGAGCGACACTTTCTTCCATACAATGCTTCGAATGGAGCTACCCCTATACTTGCTTGATAACTGTTGTTGTAGGAGAATTCCACCAATGGTAAATACTTATCCCAACTCCGTTTGAAGTCTAGGACACAGAGTATTAATAGATCTTCATGAGTTTGAATAGTCCTCTCTGATTGTCCGTCCGTTTGAGGATAGTATGCCGAACTGAATCATAAATCCGTGCCCATAGCTTTTTGCAAACTAACCCAAAATCGTGAAGTGAATCTTGGGTCACGATCCAAAACTATGGATACTGGCATGCCATGCAATCTCACAATCTCATTTACATATATATGAGCAAGACGTTCAAGGGAATAAGTCTCCCGTATTGGCAAGAAATGAACAGACTTGGTTAATCTATCAACAATAACCCAAATAGCATTTATGCCTTGAGAAACCGTTGAAAGACCCGTAAAGAAATCCATGGTAATGTGTTCCCACTTCCATTTCAGAATCTCAAGTGGTTGCAATGGACCCTTAGTCACTTGATGCTCCGCCTTTACACGTTGACAAGTTAAACACCTCGAGATAAACTTTGCAATCTCTCTCTTCATATTGTTCCACCAAAATTTATGTCGAAGATCACAATACATTTGGTACTTTCAGGATGGATTGCAAACGGTGTATTGTGTGCTTTCATCATGATCTTGTACTTCAAATCAGAGTGGTTAGGAACACAAAGTCTAGAGTGGACTCGAAGTATTCCTTCTTCATCGATTCTCGCTTCCGGAATAGCACCTTCTTGTATTTTCTTCTTCATACGCATCAGCTCCAGGTCGGTGGCTTGAGCAACTTTAACTTTATCGATTAAAGTTGGTTCTATGCATATACTTGACATCATCGCACTCGTTCCATACATGATCTTCTACTCAATGCGTCAGCTACCACGTTTGCTTTTCCAGGATGATATTGAATGGTGCGGTCATAATCTTTTAACAGCTTGAGTCAACGTCGTTGCCGCATGTTGAGTTCCTTTTGGGTGAAGAAATATCTGAGGCTTTTATGGTCTGAATATATTTCCACTTTCTTCCCATATAGATAGTGCCTCCAGATCTTTAGCACAAAAACGACTGCTGCCAACTCTCTAGATCATGAGTAGGATAATTCCTCTCATATTCTTTAAGTTGTCGTGAGGCATAGGCTATCACTTTCCCATGTTTCACGAGAACACATCCTAACCCTTTGCCCGAAACATCGCTGTGGATAACAAATCCATCCGAACCAGATGGTATTGTCAGAACAGGTGCCAAAATGAGTCTCCTCTTAAGTTTTTGGAAACTCTTCTCGCATTCCTTGCTCCATACAAATTTTGTATCTTTCTGAGTCAGCTGAGTTAACGGGGTAGCAATTCGAGAAAATCCTTCCACAAATCTCCGATAATAACCAGCTAGGCCCGAAAGCTACGTGCTTTTCGCCACCGACTTGGTTGCTCCCAACTTTGTATTGCTTCAATCTTCACCGGGATCAACAAATACTCCATGTTTTGACACCACGTGCCCAAGGAATGCTACTTCTTTAAGCCAGAACTCGCATTTCTTCAACTTGGCATATAACTTATTTTCACGAAGTCTTTGGAGTACTAGCTTCAAATGGTGCTCATGATCTTCATGACTTTTGGAATATATGAGGATGTCATCAATAAAGAAAACAATGAAGTAATCCAAATAATCCTTGAATACTCAGTTCATCATATCCATGAAAGCCGCAGGAGCATTAGTCAATCCAAAAGACATGACTAAGAATTCATAATGCCCGTACCGAGTTCTGAAGGCAGTCTTTGGAATATGCTCAGTTCTAATCTTTAGCTGATGATATCCAAAATGAAGATCGATCTTTGAAAAGAATTGTGCTCCTTGCAACTGGTCAAATAGGTCATCAATACGAGGTAGCGGATACCTATTCTTGATGGTGACATGGTTCAATTTCCGATAGTCAATACAAAGTCGCATACTCCCGTCTTTCTTCTTTACAAATAAAATAGGAGCACCCCAAGGAGATGTACTAGGACGAATGAAACCGATGTCCAACAACTCCTGTAGTTGGACCTTTAACTCTTGAAGTTCAATAGGAGCCATTCGATATGGGGTTTTAAAAATGGGCTTTGTACCGAGTTCAAGATCAATAAAGAATTCAACTTCACGTTACGGGGTAGACCGGGAAGTTCTTCAGAAATACGTCGAGAAATTTACTAACAACAGAATATTATTCAAATCGACGTGTCTTTATTCAAATCCATAACATGGGCTAAGAAAACTTGACATCCATTTTTCAATAAACGAATAACTTTATGACTAGATATGATAAAGGTGATTGATTTTAATGGTTTAGTTGCTTGAATTAAATATAACAGGTTGGTTAGGAATATGAAAACTAACAACCTTACGAAAAATAATCAATTTTGGCATGATAAGTAGTTAACCAATCAATCCCTAAAATCACGTCAAATGCAAGTATCTTTAAAGAGATAAGGTCAACAGTAATGTGATGGATGGTGCAAACTTGGATCAAACAAGATTTATAAACAAATGATGTAATAAAAGTTTCTCTAACTGAGTCTCCACGATAAATCAAAGTCTAATTTCTCCGGAGTTAAGTTTAAACGTTGAGCACAAGCAGGAGAGATAAATGAATGGGTAGCACCGATATCTAGTAAGGTATAAACTTCACAAGAATTTATGATTAGCTTACCCGTGATCACCTCGTTTGGGTTCCTCGCATTTTGACCAGTCACGACAAACGCTCTTCCAGGAACCGTTGACTTTGACTTTTCTGGGACAGCCTTTTGGGTCACCATCCCCGCTAGACTTGGTTTCACTACTCGTACAATCTCGAGCGATATGTCCTTCATTTCCACAATTATAACATACCTTGAACTATTGTGGGCAGTTTGGGCTTATATGTCCATCTTTCCCGCATTTATAGCATACGACCGGTGGTCGCTTCTCCTCCCTAGAACTAATTCTTTGCTTGTCTTGCCGACGCCTTCGCATTGTCATTGTTGAATCTCCTCTTTTATAATCTCCCAGGACTCGCTTTCTTCTATTTTCATGGCCATGATTACCATCAGAGTGGTTACCATTTTTGTCCGTATTTTTCTTTCTTTGCTGATTATCGTTGTTCGATGATTCACATCACACCCATGATCCTGGTTGTGGTCCCTCTGCTTGAACGTATTTCGTTATCTCGCTCTAATAATTGAGCCACATTGACAACATCTGAATAGAGAGAAAATTTATGAGAAATGAGATATTGACGTATGCCGGGTTTCAAACCTCTCAGAAACATCCGCGTCATACGTTCCTCATTCTCCACCAAATGAGGTACAAACTTGGACAACTCTGCAAACTTCGCCTCATACTGGGACACCGTCATGTTATTTTGTTCCAATCTAATAAACTCCACTTCCTTCATATGACGAATACTTTCAGGAAAGTACTTGTCATTGAATAGTTTCTGAAACGTCTCCCAAGACATGCTGAGTGCGGATGGATGGGTACGCTTCACACATTCCCACCAGTAATCTGCCTCATTACGGAACATAAAGGTGGCGAATGGAACCTTCTGTTCCTCTGTGTACTTCCCAAGACATCGAATATCTTGGTAATTTGCTTCACCCACGTCTCCGCCTTAATCGGATCCGGCTTTCCCCAGAATTGTGGTGGTCCCAACTCTTTGAACTGCTTGGCTGTGACAAACCGTGTGTTGCTATCATTTCCACCTATATTTTGAACATGAGTCTCCCTCGTCTGATTTTGCATGAACTGCAAAAAGCTTCTAAACATCCCATCGTTCATCGTCTGATCAGTGGTGTTATTTAAAGGAGGAACATTGCCAGCCTATTGCACGTTCTCCTCGTTGGTAAGTAAAGGTGTCTCCATGGTCTCATTTGTTCCACTGTTAACATTCTCACTTGCCATTCTCAAATACTGCCATAAAACAAGGGTTAATTAAAGAAATCAACATATCACATAATATCCCTATATACTGACCAACCAACAAATAAGTTTAGGTAAGACACACTAGCGAAGGATTTACTCGTCTCTCCCCTCCTAGTTCTATTCCCCGATCTCCGCCAAAGATCATATCCCTAAGCTATTGATACCAACTGTGACGCCCCAAAATAGGTTTACAACACCCATTCTGAGTCGTCAATAACATGGTACAGAAACAACTACAACTTTATTAATACAACATAAAAACTGTGAGTTTAAATACAAATATTGTCTTCTAGACAATATCAACACTCAAATAAGTCCTCATTACAATTATTGATATATTATTTTATAAAAATGGTGAGGACTACTAAAACAACTTTCTAAGACCTTCATTCCATACCCCGACTAGTACTCGCTACATTCTCGCCTCCTGAGAAGAAAAATGGAACAAAAAGGAAAAGGGTGAGCTCAACTAGCCCAGTAAAGAATATTATGACTAAGATAATATAGAACAAATTATCGTTAGTCTTCAACAGGAAAAAAATCGATAAAATACAATGTACAACAAGTTTTAGATCAATATTTGCAATGAAATAATAATTCATGGATGAGTTACGTAGAGAATGAAATCTACTATAATCTATGAATTTAAAAGTCCATCATCATTATTTTATCCTCAGAACATCAATCAATATTCATCTTGAATCAAATATTCATCTTTGCACTACAATGCCAAAGATATTCATGGATTAGTCATGTTCATCTCAACACTGCTCATCTTTGCACTACGGGCCAAAGATATTCATCGAAAATCATTAATCTTTTGCACTACAGCCAAAGATATTCAAGAAAATCATCATTTAAGACCGAGGATGATGAAAAATATTTTAAAGAAAACGAATCCAAAGGAAACAAAAGAACAAATATTAAGGATTCGTACTTTAAACAATCCGGGTTCAAAAATACTTCATAAATAATCATAGTGGAGCAAAATTCAAGAATGATCAAAACATGGATACAATCAAAGCTAGTATCCATAATAGATATTTTGGACAAAAAATGAAAATTTAATTTTTACGTGAATAGTCAGTATTCGTGAATAGTAATCAGATATCGTGAATAGTGCCGTATACGTGAATAGTAACTCCGACACTAAAAGACAAGAATTTCACAAGAAAAATACTATCAGTATTCCGGTATAATGATATTGAAAGAAATAATATCCCTTACCTCGAAAAAAATAGTACTTCTGACTGGAATACTGGATATAGTGTTGAAGGGAACTTGTACCGTATAGCAACACTCAAAGTCTCAAAATACTAACAAGAATACGCTCGATAATATAGAGAGAGAAAACTTCAGTTTCTAGTGTTATTTTCAATTCTAACCTAAGCACCCTATTTATAGGAAAATGCTTAGAACACCAAAGCAGAAAATTTAATAAATAATATTATTATTTTTCTAAAACTTCCTACGCACACTAATTGAATCCAAACATCAGCCATCCACTCAATAAAAGCAACAAAAACTTTTTTCATATAAAAGTCATTTAAAACTCCAAAAAAAAATAATAATCAATTAATCCGGAACTTCAATAATTCATAATAAATAGCTCTTTTATCAGAAAAATTCGAATCGTATGTCTTTTCCATAGGAAACTCCATTCTCTACAACTTTGTAAGTTTACATTTTTCCAAATTCCAAAAAGAAATTGACCAAAATCCACAAACGGGCGATTTTATAGGCTAAAATCAAATTTCAGTCAAGAAATGGGGTCCACAAACATGAAAAATATGTTTTAAATATTTTTAGTAACAAAAATACTCCTCCTCCTCATATACTCATATATCCCACATTCATTGTAAAAATATCACCATTATTATATTAATATAATAATATTTTTAAATGAATTATTTTATCGAAAAAGATAAAATATCAATTTTCAACAATTGTCACATTAAAATTTTTCTCCATCTATATCTACATAAAATGAATATTTTTCTTATCATATAAATCAATAATTAATTATTCACAAATAATATTACAGAATCACAATATTGACAACTAGACCGTTCCCAGGAAAGAGGGGGCTTTCCAATAAGGATTTCTCCTTACTGGCGCGCAATTAGGTTACCAAACCTCTCCTTAGACAGAACTTTCTGGACATTGTCAATAATGTTATCTAATAATATTATTCAAATTATATAAATTATTAATGTGATAAAGGAAAATACTGTATAATGACAATTATTGAAACAACAATAATATAAAATATCAAAGTAGCAATTACTGAATCAATAAAATAAAATATTAAATAGTAATTACTGTAACAATTATTGAGTAGTGCCTTTTTACGTAAGAATCAATAATTGGCGCAATACCGTGCTACAACTCTTCTTGTTTTTAACCAATTTAGTATTTCAACAAGATTAATGGTAATAACTACGCCGTTATTTATAAACAACTTATATTTGTCGTTTTCTTCATCCAATTGCTTTCCAGTTATGGGGCCCTCCGCAAAGGTCAATACCGTCGCATTTAATATTCCCCGACAATAGTAAGAATATTCCACGACCAAACGAATATTCCCTCGACAACAATGAATATTTTATAACCACTTGCTTATTTAAAATATTTAGCATTTTACCCATAACTAACCACATTAATCAAATCAACCCTTACTATTTCAAAATAATAAATAGAGGAAATTCAATTTCATTTATAATAAGTTGGGGTCTTACACTTGAAACTATATAATTTGTATCAATATTCAAAGGAATTTTATTATGTTAACATTTATATAACGCAGTAAATAAAACCATAATAAAATCATTCATTTATTTAATCAAATATAATATCAAAATATTAAGCAATTATATCAAATAATTGGCTTTTAGGGCACAAACTCTAACAGTAATGTCAGCTAGTCAAGAGATGATATCCTTGGGCTTTAAACCAGGATAAAGGTTAGGAAAGAATCAGCAAGGAATCAAATGTCCAATTCAAATTCCCAGCTAGACAGGGAAGGCTGGATTACGCTACTCCTCTGGGTCAAGTAATAGGAACCCGCACAAATACATCGATTCCTTCATCTACAACGCTATTGCGTAAACCTACAGACACAGATTCTGTATGGCCTCTAAGGAAAATTCTTGTCTCTATGGTAGATATGATGTTTCCTAAGCCCAGACCGACTAATGGGAAAGAAGTCCTAATTCCTGACCCAGATACTGAGGAAAAGAATCAAAGGTGCAAACAAGACATAAAGAAACGGTTATCGAAGATGTACTTCTTAGTGCATACTGAGGGTATGAACAAGGATATCTCAGATGATGACTGCTCAGATGTCATGGTCATTATTCAAGAGGAAGAGGATGATAATCGCCCCTTCATCGCAGCTGTCCACCAGGACTTGACCCTTGGCAATTGGAGCAACATTCTTTCCATTTACCGAAAAGGGTAAAAAGGTCAGAAAATCCCTCTGCCTTGTAGATTGTAATAACTGCTTACTTTTGTTGCATAGTATTAGCAGTTATTTTTGTCATGCTATACTAACACTTTGTATGATCAAACAGTTTCATATATTAAGTGAAAGCATTTTGTTTCAGGACTCAATAGTTAGATTTGTCTAAACTTGCTGATGGAATGCCAATTCTTCACAATAACTGTAACTTTGATGTAAAGTTCAACTCTGACTTGATGGAGATTGAACAAGAGAACTATGAGGTGCCTGAGAAGATCAAAGAATGGGTAGAAGACAAACCCAAGCCAAACCTTGATCAAACCACCTCTTTCAACATTGGAACCTCAGAAAACCCCAAACAAATCTAGATTGGCATGGACCTTACCCCAAGCCAAAAGAATGACATGGTTGTTATGACGAACCCAAAATAGGTATACATAACTCATTTTGAGTCGCCAAATACATGGTACAAAATTTAAATACAAACTTCATTTATACAATACAACAAACGTAAGCTGAGAGTTTTAACACGAATATTATCTCGTAGACAATATCCAAACTCAAATGAAGTTCTCATTACATTTATTACCACACTATTTCATAGAATAGTGAGGACTACTATAGCCACCAGCTTGGACCATCACTCCATTCCCCGACTAGTCCAAACTATATTCTCATTTCCTTAAGAGAACAAAAAAAGGAAAGGGTGAGCTCAACTAGCCCAGTAAAGAATATTATGACTAAGATAATGTAGAATAAATTATCGTTAGCCTTCAACAATGTTAAATTGATAGAATACAATAAACAACAAGTTTGACTGCAGCGGAATAAATAATCCATTAGAAGAGTCAAGTAGAGCATGATATCTACTATCTTCTATGATTTAAAAGTTCATCATCAATATTTTATCGCTGTAACAAAGCTCAATAAATAATCTACATCACTGAATTATCCATGCACTATGGGCCAATGATATTCGTTAGTATCACATCCATGAATTATCCATGCACTACGGGCCAAAGATATTCATTATTATCACATCCACGAATCATCCATGCACTACGGGCCAAGGATATTAGTTAGTATCACCAGTGGTCATAATCATGCCAACAACTATCCATCAATGCACTACGGGCCAATGAGGACTTTTACCACATCATTTGTAATGTTACATGTCATGATTATACCGATACATAGTCATAATAATACCAATCAACAGTCCATCTATGTACTACGGGCCAAATATGACTTTCATCACAATATAAGCATGAGGATGATGACAATGATATAAAAATTCAATTAAGTAAGAAAAGGATAAGTTTTAAAGATTTATAAATTAATTTATCCAGAGTTCAAGAATGTCCAAATTGTCAACATGATAACTTCTTTGTGGAGTAAAATTCAAGAATCATATTCATGTATCAAAATAATTTGGACAAAAAAGAAATCAATTTTTGTCATGAATAGTACCCCAAGTGAATAGTACCCGATGAATAGTACCCCGTGAATAGTACCCCGACATAGAAATATTAAAATTTAACAAGAATATTAAGAAAAATATTCTTGTGAAACGGTACTAGATGAAACACAAATTTCAAGGATATTCTACTAATTTCAAGGAGTATAGAAGCAATACTTATCAACACGAGTGAAGAATTAGGAATACAAAATGAAATAATATTACTTATATACTATAGAGTATGGAAGAAAATATTATTTCATACGAATATTGAACAAAAATAATATCCCTTACGACTGTTAAACGAAAATAATATTCCTTACAAATATTGAACAAAGATAATATTCCTTACGAATATTGAACGAAAATAATATTCCTTACAAATATTGAACGAAAATAAAATTCCTTACGAATACAAAAAATAATATCGTAAGCGAATATGAAATAAATAATACCCCTTACCTTAAGAGGAGAGTACTTCTGAATGGTAGGACGAGGATATTCTTGAAGAAAACTTATACTATTTTCTATACTCAAAGCTTTCTTAAACTCAAAAGAAATATGTTCGATATTATAGAAGAAGAATTCTCTGGTTTTGGTGTGATTTTCATTCCTAAACTAAGCATCCTCTTTATAGAAGAATGACAGGATACTATTTAGAAAATAAAATCACGGATTGCATAGTAGAAAAACAAAAAATTCATGGGCAAAAGTTTACGGACGAAACTTTTAGAATTTTTGATTTTACTATCTGCACTATGCACACACTATGCAGTACTATGCATAATAAAATATAATATATTCTATTTTACATAAAAAACAAAACATCTAATATATATATATAAAAAACTGAGATAACTTTCTACCGATAATTTTGAAAAATAGTTGAGTGGGGGTCTATGCAATAAGCTAAATTTATAACAAATACTTCATAAAAATCCCCTCTATTTATCTCATTTGGCTTCACAAAACACATTTTTAATAACATTTATTCATCATTAATATTATAACTCACATTATTAACAACCAGATCATTCCCAAGAAAGAGGGGGCTTTCCGATAAGGACTTCTCCTTATTGGCGCGCAATTAGGTGACCAAACCCCTTTCCTCGACAGAACTTTCTAGACATCGTCAATAATACAAATAATAATATGAATAACTTTATCGTCTTAATTATTAATTTAATAATATAAAATATTGTGACAATAATTGAATCAATAATGTGAGATACCATGCAATACTGTAGTAATAATTGTGTAAAACAGAGTGACTTCTCACGTAAGCATTAATAATCAAAGATATTGTATAATACCGTGTGCTACTGTGCAACCACGTATATTACTGTACTTTTATCATCGGATATTTCAACAGTTAACGATAAAACTTTTACCTTTATTTATATAAAAAGTTATTTATGTCATTTTCTAACTCTGATAGTAATTCCGTTGTGGGGTCCACTAATGATTGTGCCATTGTACGAATATTCCCCGACCAAATGAATATTTTATTACAACTTGCTTACTTGCAAAATTTGTAAATGTTACACACAACTATAACATTATATCAAATGTGATGCCCCCAAAATAGGTATACAACACCCATTCTGAGTCGCCAAATACATGGCACAGAAAGAAAACTACAACTTCATTATTACAATTGTCGTGCAAAATACGACAACACATACTGTGAGTTTAAATACAAATATTGTCTTCTAGACAATATCCACACCCAGATAAAGTCCTCATTATAATTATTGATACACTATTTTACAAAATAGTGAGGACTGCTAAACAACTGTCTAGAACCATCATTCCATACCCCGACTACTTCCCGCTATATTCTCGCTTCCTGAGAAGAAAAATGGAACAAAAAGGAAAAAGGGTGAGCTCAATTAGAACAGTAAAGAATATTATGACTAAGATAATATACAACAAATTATCCTTAGTCTTCAACAGGGAAAAATCTGATAGAATATAATAGACAACAAGTTTTAGATCAACAACTGCAGCAAAAACAATAATTCATTAGAAGAGTTAAGTAGAGAATGAAATCTACCATCATCTATGAATTTAAAAGTCCATCATCAATATTTTATCCATGTAACATCAATCAATATACATCTTTGCACTACGGGCCAAAGATATTCATTTGTATCACCAGTTGGTCATGTTCATCTCAACACCTGTTCATCTTTGCACTACGGGCCAAAGATATTCATCAGGTAATTATTCATCTTTACACTACAGGCCAAAGATATTCATCAAGTATCACCATTAAGGACTGAGGATGATGAAAAACATTTTAGAGAAAATGAATCCAGTGAGACAGAAGGACAAATATTAGGGATTCGTATTTTGGTTTATCCAAAATTCAATAATACTCCATAATAACCAAGTGTGAAGTAGAATTCAAAAATAAAGATCAAAACATGGATACAATCAAAGATAGTAACCATAAAAGACATTCGGGATGAAAAAGAGAAAATTTCATTTTTCGGTGAATAGTGGCGTATTCGTGAATAAGTCTTGATATCGTGAATAAAGTCGTATATCGTGAATAGTAACCCCTACACAAAAGGTAGAAATTCCACAATAAAATTCATAACAATATCTCAAAGATAATGATATTGAAGAAAATAATATCATTTAAGAAGAAAATAACATCCCTTACCTCAAAGCGATGCCGGAATGAAAGGTCTGGATGTGATCTTTGAATCGAAACTTGTCTTGAATAGCAACTCTCAAAGTATCTAAATACTCACAAAATACGCTCGATAATATAGAGAGAGAAAGAGAGAAAGCTTATGTTTCTGGTGTGATTTTTAATTCTAACTTAGCCCTCTATTTATAGGAAAATGTTAGCACGCCAAGGCATTTGACTCACTACTGATGGCTTTACCTGCTACTATTGCCACCCACCACATTTGAAATAAAATTTAGCACATTTCTTCACCAACCACAAGTGGGGCCTACTCAATTCTAGAATTTTCCACCAAAATCATTTATAAACCTAATTTCTGAATCAGTCACCTCTTAAAATTCATAACAAATCATGCGTTCATTTTTAACGGTTCAAAAATTGTGGACATATACTCAACTTATATATGTATAACATATCCAAAAATCACAACGATCCAACGGTCAGATTAAAAATTATAACTCATGCAATATATCTCAAGAATAGTGATTTAATTTTTAATACCTCCATTCCAACAAAAACACCTCAACATTAATTCCTTTAATTATATCCACATAAAATAAATATATCCATCAATTATATCCACATAAAATAAATATTTCCTTATCATATAAATTAATAATTAATTATTCACAAATAATATTACGTAATCACAATTATGATGACCAAAATTCGCTTCCCAAGAAAGAGGGGCTTTCCAATAAGAATTTCTCATCTTGGCGCGTAATTAGGTGACCAAACCTCTCCTTAGATGTAACTTTCTAGACATTGCCAATAATGCTATCTAATAATATTATTCAAATAATATGAATTATTGATCCGATAATGGAAAATATCGTGCGATGACAATTATTGAAACAATAATAATATAAAATATCAATCAAACAATTATTGAATCAATAAAATAAAATATTAAACAATAATTACTTGTAATAATTATTGAGTAATGCCTTCTTACGTAAGAATCAATAATTCAAAAATATCAGTAATATCTTTGTGTGATATCGCTAACCACACGTATTAATGTATTTTAACCACCGGTTATTCCAACAGTATTCATGGTAACAGCTACGCCGTTATTTATAAAAACTCAAACTTGTCGTTTTCTTCATCCGACAGTTATTCATTTATGAGGCCCACGAATGGTCAAGGCCGTATTCAATAATATTCCCCGACAACAAGAATATTCCACGACCAAACAAATATTCCCCGACAAAATGAATATTTTATAACCACTTGCTTATTTTGTAAAATTTGCACATTTCACCCATAACCAAAGTATTATATCAAATTAACTCCTTATTATTTCAAGATAATAAAAAGAGAAAATTTAATTTTATTCATAATACATTGGGGTCTTACAACCTCCCCTCCTTATGAAATTTCGTCCTCGAAATTGACGCATATACCTGGTATTTCAAAAAGGTGAGGGTACCTCGCTTTCATTTCCAATTCCAACTCCCAAGTCATTTCCTCAATAGCATGGTTCCTCCACAAAACCTTGACTTGTGGTATAACCTTTGTTCGTAGGATATGCTCTTTCCTATCCAATATCTTGAGAGGTACCTCCTCGTACGTTAAATCTTTGGCTATCTTGTTTGGTTCTAATGCAATAATGTGGTTTGGGTCTTTCACATATTTATGAAGCATAGATATGTGAAAAACATTATGAACACGAGACATGCTTGGAGGTAACGCGAGTCTATAGGCCACTTTTCCTATTTGGTCAAGAATCTAAAATGGACCAATAAATCGTGTATTGAGCTTTCCTCTCTTCCCGAATCTTGTAACTCCCTTCCATGGAGCAATACGTAATAGTACATGATCCCCAATATCGAATTCCACGTCCTTTCGATGAAGATCCACATAACTCTTTTGTCGATCCTGTGCCGTTTGTATACGTTGTCGAATCGTTTGGATCTTTTCCATAGTCATACGTACCAACTCTGGTCCCAATAATGTTTCTTCACCCACCTCATCCCAACATACTGGAGAGCGACACTTTCGTCCATACAAGGCTTCAAATGGAGCCATACCTATACTTGCTCAAGCAAATTTGTTGTAGGAGGAGAATTCCACCAATGGTAAATACTTATCCCAACTCCTTTGAAGTCTAGGACACAGAGTCTTAATAGATCTTCAAGAGTTTGAATAGTCCTCTCGATTGTCCGTCCGCTTGAGGATGGTATGCCGAATCAATCAGTAAATCCGTGCCCATAGCTTTACGTGAGCTAACCCAAAATCATGAAGTTAATCTTGGGTCACGATCCAAACTATGGATATTGGCATGCCATGCAATCTCACAATCTCATTCACATACATATGAACAAGATGTTCAAGGGAATAAGTCTCACGTATAGGCAAGAAATGAGCAGACTTGGTTAATCTATCAACAATAACCCAAATCGCATCTATACCTTGAGAAACCTTGGGAAAACCAGTAACGAAATCCATAGTAATGTGTTCCCATTTCCATTTTGGAATCTCAAGTGGTTACAACAGACCCTTTGGCATTTGTTGCTTTGCCTTTACACGTTGACAGGTTAAACACCTCGAGATAAACTCCGCGATCTCTCTCTTCATATTGTTCCACCAAAATGTATGTCAAAGATCATGATACATTTTGGTACTCCCAGGATGGATTACAAATGGTGTGTTGTGTGCCTCCATCATGATTCTATGCTTCAAGTTATAATCGTTAGGAACGCAAAGTCTGGAGTTGACTAGAAATATTCCTTCTTCATCGATTCCTGCTTCTGGAATAGTACCTTCTTGTACTTTCTTCTTCATATGCATCAGCCCCAGGTCCGTAGCTTGAGCAGCTTTAACTTTATCAATTAAAGTCGGTTCTACTCGTATGTTTGATATCATCACGTGGGTACTTGGAGCCTTTAACTCTATCTCCATCCTTTGTAAGTCGTACAAAATTGGCCTTTGTGTTAACAACATTGCACTCGTACCCGCATATGATCTTCTACTCAATGCGTCAGCTACAACATTTGCTTTTCCAGGATGATATTGAATGCTATGATCGTAATCCTTCAACAGCTCGAGCCAACGTCGTTGTCGCATGTTGAGTTCCTTTTGGGTGAAGAAATATTTGAGGCTTTTATGATCCGTAAAAATCTCCACTTTCTCCCCATACAGGCAGTGTCTCCAGATTTTCAACGTAAAAATGACTGCTGCGAACTCCAGATCACGAGTAAGATAATTCCTCTCATATTCTTTGAGTTGTCGCGAGGCATAGGCTATGACTTTCCCATGTTGCATGAGAACACATCCTAATCCTTTGCCTGAAGCATCGCTGCAGATAACAAATCCATTCGAACCAGATGGTATTGTCAGAACAGGTGCCGAAATGAGTCTCCTCTTGAGCTCTTGGAAACTCTTCTCGCATTCCTCGCTCCATATGAATTTTGCATCTTTCCGATAAAAAGGAATGAGTTAATTACAAGTAACAATTGAGAAAATCCTTCCACGAATCTCCGATAATAACCAATTAAGCCTAGAAAATCCTTCGACTTTGGTCACCGACTTGGTACCGCTTCCCAACTTTGGATTGCCTCAATCTTTGTTGGGTCAACAGATACTCCATGTTTTTACACCACGTGCCCAAGAAATGCTAATTCTTTAAGCCAGAACTCGCATTTCTTCAACTTGGCATATAGCTTGTTGTCACGAAGTCTTTGAAGTACCAGCTTCAAATGGTGCTCATGATCTTCACGACTTTTGGAATAGATGAGGATGTGATCAATAAAGACAACAACAATCTGATCCAAATATTCCTTGAATACACGGTTCATCATATCCATGAAAGCATCATGAGCATTAGTCAATCCAAAAGACATGACTAAGAATTCATAATGCCCGCATCGAGTCCCGCGGCGCCTTCAAATATCCTCGCTTTAATCTTTAGGTGATGATATCCAGAATGAAGATCGATCTTTGAAAAGAATTGTGCTCCTTGCAACTGGTCAAACAGGTCATCAATGCGAGGTAGTGGATACCTATTCTTGATGGTGACATGGTTTAATTCTCGATGGTCAATACAAAGTCGCATACTCCTGCTCTTTCTTCTTTACAAATAAAACAGAGCACCCCAAGGAGATGTACTAGGATCGAATGAAATCGATGTCTAACAATTCTCAGTAGTTGGACTTTTAACTCACCGAAGTTCAATAGAGCCATTCGATATGGGGTTTTAAAATGGGCTTTGAACCCGGTTCAAGATCAATAAAGAATTCAACTTCACGCTCTGGGGGTAGACCAGGAAGTTCTTCAGGAAATACGTATTCATTAACAATAGGAATATTATTCAAATCTGACGTGTTTTTGTTCAAGTCCATAATATTGGCTAAGAAAGCTTGACATCCGTTTTTCAATAAAAGAATAGCTTTATGGCTTGATATGACTGTGACTGATTTTAGTGGTTTAGTTGCTTGAAATCGTATAACAGGTTGGTTAGGAATATGAAAACTAACAACCTTACGAAAACAATCAATTTTGGCATGATGAGTGGTTAACCAATCAATCCCTAAAATCACATCAAATGCAAGTATCTTTAAAGAGATAAGATCAATAGGTAATGTGATTGTGCCAACTTGTATCAAGCAAGATTTATAAACTGTAGATGTAATAAAGGTTTCACCCAACGAAGTTTTAACAGATAAGTTAAAGTCCAATTTCTCCGGAGTCAACTTTAAACGTTGAGCACAAGCAGGAGAGATAAAAGAATGGGTAGAACCGGTATCTAGTAAGGTATAAACTTTGCAAGAGTTCAAGATTAGCTTACCCGTGATCACCTCATTTGGGTTTCTCGCATTTTGGCCAGTCACGACAAACGCCCTTCTTTGAACCACCGACTTTGTTTTGTCCGTAGTCACCTTTGGTGCCGCCGTCCCAATTTGACTTGACTTCCCTATCGGACAAAATTGGGCTATGTGACCATCTTTTCCACAATTGAAACACACCTTGGAAGGTTGTGAACAGTTTGGACTTATGTGTCCCTCTTCTCCGCATCTGTAGCATCTAACTGGCGGTCATTCTCCTCCCCTAGAACTTGTTGTTGGTGCTGTTGCTACTGCTGATGTCTTCCCGTCATTTTTGAATCTCCTCTTTTTGGAATTTCCACTTGACTCACCTCTCCTATTATCATAGCCACGATTACCACCCGAGTGGTTACCGCTTTTGTCCGTATTCTTCCCTCCTCGCTGGTTATCATCGTTCCGATGACTGCTGTCACCGGTATGACCCTGGTTGTGGTCCCTCGGTTGAATATACTCATTATCACGCTCTAATAATTGAGCCTCTTATAAACATCCGAATATAAAGAAAATTTATGAGAGATAAGATATTGTCGAATCTCGGGTTTTAGACCTCTCAGAAACATCCGCGTCATACGTTCCTCATTTTCTACCAAATGAGGTGCAAACCTGGATAACTCTGTGAACTTCGCCTCGTACTGGGACACCGTCATATTGTTCTGTTCTAGTCTAATAAACTCTATCTCCTTCATATGAAGAATACTTTCAGGAAAGTACTTGTCATTGAACAGTTTCTGAATTTTTTCCCAAGACATGTTGAGTGCGGCTGGCTGGGTACGTTTCACAGATTCCCACCAGTAATCTGCCTCACCACGAAACATAAAGGTGGCGAATGGAACCTTATGTTCCTCCGTGCAGCCCAAGACATCGAATATCTTGGTAATTTGCTTAACCCACGCTTCCGCTTTAATCGGATCGGCTTTCCCGTAAATCTAGTGGTCCCAACTCCTTGAATCTGCTTGGGTTGATGACAAACCGTACGCGCTTCTTATCATTTCCACCGTATTTTGTACACGAGTTTCCCTCGTCGATTTTGCATGAACTCGCAAAGCTTCTAAACATCGCATCATTCATCGTTTGCTCGGTAGTGTTGTTTACGGAGGAATATTTCCTTCTATTGCACGCGCTCTCTCGGTTGGTAATCAAAGGTTGTTCCACGGTCTCATAGACTCCATTGTTAACGCTCAAATTGCCATTCTTAAAAACGCCATAAAACATGGGTTAATTAAACAAATTAAAATATCACATAATATCCCTATATTATGACCCACCAACAAATAAGCTTAGGTAGGACACACACTAGTGAAGGATTTACTGCCTCTCCTCTCCTAGTTCTATTCCCCGATCTCCGCCAGAGACCATATCCCTAAGCTCGATACCAATCATGATTTCCCCAAAATAGGTATACAACACCCATTCTGAAATCGCCAAATACATGGTATAGAAAAGAAAACTACAACTTCATTATTACAATTGTCGTAAAAAATACGACAACACATATCTGTGAGTTTAAATACAAATATTGTCTTCTAGACAATATCCACACCCAAATAAAGTCCTCATTACAATTATTGACATACTATTTTACAAAATAGTGAGGATCGCTAAACAACTGCTCTAGAACCATCATTCCACACCCTCGACTACTTCCCCATATTCTCTCGCTTCGAGTAGAAAAATGGAACAAAAGGAAAAGGGTGAGCTCAACTAGCCAAGTAAAGAATATTATTACTAAGATAATATACAACAAATTATCCTTAGTCTTCAACAGGAAAAATCGATAGAATATAATAGACAACAAGTTTTAGATCAACAACTCGCAATGAAACAATAATTCATTAGAAGAGTTAAGTAGAGAATGAAATCTACTATCATCTATGAATTTAAAAGTCCATCATCAATATTTTATCCATGTAACATCAATCAATATACATCTTTGCACTTCATCTGGACAAAAGATATTCATTTGATCACCAAATGGTTATTCATCTCTCTCAACACTGCTCATCTTCGCACTACGCGCCAAAGATATTCATTAAGTAATTATTCATCTTTGCACTACAAAGCCAAAGATATTCATCAAGTATCACCATTAAGGACCGAGGATGATGAAAACATTTTAGAGAAAATGAATCCAAAGTGAGACAAAAGACACAAATATTAGGGATTCGTATTTCGGTTTATCCAAAATTCAATAATACTCCATAATAACCAAGTGTGAAGTAGAATTCAAAAATAAAGATCAAAACATGGATACAATCAAAGATAGTAACCATAAAAGACATTCAGGATGAAAAAGAGAAAATTTCATTTTTCGATGAATAGTGCCGTATTCGTGAATAGTAACCCCGACACAAAATGGTAAAAATTCCACAATAAAATTCATAACAATATCTCAGCATAATGATATTAAAGAAAATAATATCATTTAAGAAGAAAATAACATCCCTTACCTCAAAGAAACAAAGATTTTTGAATGAAAGGTCTGGATGTGATCTTTGAACTAAAAACTTTTACTTGAATAAAGAACTCTCAAAGTATCTAAATACTCACAAAATACGCTCGATAATATAGAGAGAAAGAAAAGCTTATGTTTCGGTGTGATTTTAATTCTAACTTAGCCTCTATTTATAGGAAAATGTTAGCATGTCAAGGCAGACTTGACTTGCTACCTGATGGCTTTACCTACTACTATTGCCACCCACCACATTTGAAATAAAATTCAGCATATTTCTTCACCAACCACAAGTGGGGCCCACTCAATTCTAGAATTTTCCACCAAAATCATTTATAAACCTAATTTCTGAATCAGCCACCTCTTAATATTCATAACAAATCATGCGTTCATTTTTAACGGTTCAAAAATTGTGGACATATACTCAACTTATATATGTATAACATATCCAAAAATCACAACGATCCAACGGTCAGATTAAAAATTATAACTCACACAATATATCTCAAGAATAATGATTTAATTTTAATACCTCCATTCCGACAAAAATACCTCAACATTAATTCCTTCAATTATATCCACATAAAATAAATATTTCTTTATCATATAAATTAATAATTAATTATTCACAAATAATATTATAGAATCACAATTATGATGACCAAACGCTTCCCGAAAGAGGGGCTTTCAATAAGAATTTCTCCTTCTTGGCGCGTAATTAGGTGACCAACCCCTCTTCTTAGATGCGTAACTTTCTAGACATTTCCAATAATGCTATCTAATAATATTATTCAAATAATATGAATTATTGATCCGATAATGGGAAATATCGTGCAAAGGATGACGATTATTGAAACAACAATAATATAAAATATCAACGCAAAGAATTATTGAATCAATAAAATAAAATATTGAATAAAGAATTACCGTAATAATTATTGAGTAGTGCCTTCTTACGTAAGAATCAATAATTCAAAAATACCGCAAATACTGCTTGCTATCTTTAGCAACCACGCCAGACATCGTGTATTTTAACCACCGGTTATTCCAATAGTATTCACGGTAACAACTACGCTGTTATTTATAAATTCCCAAACTTGTCGTTTTCTTCATCCGATAGTTATTCTCATATGAGGCTCGAAATGGTCGGTATCATCGTCTTTAATATTCCCCGGTCAACAAGAATATTCCACGACCAAACGAATATTCCCCGACAAAATGAATATTTTATAACCACATGCTTATTTTGTAAAATTTGCACATTTCACCCATAACCAAAGTATTATATCAAATTAACTCCTTATTATTTGAAGATAATAAATAGAGAAAATTTAATTTTATTCATAATAAGTTGGGGTCTTACATCAAATCCACACCTTATTATTTAAGAATAATATTTAGAGAAAAATAATCATAAAAGTTGGGGTCTTACAACCTCCCCTTCTTATGAAATTTCGTCCTCGAAATTGGTGTACGTACCTGGTATGTTGAAGAGGTGGGGATACCTTGATTTCATTTCAGATTCTAACTCCCAGGTCATTTCCTCAACATCGTGGTTTCTCCATAAAACTTTAACTTGAGGTTTAACCTTTGTGACGCCCCCAAAATAAGTATATATATCACCCATTCTGAGTCGCCAAATACATGGTACAGAAACAATTATAACTTTATTAATACAATTGTCGTGCAAAATACGACAACACATAAACTGTTAGTTTAAATACAAATATTGTCTTCAGACAATATTCACACTCAAATAAAGTCCTCATTACAAATATTGATATACTATTTTACAAAATAGTGAGGACTACTATAACAACTGCCATGGAACATCACTCCACACCCTTACTACTCCCTGCTATATTCTCGCTTCCTGAGAAGAAAAATAGAAAAAAAAAGAAAAGGGTGAGCTCAACTAGCCCAGTAAAGAACATTATGACTAAGATAATATATAACAAATTATTGTTAGTCCTCAACGGGAAAAATTTGATAGAATATAATAGACAAAAAGTTTAAGATCAATATTCGGAGCGGAAATAACAATTCATTAGAAGAGTTAAGTAGAGAATGAAATCTACTAACATCTATGAATTTAAAAGTCCATCATCAATATTTTATCCCTGTAACATAAATTAATATTCATCTTGAATCAAATATTCATCTTTGCACTACAGGCCAAAGATATTCATCAGTAAATCATTCATCTTTACACTACAGGTCAAAGATATTCATCAGTTGGTCATGTTCATCTCAACACCTGTTCATCTTTGCACTACGGGCCAAAGATATTCATCAGAAAATAATTTATCTTTGCACTACAGGTCCAAAATATGCAGTAATATCATCATTTAGGACTGAAGATGATGAAAAATATTTTTAAAGAAACGAATCCAGTGAAACAAAAGAACAAATTTTAAGGATTTGTACTTCAAACAATCCAAGTTCAAAAATACTTCATAAATAACCATAGTGGAGTAAAATTCAAGAATGAAGACCAAAACATGGATACAATCAAAGCTAGTATCCATAATAGATATCTTGGACAAAAATTGAAAATTTAATTTTTCTATGAATAATTGCCATATTAAGTGAATAATCTCAGTATCGTGAATCATGCCAGTATCGTGAATATTAACCCTACACTAAAAGACAAGAATTTCACAAGAAAAAATCTTTTCAATATTCCTAAAGATAATGATATTAAAAGAAATAATATCATTTATAAAAAAAAATAACATCCCTTACCTCGAAAGAATAATACTTATGTCTGGAATATCAGATATAATGCTGAAAGGATCTTGCACCGTATAGCAACACTCAAAGTATCAAAATACTCACAAGAATACGCTCGGTAATATAGAGAGAGAAGATTTCAGTTTCTGGTGTAATTTTCAATTCTAACCTAAGCACCCTATTTATAGGAAAATGCTTAGAACACCAAAGCAGAAAATTTAATAAAATAGTAATATAATTAAAAAAATTCAAGCCCACCTTAGACAAACTGAATTCAACACATTTATATCACATGTGGGGCCCACCCAATTGCAAAAAATGTTTTTCTTAAAATAATTATTTAAAACTTCAAAAATTAATTATTTCAAAACTTTAATACCTCATAATAAATAGTTCTTTTATCAAAAAAAATTGAATCTTATGTCCATTCCATAGGAAATTCAATTCTCTACAACTTTGTAAATTTAAGTTTTTCCAAATTCCAAGCAGAAATTGACCGAAATCCATATATGAACGATTTTACGGGCTATAATCCAATTTCAGTCACAAAATGGGGCCCACCAACACACAAAACATGTGTTAAACAATTTTTGTAACAAAAATACTCTTCCTCCCCATTTATTTATATACCACACATTCATTGTAAAAATATCACCATTATTATAATATAATAATATATTTAAATGAATTATTTTATCATAAAAGATAAAATATCAATTTTCAACAATTGTCACATTAAAAATTTTCTCCATCTATATCCACATAAAAATGAATATTTTCCTTATCATATAAATTAATAATTAATTATTCATAAATAAAATTACAGAATCACAATACTGACAACCAGGCCGTTCCCAGGAAACAGGGGGCTTTCCAATAAGGATTTCTCCTTTCTGACAATTAGGTGACCAAACTTCTCCTTAGACAGAACCTTTTAGACATTGCTCATAATGCTATCTAATAATATTATTCAAATAATATGAATTATTGATCTGATAGTGGAAAATACTGTGTATTGACAATTATTGAGACAACAATAATATAAAATATCAATGTAGCAATTATTGAATCAATAAAATAAAATATTGAACAATAATTATCGTAACAATTATTGAGTAGTGTCTTCACGTAAGAATCAATAATTGAATGCAATACCGCTGGTTATTATTCTTGTTTTTAACCACCGTATTCCAACAAGATTAACTGTAATAACTACGCCATTATTTATAAACAACTTACACTTGTCGTTTTCTTCATCCAATCGCTTTTCGTTATAGGGCCCACACAAGGTCACTTGTGCCGTCGATTTAATATTCTACACAGCAGTAAGAATATTCCACGACCAAACGAATATTCCCCGATAACAATGAATATTAATATAATTAAAAAAAATTCACACCCTCCTTAGACAAACTGAATTCATCACATTTATATCACATGTAGGGCCCACCCAATTGCAAACGTTTTTCTTAAAATAATTATTTAAAACTTTAAAAATCAATTATTCCGGAACTTAAATACCTCATAATAAATTGCCCTTTTATTAGAAAAATTCGAATCTTATGTCCATTTCATAGGAAATTCAATTATCTACAACTTTGTAAGTTTAAGTTTTCCCAAATTCCAAGCAAAAATTGATCGAAATCCACATACGGACGATTTTACGGGCTATAATCCATTTTCAGTCACAAAATGGGGCCCACCAACACACAAAACACGTGTTAAACAATTTTTATAACAAAAATACTTTTCCTCCTCATTTATTCATATACCACACATTCATTATAAAAATATCAACATTATTATATTATTATAATATAATAATATATTTAAATGAATTATTTTATCATAAAAAATAAAATATCAATTTTCAACAATTGTCACATTAAAAATTTTCTCCATCTATATCCACATAAAATGAATATTTTCTTATCATATAAATTAATAATTAATTATTCACAAATAATATTACAGAATCACAATACTGACAACCAGGCTGTTCCCAGGAAAGATGGGGCTTTCCAATAAGGATTTCTCCTTACTAGCGCGCAATTAGGTGACCAAACCTCTCCTTAGACAGAACTTTCTAGACATTGCCATTAATGCTACCTAATAATATTATTCAAATAATATAAATTATTTATCTGATAATAGAAAATACTGTGTAGTGATAATTATTGAGACAACAATAATATAAAATATCAATGTAGCAATTATTGAATCAATAAAATAAAATATTGAACAGTAATTACTGTAACAATTATTGAGTAGTGCCTTTTTACGTAAGAATCAATAATTGGTGCAATACTGGTAATCTTCTTGTGTTTTTAACCATCGGGTATTCTAACAAGATAATTGCAGTAATAACTACTGCCAGTTATTTATAAACAACTTATACTTGTCGATTTTTTCATCCAATCGCTTTCGTTATGGGGGTCCACACAAAGGTCGCTACCGCGTGGTATTTAATATATTCCCAACGTAAGAATATTCCACGACCAAATGAATATTCTCCGATAACAATGAATATTTTATAACCACTTGCTTATTTAAGATATTTGCGCATTTTACCCATAACTAACCACATTAATCAAATCAACCCTTACTATTTCAAAATAATAAATAGAGGAAATTCAATTTCATTTATAATAAGTTGGGGTCTAACAACCTTGGAGCGTAGAATATGTTCCTTCTTATCCAAGATTTTAACAGGTACCTCTTCATAAGTTAAATCTTCCGCTATCTCGTCTGTTTCTAACTCAATAATGTGGTTCGGGTCTTCCACATATTTACGTAACATAGATATATGAAAAACGTTATGAGCACGAGACATACTTGGCGGTAAGGCGAGTCTATAGGCCACAGCCTTACTCGATCGAGGATTTTAAATGGGCAAATAAATCGAGGATTGAGCTTTCCTCTCTTTCGAAATCTCGTAACTCCTTTCTATGGAGCATCACGTAACAACACATGTTCTCCAACATTGAATTCCACGTCCTTTCGATGAAGATCATCATAACTCTTTTGTCGATCTTATGAGATTTTTATACGTTGTCAGATCATTCCAATCTTTTTCCGTTGTCATGCGTACCAATTTCGGTCCCAACAACGTTTCTCTACCCACCTCATCCTAGTATAATGGAGAATAACACTTGCATCCATACAATGCTTTGAATGGAGTCATGCCTATGCTTGCTTGATAACTGTTGTGGTAGGAGAATTCCACTAATGTCAAGAACTTGTCCCAACTTCCTTTGAAGTCTAGGACACAGAGTCTTAATAGATATTCAAGAGTTTTAATAGTCCTCTCCGACTGTCCGTCCTTCTGAGGATAATTTGCCGAACTGGATCGTAAATCCGTGCCCATAGCTTTCTATAAACTGACCCAAAATCATGAAGTAAATCTTGGGTCTCGATCAAAAACTATGGATACTGGCATACCATGCATTCTTATAATCTCATTTATGTATATACGAGCAAGACATTTAAGTGAATAAGTTTCTCGTATAGGTAAGAAATGAGTAGATTTGGTTAATCTATCGACAATGACCCAAATTGCATCTATACCTTGAGAAACCTTGGGAAGACCAGTAACAAAATCCATAGTAATGTGCTCCCACTTCCATTCTGGAATTTCAAATGGATGCAATGGACCTTTTGGCACTTGATGCTCGCTTGACACGTTGACAAGTTAGACACCTTGAGATAAACTCCGCTATCTCTCTCTTCATATTGTTCCACCAAAATATATGTCGAATATCACGATACATTTTGGTAATCCTAGGATGGATTGAAAATGGTGTGTTGTGCGCCTCCATCATGATTTTATACTTCAAATCAGAGTCGTTAGGAACACAAAGTCTGGAGTTGACTCGAAGTATTCCTTCTTTATCGATTCTTACTTTCGGAATAACACATTCTTGTACTTTCTTCCTCATATGCATCAGCTCTAGGTCTGTAGCTTGAGCAGCTTTAACTTTATCGATTAAAGTCGGTTCTACTCGTATATTTGAGATCATCACATGGGTCCCAGGCCAAATGGGCCTTTGCGTTAACAATATCGCATTCGTACCCATGCATATGATCTTATACTCAACGTGTTAACTACCACGTTCTCTTTTTTAGGATGGTATTGAATAGTATGATCATAATCTTTCAACAGATCAAGACAACGTCATTGCCGCATGTTGAGTTCCTTTTGGGTGAAGAAATATTTGAGGCTTTTATGATCTGTATAGATCTCCATCTTCTCCCCATACATGTAATGTCTCCAGATCTTTAGTGCAAAAATGACTGCTGCCAACTCTAGATCATGAGTAAGATAATTCCTCTCATATTCTTTAAGTTGTTGTAAGGCATAGGCTATGACTTTCCCATGTTGCATAAGAACACATCCTAACCCTCTGCCTGAAGCATCACTGTAGATGACAGATCCCTCCGAACTAAATGGTATTGTCAGAACAAGTGCTGAAATGAGTCTCCTCTTGAGTTCTTGAAAACTCTTCTCACATTCCTCGCTCCAACCGAATTTTGTATCTTTTCAAGTCAGCTGAGTTAATGGAGTAGAGATTCGAGAAAATCTTTCCACGAATCTCCGATAATAACCAGCTAAGCCCAGAAAGCTACGTACATCGGTCACTGACTTAGGTTGCTCCCAGCTTTGTATTGCTTCAATCTTTGCTGGGTCAACAGATATTCCATGATTTAAAATCACATGCCCAAGGAATGCTACTTCCTCAAGCTAGAACTCGCATTTCTTTAACTTGGCATATAGCTTGTTTTCACGAAGCTTTTGAAGTATTAACCTCAAGTGTTGCTCATGATCTTCATGGCTGTTGGAGTAAATGAGGATGTCATCAATAAATACAACCACAAAATGATCCAAATATTCTTTGTTTACTCGGTTCATCATATCCATGAAGGCAGCAGGAGCATTAGTCAATCCAAAAGACATGACTAGTAATTCGTAATGTCCGTATCGAGTTCTTAAAGCAGTCTTTGGAATGTCATCAGTTTTAATCTTTAACTGATGATATCATGAACGAAGATCAATCTTTGAAAAGAATTTGGCACCTTGCAACTGGTCAAATAGGTCATCAATGCGAGGTAACGGGTACCTATTTTTAACGGTGACATGATTCAACTCTCGATAATCAATACAAGGTCGCATACTCCCATTTTTCTTCTTTACAAATAGAATAGGAGCTCCCCAAGGAGACATACTAGGACGAATGAAACCGATGTCTAACAATTCCTGCAGTTGGGTTTTTAACTCCTGAAGTTCAATAGGATACATTCAATATAGGGTTTTGGAAATGGGTTTTGTACCAGGTTCAAGGTCGATACAAAACTCGATTTCACGCTCTGGGGGTAGGCCAGGAAGTTCTTCAGGGAATACGTCAGGAAATTTATTAACAATAGAAATATCATTCAAATCTGACGTATTTTTGTTTAAATTTGTGACATGGGCTAAGAAAGCTTAACATCCGTTTTTCAATAAATGAATTATTTTATGGCTTGATATGATAGTGATTGACTTTAGTGGTTTGGTTGCTTAAATTCACATAATAGGTTGGTTAGGAATATGAAAGCTAACAACCGTATGAAAATAATCAATTTTAGCATGATGATTAGTTAACCAATCAATCCCTAAAATTACATCGAATGCAAGTATTTTTAAAGAGATAAGATCGACAAGTAACGTGAGGGTGCCGATTTGAATCAAACAAGATTTATAAACAGTGGATGTAATGAAGGTTTCTCCTAATGGAGTTTTAACAGATAAGTCAAAGTCTAATTTCTCTGGAGTTTCATTTAAACATTGAGTGCAAGTAGGAGAAATAAAAGAATGTGTAGAACTGGTATCAAATAAGGTATAGACTTCGTAAGAGTTTATGATTAGCTTACTCGTGATAACTTCGTTTGGGTTCCTCGCTTTTTGGGAGGTCACGACAAATGCTCTCCCTTGAACTACCGGCTTTAACTTGTCTAGGACGACATTTGGTGTCACCATCCCAGCTGGACTTGTCTTCACTACACGACAAAATTGCGCTAGGTGGCCTTCTCATCCGTAATTGTAACACGCTTTGGGTTGCTGTGTGTAGTTTGGACTGATGTGTCCCCCACCCGCATTTGTAGCATACGACCGGTGGTCGTTCTCCTTCTTTTGAAACAAGTACTGGTGCTGCTATCTTTCTATCATTATTTAATCTACTCTTCTTGAAATTTCCACTTCTATTATCTTGACTAAGATTACCACCGAAGTGGTTACCATTTCTGGCATGCTGATTTCCTTCACGTTTGTTGTTATCGCTTCGATGACTGCTACCACTGGTATTATCGTTTTTCCTGCTGCTATCTCTTAGTTGGGCTGACTCATTATCGTGCTCCAAAAACTGATCCCTATTCATAACATCTGAATACAAGCAAAGTCTGTGAGAAATGAGGTATTGACGTATTTCAATTTTCAAACCTCTTAGAAATATTCGCATCATACGATCCTCATTATCTACCAAATGGGATGCAAACCGAGATAACTCCGCAAACTTAGCCTCGTACTGCGATACAGTCATATTGTTTTGCTCTAGCTTGATGAATTCCACCTCCTTCATGTGATGAATACTTTTGGGAAAGTACTTTTCATTGAACAATTCTTGGAACTTCTCCCAAGACATCTTTAGTGCAGCAGGATGAGTATGTTTTATAAATTCCCATCAATGATCTGCCTCTCCTTGCAACATGAAGGTGGAAAAGGGAACCTTTTCCTCCTCAAAGAATCCCAAGATATGAAATATCTTGGTGATCTGTTTAATCCACGTCTCCACCTTAAGTGGTTCTGCCTTTCCCAAAAACTCTGGTGGTCCCAGCTCCTTGAATTGCTTAGCGGTGACCATCTGAGAGTTGCGAGTGTTTCTACCTGCATTTTGCACATGAGTCTTTCTCGCCTAATGTTGTATGAATTGCAGAAAGCCTCTGAACATCCCATCGTTCATCATTTGATCGGTTTTGTTGTTTACCTGAGGATTATTTCCTTCCTGATTCACATTATCCTGGTTATTGATCATCGGTGACTTAACGGTCTCATGTGCTCCATTGCTTATCTCAATATTTTTGGATGTCATTTTCAAACACTACCACATAACAAGGGTTAATTGACATGTTACATATTATCCCTATATTCTGACCGACCAATTAAATAACAAATAAACTTAGGTAGGTCATACTAGCGAATGATTTACCCATCTCTCTCTTCCTAGTTCTAGCCTCAAATCTCAGCCAGGGATCATATCCCTAAGCTTTGATACCAACTGTGACGCCCCCAAAATAGGTATACACAACCCATTCTGAGTCGCCAAATATATAGTAAGAATTTAAATACAAACTTCATTTATACAATACGACAAACGTAAGTTGAGAGTTTTAACACGAATATTGTCTCGTAGACAATATCCAAACTCAAATGAACTTCTCATTACATTTATTATCACACTATTTCATAGAATAGTGAGGACTACTATAGCCACCAGCTTGGACCATCACTCCATTCTCCGACTAGTCCCAGCTATATTCTCATTTTCTGAAGAGAATAATGAAAGGAAATGGTGAGCTCAACTAGCCCAGTAAAGAATAACATGACTAAGATAATGCAAAATAAATTATCGTTAGCCTTCAACAGTGTTAAACTGATAGAATACAATAAACAACAAGTTTAACTACAGCGGAATAAACAATCCATTAGAAGAGTCAAGTAGAGAATGATATCTATTATCTTCTATGATTTAAAAGTTTATTATCAATATTTTATCGCTGTAACACAGCTCAATAAATAATCCACATCACCGAATTATCCATGCACTACGGGCCAAAAATATTCATTAGTATCACATCCATGAATTATCTATGCACTACGGGCCAATGATATTCATTATTATCACATCCACGAATTATCCATGCACTACGGGCTAAGGATATTCGTTAGTATCACCAGTGGTCATGATCATGCCAACAACTATTCATCAATGCACTACGTGCCAATGAGGACTTTTATCACATCATTTGTAACATTACAGGTCATGATTATACCGATACATAGTCATAATCATACCAATCAATAGTCCATCTACGCACTACAGGCCAAAGATGACTTTCATCATAATATAAGCATGAGGATGATGACAATGATATAAAAATTTAATTAAGTAAGAGCAAGGATAAGTTTTAAAGATTTATAAATTAATTTATCCAGAGTTCAAGAATGTCCAAATTGTCAACATGATAACTTCTTTGTGGAGTAAAATTCAAGAATCATATTCATGTATCAAAATAATTTGGAAAAAAAAAAATCAATTTTTGTCATGAATAGTATCCCAAGTGAATAATACCCGAGTGAATAGTATCCCATGAATAGTACAATGTGAATAGTATCTGTAATGACCGTGTATTTTTAAACTCCTTATTAATTAAATATGTGATTTAATTTTAATGAGTTAGTTTTTTGAGTTTATTTAAACCTTATGTGGTTATGTGAATTTATGAAATGATTAAAGGGAATCACTAATAGTTACTTAAATTAGCGGACTAACCCTAAGAGTTTGATATCAAAGAATTGTTAGGATTCTTAATGATTAAATATTCAATGTATTTGAATATAGTGGCAAGATTTGGAAGATATTGATAAATTTCAATTATGGGAAATTAATTGATAATGTGTTAATTTAATAATTATTATGAATAAATAATAATTAATGAGTAAGAGATTAATAAATATAATATGATTTTATTTACTTGATTAATTTGTGCAAGCATGCAATAAATTAAACCTTTATTATATGATAGTTAACTATATATTTTTTGTTGTATAAGGTGACACATTAATATGTCTATATATTATATATAGGCTATATAGTAAGAGTTATTTGTATTTATTTGAGTTGCATAATAATATTGTTATATGATATGAAGTGTGTGGGTAAACATTCATGTATATCCTATAAACATATAATAAGATCAATTTTTAAATTAATAATGATTTTATTAAGTTATTATGATAATAATAGTCAAGGTAATAAATAATAGAAAATGTACATGAATTATATGTATGTGCACTACTTGATACCTTGTAATTAGGAAATACATTGTATGCCCTTTAAATCATTATAACCTATGTTATATGAAATGGATTGTGTGTATATATTATATAACCAAAGTTTATATTATGTGTATAGTATATGTGACACCCCCAAATTCAGGTACTTCATTCCCACAGGATTTGGTGTTCACTTGATAAAAACATTCATATCTAACTACCCAATCATAATAAAATTGAATAATAAAACCTTCTCATTAAAGGATTACATTAACAAAAAATCTCTCAGGTTGTCTAACCTTTAAATACAATCATTCAAATGCGGAATTTAAATAAGTTCATTACAATCATTAAAACAAAATCTGATAATAAAATATTAACATGTTACAAGTCTTCAATACTTGTTCATCTTTCCTTTTCCCTTATTGGTGCTAGGTACATCGACCTTCTCATCCTTACCTGTAATAGTTATATAAGCAAGAGTGAGCAAACAAAGCTCACTTGAAACAACAATGAATAAAAATCTATACAACAACTGCCAAATAAGAGGCTCAATAGAAATGAACAATATGTTCTATTAACATTCTGAAATATATAAATGAGGGTCCTAAGATCACGAACTATGTCCATAGTTATAAGTAATCTTTCAACTTAAACTTTAACAGTCATAAGATTATAGGGACTCCTCGTACTTAGGGGGATCAGCCCTTCGTATAATGTATTGTGCACAAACATTTCAACGCTAAGCGTAAATTATCCCCTAATAATAGGGTTGTTCATATCAGTATTTAGAGTACAAGTTCGCACCAAAGTAAGTTTGGCTTGGATACATTTCAAGGATAATTTAGAATTCAATGGTCATCAACTAAGGATTAGTTGAATACAATATTGATGATGTTATGCTATGGAATAATCATAACTGAATCGACATTATAAATTAAGATCATGCTTTAGGAATAAACTAATAGCATAAACATCGAATAATCATAACGTACCTTGCTTGAACAATATTAAGCCAAAGTTATTTAAAACTGAGTACTAAGCATGCATAACAAATAGTAAATTGAACTATAAAATTTGTCCAACATTGGTATATTAGAATATATAAACTTGCATGCTAGATAACATGTGACACACCCAAAATAGGTATACATCACCTATTCTGAGTCGCCAAATACATGGTACAAAATACAAATACAATCTTTAATATACAACAAGAAAGCTGTGAGTTTTAATACAAATATTGTCTTCTAGATAATATCCACTCTCAGAATAAGTCCTCATTACATTTATTGTCACACTATTTAACAGAATAGTGAGGACTACTAATACTATTGTGATGACCCCAAAATTAGGTATACGTCACCCATCTTGGGTCGCCACTTACATGGTACATAAATTCAATACAACTTACTAACATAACTGTCGTGTACAATACGACATAAACTGTGAGTTTGAATACAAATATCGTCTACTAGATATTATATAAACTCAAAAGGAGTCCTTATTACAATTATTATCACACTATTTCACAGAATAGTGAGGACTACTAATGCTATCTTCAGGACCATCACTCGTTTCCCCGACTCGTCCCAAATTTATATTTCTCATTTCACAGAGAGAACAATGAAAAGAAAGGGTGAGCTCAACTAGCCCAAGAAGAAATATTATGACTAAGATAATGCGTAATAAATTATCAATAGTCTTCAACAATGTTAAACCGATAAAATACAATAGACAACCGGTTTAATCATAGCGGAATATCTAATCCATTAAAAGAGTCGAGTAGAAAATAAAGTCTACTATCTTTTAGATTTTAAAAGGTTTTCATCAATTTTTATCACTAAGACTCGGTTTAATGAATAAACCACAATATCTAATCATCCCCGCATTCACCACGGTCAAGGATTTTCATCAAATTATCAATGGTCATGACTATACCAAATACCCCCGGTCATAATCATACCAAAAACTATCCATCAACGCATTACAAGCCATTTGAGGACTTTTGTCACATCATTTATATCAAGCTATGATTATACCGAATGAACCCCGGTCATAATCATACTAAGTTCATCTATGCACGTAAGCCAAAAGATAACTTTCAACATAATATAAATATGAGGATGATGACAATGATATAAGAATTCAATAAAACAAGTTCAAGAATTAATTTCTCTAGGATTTATTAACGTCCAAATTGTCAATAAGATCTCTGTTTTTTGTAGAGTAAAATTCAAGAATGATCGGAAGAATATTTCCATGAAAAGATCTTTGGATGAAACGCAAATATCAAGGATATTCTACTAATTTCATGGAGTATAGAAGTCAAAGTTTTAACCAATTTGGGTATAATAAAGAATGGAATAACAAAAGAAATCACCACGTACGCGCGGTGCTTATGCATGAAGTTATTCCAAGAGAATAATAATAACGGAACCAAATGTGAAATTGAAATTCACACAAGCGAGGATGATCCAATGTAATAATAAATGTTGAATAATAAACAATGGAACCAGAATCCTGTGTAAAACACGCATGTGGATATTCCAAATGTAATAATAAATGCGAAATAATAAACAATGGAACCAGTCCAATGTAAAACACACGCAGACGAGGATATTCCAATAGAATAATAAAGAATGGAATACCAAAAGAAGATCACCAAGTATAGGGGATTCCGCGTATATAAAGTTATTCCAATGTAATAAATAAGAATGGAATAACATAAGGATTTCACCAAGTATAGGGTATCTGCATATACAAAGTTATGTATAGGGTATACCACTTTTACAGTTATTCCAATAGAATAATAATGAATGGAATAACATAAGTTCTCTTCATGAATAAGAAAGAATAACACCCTTACGGTACAACAAAAATAATACCCCTTACCATAAAAGACACTTGGATATCAAAGTAGTGAAGTACCGAATACTTTTTCTTCTTTCTCTCTATAGATTTTCTCTATAGCTTCTCTCTCTATAATTTCTCTCTAGAGTTTTAGTGAATTAAGAAAAAATAATGAAGGAATGAGCTTATTTATAGGAAAATAGAATGCATAGTAATTAATCCATAAGCAGTCCGCATTGATTTACTTTAATCGGACGGTCCATATTTAAAGAAAAATCTTTTAAATAAAATATCATATATTCTATTTATATAAAAACATTTTACTATGCAAACACTATGCAACAATATGCAAAAACACTATGCAACACTATGCATAATAAAATATAATATATTCTATTTATAGAATAACTTTAATAAAGTATTACATTTTATATAAAGATGTTTCGCTTTTATTACGTTAATAATATGAATAAAACAAAAAACGTCATTATCGCTATAATAATTCATATTATTAATCGACAATAATGGAATCAAACCTGAGTGACTTCTCACATAAGCATCAATAATCAATACCATGTGTGCTACTATGCAACCACACGACATTCGTATTTTTACTACAAAGTAGTTCAACAATATCAATGGTAAAACTTCCGTCGTTATTTCAATAAAATATTTTTGTCGTTTTCTCAATCCGAAAATAATAATTACATTGTGGGGTCCACCAATGATTGAGCCGTTATATGAATATTCCTGCTAAACCTAATATATTCCCACCAATCGAATATAATATAACCACTTGCATACTTTGTAAAATTTATAAATACTACCCACAACTATAATATTATCTCAAATTCACACCATAATTTTAAAAATTATTTCGACAAAATTTAAATCTTTATTGATAAAACTGGGGTCTCACAACTATCATCCGACCACACTCCGATCCCCGACTAGTCCGCCACGCTCTCATTTCCTCAAGAGAATGAAGAAGAAAGGGTGGGCTCAACTAGCCCAAGAAGAAATACTATGACTAAGATAATGCAGAATAAATTATCATTAGTCTTCAACAGTGTTAAACTGATAAAATACAATAGACATCAAGTTTAACTGTTGCGGAACATGAAATCCATTAAAAGAGTCAAGTAGAGAATAAAATCTACTATCTTTTATGATTTAAAAGGTTTTTCATCACTTTTATCGCTGGGACTCAGCTTAATAAATAATCCACATCATCCCTGCACTACGACCAAGGATATTCATAAGAATCACAACCACAAATTATCCATGCACTACGGGCCAAGGATATTCGTGTATTCATCAATAGTCATGATCATACCAACAACCGTCCCATCAATGCACTACGGGCCAACGAGGACTTTTACCACATCATTTGTAACATTACTACGTGACACGATTACAATAATAATCCTCGGTCATAATCATACCAAGTCTATCTATGCACTATAGACCATAGATGACTTTCAACAAAATATAAATATGAGGATGATGACAATGATATAAGAATTCAATAAAACAAGTTCAAGAATTAATTTATCCAGGAACTAATAACGTCCAAATTGTCAACATAATACTTCTTTGTAGAGTAAAATTTAAGAATGCTCAGAAGAATATTTCATGAAAGATACTGGATGAAGCGCAAATATCAAGGATATCACACTAATTTCATGGAGTATAGAAGTCAAAACTTTAACCAACTGAGTATAATAAAGAATTGAATAACAAAAGAAATCACCATGCATACGGTACTTCGCATAGACAGGTTATTCCAAGAAAATAATAAATAACGGAACTAGGTCAGGCGTAATACGCACCGACAGGATATTCCAACAGAATAATAAAGAATGGAATAACAACAAAAATCACCATGCATGCAAGATTATTACATGTACATGTTATTCCAATGTAATAATAAATAACGGAATCAGTCCCGTAAAATGCATGTAGATAGGATATTCAAATGAATAATAAAGACAGAACCGTGTCCGGTAAAACGCACACACATGATATTCCAAATGTAATAATAAAGACGAAATCAGTCCCATGATAACGCATAAAAACAAGATGTTCCAATGTAATAATAACGAATGGAATAACAACCAAATCACCAAGTATAGGGTAGTACCGTGTATACAAAGTTATTCCAATGAATAATAAAGAATAGAATAACAGTTTCTCTTTATGAATATGAAAAAAAAATACCCCTTACCTTATAAAGAAGAGTACTCCACCAGTAGTAGGCGGGGATATACTTGAAGAAACTTGCACTAAGCTCAAATCTTTTTTAAACGCTAAAGAAATACGCTTCGAAGATAGAAGAATAATTCTCTCTACGCTTTCTCTCTCTAGAGTTTCAAAGAATTCGTAAGAAATAATAAAGGAATGAGCTTCTATTTATAGAAGAATGGATCTAATAAGAACCAATCCATGAACTATCTGATCGATTTACTTTAAACCAGATGATTACAGATTTGTTTACAATAATATATAATATATTCTATTTCTAATCTAATAAAACGAATAACTTTTAAAAAGATTTTACTATGCAAACACTATGTAGGCACTATGCATAATAAAATATAATATATTCAAATTATTGTATAATAAAACGAATAACTTTATAAAAGTATTTTGTTTTACATAAAAAGATTTTACTATTAACCTAATAAAACGAATAACTTTATAAAAGTATTATGTTTTATATAAAAAGCTTTTCTGTTTTATTACATTAATAATACTAATAAAGCAAAACTTCATCATCATTATTATTATTCACACTATTAATCGACCAGGTCGTTCCAAGGAAAGAGGGGGCTTTCCAATAAGGATTTCTCCCTATTGGCGCGCAATTAGGTGACCAAACCTCTCCTTGGCAAAACTTCTAGACATCGTTAATATTGCAAATAATAATATTAATAACTATGTTATCTCAATTATTGATTCTATAAAATATCGATAATAATTGAATAAATCTGAATGGCTTCTCACGTAAGCATCAATAATCAATACCGTGTGCTACTATGCAACCACGCGTACATCTTTACTTTTACTACCGTAGTTCAACAAAGATAACGATAAAACTTCCGTCGTTATTTTCAATAAAATATTTTTATCATTTTCTCAATCCGATGATAATTACATTGTGGGGTCCACTAATGATTGTCTTTGTCGCATTTAATATTCCTCGTTAAAACGAATATTCCTCGACCAATCGAATATTATATAACAACTTGTACTTTGCGTGTAATTTATAAATATTACCCACAACTATAACATTATATCAAATTTATTCTATAATATTCAAAAATGATAATTATAGAAAATTCATTTTATTCATAAAAGTTGGGGTCTTACAATCTCCCTTCTTATGAAATTTACGCCCTCGAAATTAGGGTACGTGCACTGGTATGTCGAAGAGGTAAGGATACCTTGATTTCATTTCGATTCTAACTCCCAGGTCATTTCCTCAACATCGTGGTTCCTCCATAAAACTTTGACTTGAGGTATATGTTCCTTCTTATCCAAGATTTGAACATGAACCTCTTCATACGTTAAATCTTCTGCTATTTTGTCTGGTTCTAACTCAATAATGTTGTTCGGGTCTTCCACATATTTACGTAACATAGATATGTGGAAAACGTTATGAACACGAGACATACTTGGCGGTAAAACAAGTCTATAGGCTACAGTCCCTACTCGATCGAGGATTAAAAATGGGCCAATGAATCGAGGATTGAGCTTTCCTCTCTTTCCAAATCTCGTAACTCCTTTCCATGAAGTAACACGTAACAACACATGATCTCCAATATCGAATTCCACGTCCTTTCGATGAAGATCAGCATAACTCTTTTGTCGTTCTTGTGAGGTTTTTATACGTTGTCGGATCATTTGAATCTTTTTCGTAGTCATACGTACCAACTCCGGTCCCAACAATGTTACTTCACCCACCTCATCCCAGCATACTGAAGAATGACACTTTCTTCCATATAACGCTTCGAATGGAGCCATGCCAATACTTGCTTGATAGCTGTTGTTGTAGGAAAACTCCACCAATGGTAAGAACTTGTCCCAACTTCCCTTGAAGTCAAGGACACAAAGTCTTAATAAATCTTTAAGAGTTTGAATAGTCCTCTCTGATTGTTCGTCTGTTTGAGGATGATATGCCGAACTAAATCGTAAATCCGTGCCCATAGCTTTTTGCAAACTAACCCAAAATCGTGAAGTGAATCTTGAGTCTCGATCAGAAACTATGGATACTGGAATACCATGCAATCTTACAACCTCTTTATGTACATACGAGCAAGACGTTCAAGTGTATAAGTTTCTCGTATAGGTAAGAAATGTGCAGACTTGGTCAATCTATCAACACTAACCCAAATCAGCATCTATACCTCGAGAAACCTTAGGAAGACCAAGAATGAAATCTATGGTAATGTGCTCCCACTTCCATTCCGGAATTTCAAGTGGTTGCAATGGACCTTTTGGTTTTGATGCTCTGCTTGACTTTCGTTGACACGTTAGACACCTTGAGATAAACAAATGCTATCTCTCTCTTCATATTGCCCCACCAAAATGTATGTCGAAGATCATGATACATTTTAGTTCTCCTAGTATGTTGTGCGCCTCTATCATGATTTTATACTTTAACTTAGCGTCGTTAGGAACACAAAGTCTGGAGTTGACTCGAAGTATTCCTTCTTTATCGATTCTTACTTTCGGAATAGAACCTTCATGTACTTTCTTCCTCATATGCATCAGCTCTAGGTCTGTAGCTTGAGCAGCTTTAACTTTATCGATTAAAGTCGGTTCTACTCGTATATTTGCCATCATCACGTGGGTCCCAGGAGTCTTTAACACTATCTCCATCCTTTGTAAGTCATACAAAATGGGCCTTTGCATTGACAATATCACACTCGTACCCGCATATGATCTTCTACTCAATGCGTCAGCTACCACGTTCGCTTTTCCAAGATGGTATTGGATGGTATGATCATAATCTTTCAACAATTCAAGACAACGTCGATGTCGCATGTTTAGTTCCTTTTGAGTGAAGAAATATTTGAGGCTTTTATGATCCGTAAAGATCTTCACTTTCTCCCCATATAAGTAATGCCTCCAAATTTTAAGTGTGAAGACAACAACTGCCAACTCTAGATCATAAGTAGGATAATTCCTCTCATATTCTTTGAGTTTTCGAGAGGCATAGGCTATGACTTTCCCATGTTGCATGAGAACACATCCTAACCCTTTGCGAAGAATCATCATGGATGACAAATCCCTCCGAGCCGATGGTATTGTCGAACAGGTCTTTGAAATGAGTCTCCTCTTGAGTTCTTGAAAACTCTTCTCGCATTCCTCACTCCAACCGAATTTTGTATCTTTCGAAGTCACCGAGTTAAGGGAGTAGCGATTCGAGAAAACCTTCTACGAATCTCCGATAATAACTAGCTAAGCAAGAAAAAAGCTACGTACTTGATCATCGATTTAAGTTGCTCCCACTTTGAATAGCTTTAATCTTTCTTTGGGTCAATGATATTTCATGACTTGATACCATCGTGCCCAAGGAATGCTACTTCTCGCCCGAACTCGCATTTCTTCAACTTGGCATAAAGATTATATTCACGAAGCTTTTGAAGTATCAGCCTCAAGTGTTGCTCATGATCTTCACGGCTTTTGGAATAAATAAGGATGTCATTAATAAAGACGACCACAAAGTGATCCAAATATTCCTTGAATACTCGGTTCATCATATTCATGAAGGCAGCAGGAGCATTAATCAGTCCAAAAGACATGAATAGGAATTCATAATGCCCGTACTTAGTTCTGAAAGCTGTTTTTGGAATGTCATCGGTTCTAATCTTTAATTGGTGATATCCAGAATGAAGATCAATCTTTAAAAAGAATTTGGCGCCTTGCAACTGGTCAAACAGGTCATCAATACGTGGCAATGGGTACCTATTTTTGATGGTGACATGATTCAACTCCCTATAATTAATACAAAGTCGCATACTCCCATCTTTCTTCTTCATGAATAGGACAGGAGCACCCCAAGGAGAAGTACTAGGACGAATGAAACCGATGTCTAACAATTCCTACAGTTGGGTTTTTAACTCTTGAAGTTCAATAGGAGCCATTCGATATGGGGCTTTGGAAATAGGTTTTGTACCAGGTTCAAGGTCAATACAAAATTCAACTTCACGCTCTGGGGGTAGGCCAGGAAGTTCTTCAGGAAATACGTCAGGAAATTCATTAACAATAGAAATATCATTCAAAACTGACGTATTTTTGTTTAGATCCGTGACATGAGCTAAGAAAGCTTGACATCCGTTTTTCAATAAACGAATAGCTTTATGGCTTGAGATGACAGTGATTGATTTTAATGGTTTTGTTTCTTGAATTCGCATAATAGGTTGATTAGGAATATGAAAGCTAACAACCTTACGAAAATAATCATTTTTTGCATGATGAGTGGTTAACCAATCAATCCCTAGAATTACGTCAAATGCAAGCATTTTCAATGAAATAAGATCGACAGGTAATGTGAGGGTACCGATTTGAACCAAACAAGACTTATAAACAGTGGATATAATGAAGGTTTCTCCCAACAGAGTTTCAACAGATAAGTCAAAGTCCAATTTCTCTGGAGTCAAATTTAAATGTTAAGCGCAAGTAGGAGAAATAAAGGAATGGGTAGAACCGGTATCAAATAAGGTATATACTTCGCTAGAGTTTATGATAAGCTTACCCGTGATGACCTTATTTGGGTTCCTTGCTTTCTGGGAAGTCATCACAAACGTTCTCCCTTGCACTACTGGCTTTGACTTTTCTGGGGCGTCCTTTGGTGCCTCCATTCTAGCTGAATTTGTCTTTGGTGAACGACAAAATCGGGCTAGGTGACCTTCTCTTCCACAATTATAACATGCTTTGGATGGCATCGCGCAGTTTGGACTGATGTGTCCTTCCCCTCCGCATTTGAAGCATATGATAGGTGGTTGTTCTCCGTCCTTAACCACGGGTGATGGTGCTGACGTCTTTCCATCATTTTTGAATCTCCTCTTCTTGAAATGTCCATTCTTATTGCTTTGGCCATGATTACCACCGAAGTGGTTACCATTTCTGGCATGTTGACTCCCTCCACGCTTATTGTCACCGCTTCAATTACTGTTATCACTGGTATTATCATTTTTTCGGCTGCTCTCTTTTGGTTGGGTTGACTCATTATCGCATTCCAATAACTGAGCCCTATTAACAACATCTGAATACAAACACAGTTTTTGAGAGATAAGATATTGACGTATCTCGGGTTTCAAACCTCTTAAAAACATTCACGTCATTCTCTCCTCATTATCAACCAAATGGGACGCAAATCGGGACAGCTCGGCAAACTTGGCTTCGTACTACGACACGGTCATGTTGTTTTGCTCCAGTTTAATGAACTCTACCTCTTTCATGTGACGAATAATTTTGGGAAAGTACTTGTCGTTGAATGTTCTTGAAACTTTTCCCAAGACATCTTTAGTCTGGCGGAGTTGAGTATGCTTTACGATTCCCACCAATGTCTCGCCTCTGGCACGCAACATAAAGGTGGAAAAGGGGAACCTTTTGCTCCTCGAACAACCCAAGACATCAAATATCTTGTTGATCTGTTTTATCCACTTCTCACTTTAAGAGGTTTTGGCTCTCCAAAAACTCCGTTGGTCCCAGCTCCTTGAATCGCTTTAGCGGTGACCATCCGAGAGTTGCGAAGTGTTTCCACCGCATTTGGACAGAGTCTCTCTTGTCCGATCTTTGCATAAATTGCAGAAAAGCCTCTCTCGAACATTCCATCGCTCATCATTTGGTCGGTGTTGTTGTTTGCATGAGGATTATCGCCTCTGATGCACATTGTCACGATTATTGATCTGTGGAGACTCAATCGGTCTCCTGTGCTCCATTGATGTTCTCAACATTCTCGGATGCCATTTTCAAATCTTCGCCACAAAACAAGGGTTAATTAACATATCACATATTATCCCTATACTCGGCCAGACCAATTAAATACCAAATAAACTTAGGTAGGTCATATACTAGCGAAAATTCTCTGTCTCTCCTCCTAGTTCTTGTCTCACATCTCAGCCAGGGATCATATCCCTAAGCTTTGATACCAATTGTGATGCCCCCAAAATAGGTATACATCACCTATTCTGAGTCGCCAAATACATGGTACAGAATACAAATACAATCTTTAATATACAACAAGAAAGTCAGTGAGTTTTAATACAAATATTATCTTTTAGACAATATCCACTCTCGAATAAGTCCTCATTACATTTATTGTCACACTATTTAATGTAATAGTGAGGACTACTAATACTATCATCCGGACCATCACTCGCTTCCCGACTAGTCCCGCCACATTCTCATTTCACAAGAAGAACGGTGAAAGAAAGGGTGAACTCAACTAGCCCAAAGAAGAAATATTATGACTAAGATAATGCGAATAAATTATCATTAGTCTTCAACAATGTTAAACCGATAAAATACAATAGACATCAAGTTTAATCGCAATGAACATGCAATCCATTAAATGAGTCAAGTAGAGAATAAAATCTACTATCTTTTACGATTTAAAAGGTTTTTCATCACTTTTATCATTTGGGACTCGACAATAAATAATCCCACATCATCCACGCACTACTGACCAAGATATTCATAAGTATCACAACCACAAATTATCCATGCACTACGGGCCAAGGATATTCGTGTATTCATCAATGGTCATGATCATGCAAACAACTGTCCATCAATGCACTACGACCCAATGGGGACTTTTACCACATCATTTGTAACATTACGGTCATGATTACACCGAATAATCCCTAGTCATAATCATACCAAGTCTATCTATGCACTATAGGCCACAGATAACTTTCAACAAAATATAAATACGAGGATGATGACAATGATATAAGAATTCAATAAAACAAGTTCAAGAATTAATTTATCCAGGAACTAATAACGTCCAAATTGTCAACATGATACTTCTTTGTAAAGTAAACTTTAAGAATGCTCAGAAGAATATTTCCATGAAAGATACTGGATGAAGCGCAAATATCAAGGATATCACACTAATTTCATGGAGTATGGAAGTCAAAACTTTAACCAACTGAGTATAATAAAGAATGGAATAACAAAAGAAATCACCATGCATGCGGTACTTCAAATAGACATGTTATTCCAATGTAATAATAAATAACGGAACCAGTCAGGCGTATCGCTGCAACAGGATATTCCAAATGTAATAATAAAGAATGGAATAACAACGAAATCACCATGCATGCGGTGCCGCATGAAGCGGAGTTATTCCAATAGAATAATAAATAACGGAATCAGTCCGCCAGAAAACGCATGCGCAGATAGGATATTCCAATGTAATAATAAAGATTTTAACCAAGTCCCACAGAAACGCATGCATAAGATATTCCAATGAGAATAATAAAGATTTTATCCAATCCCACCGTATAACGCATGATAGATGTTCCAACAGAATAATAATGAATGGAATAATAATGTAAATCACCAAGTATAGGGTGATCCGCAGATACAGGTTATTCCAACGTAATAATAAAGAATGGAATAATGTAAGTTCTCTTCATGAATATGAAAAAATACCCTTACCTTATAAAGAAGAGTACTCCACCGGTAGGCGGGATATACTTGAAGAAACTTACACTACGCTCAAAGCTTTCTTAAACGCTAAAGAAATACGCTCAAGATAGAAGAATAATTCTCTCTACAGTTTCTCTCTCTAGAGTTTCAGTGAATTCATAAGAAATAATGAAGGAATGAGCTTCTATTTATAGAAGAATGGACTAAATAGTAACCAATCCATGAATGGTCCAGATCGATTTACTTTAAACGGACGGTTCAGATTGGTTTACAATAAAATATAATATATTCTATTTATAATCTAATAAAACGAATAACTTTTAAAAAGATTTTACTATGAAAACACTATGTAGGCACTATGCAAATACTATGCATAATAAAATATAATATATTCAAATTATTGTCTAATAAAACGAATAACTTTATAAAAGTATTCTGTTTTATATAAAAATATTTTACTATTAGCCTAATTAAACGAATAACTTTATAAAAGTATTCTATTTTATATAAAAAGTTTTTCTGTTTTATTACATTAATAATACTAATAAAACAAAACTTCATCATCATTATTATTATTCACACTATTAATCGACCAGGTCGTTCCAAGGAAAGAAGGTGCTTTCCAATAAGGATTTCTCTCTATTGGCGCGCAATTAGGTGACCAAACCTCTCCTTGGTAGAAATTCTAGACATCGTTAATATTGCAAATAATAATATTAATAACTATGTCATCTCAATTATTGATTCTATAAAATATCGATAATAATTGAATAAAACTGAATGACTTCTCACGTAAGCATCAATAATCAATATCGCGTGCTACTATGCAACCATGCGTATTACTGTACTTCTACTACCAAGTAGTTCAACAGTATTAACGATAAAACTTCCGCCGTTATTTTCAATAAAATATTTTTGTCATTTTTCTCAATCCGACAATAATTCTATTGTGCGGTCCACCAATGATTGTTCTGTCGTACGAATATTCCCTGTTAAAACAAATATTCCCCGACCAATCGAATATTATATAACAACTTGCGTACTTTGCAAAATTTATAAATATTACCCTCAACTATAACATTATATCAAATTTATTCTATAATATTCAAAAATTATAATTATAGAAAATTCATTTTTATTCATAAAAGTTGGGGTCTTACATAACAAGTTAAAGACAAGAATAACTTGTGCAATATAAAAAATAAGATTTAGACAACTTGCATCATCCTAAATAAACTAGATATAAGAACTTGCTCAATCGTAACAATAAAATTGCATAATGTAATAATAATAGAGCTAGCTAAACGAAAGTGTAGAGTTAGAAAACTTGCGTAATATAATCGAATTAGAAACAATAATTTGCTCAACGAAACAATAGATTTAGAGAACTTGCCTTGCTTGTAGGCTAAACTATAACAAATCGAATCACAATACCCTATATATATGTCATCATGACATAATTAGTCACCACCACATTTTATACATAACTAAGTACATTCATCATGTAAGATTTAATTTTTAATCACATAATCAAATTACATTAGTAATAAAACTAGTTAATCGTTAATAACATGTTCATTCTTGGTGTAGAAATACTGAAATCATAATTTAACAGTCCTACTATTAACACATAACAACTTTTTTAGACTTTGTGTAACTAAATCACCTTTCTCGACCATTTCGCTAACTTTCATGTTTGCCATAGCTTACAGTTCTGGTTGGCCATTGGCTTGCAATGTTATGCCATAAGACTTGACAGCACAAAGCCACTAAGTGGCCATTTGCTGTGATTAATAAGGCTGTATTGACGATCGCGAGAACTGCAGAGTGCGAGGCCATGTCAGGCAAGGCCATCAATTGCGATCCTCGAGGACCAACTTCAAAGAATCACATGAACAAAGCCAATTTTGGCCTACAAGTTACTTTCTAACAACATAATTAACACATAATACATACATAAACTTCATATAAACATAATTTGAGGTCTCTTAACATGATTCTACCCATAAAACAACATAAACATTGAATTTAAAACATCAAATTTCACTATGTTTTATAAAACTTCACTTTTTGACATTTTTAGTAAAAATCATCACTGTAGCTTTGTTTTTCAACCAAAACAATTAATTCAAACTACTTTATTTTAGTTTATTCAGCTACTTTCGAAATCATAGTCAATATACATATATATATATATATAAAACCTTAATTTTACTTTTAAACTAAGCCATATTCATATATATTCATATAAACTCACTTTAATATGGGTTTCTTCACAAATTACATATATACATGAATTAATTCACCTATAAACTTATGAACACAGTTTTATAACAAATAATTTATCATATAAAGCAATATACAACAAACAATTTATCCTTCACAAAGATTTTATAGAGAATTTTGGAAGGAAAGACAACTATAACTTTTGCAAAATAAAAGAGTTTAGATGATACCTTAGTTTTAGAAGATGATGGCTATTCTTTTGATTATCAAGTTTTTTGTCCCCCAATTCCTCTCTCTAAATTTCCCCCAATTCTCTCTTATTTTTCTCTGTAAGTTTTCTTCTTCTGAGTCTTTCTTCCTAACTCTAACTTACGTACTAACAAAATATAACGTATATGATATAATATGTATTAATTATATAATATAAATATATGTATAACTGATATCAGTTATAATTTTATTTGAAAATCAATAACCATAAGGCTTGTTTGGCTAGCTAACTAAAAATAACCCATTAAATCTTACACCTTGTTTGGTAAACATATTTAAATTAAAGACTTAATATGCATTAAGCCTTGTTTGGCAAAACTGAATTAAACTCCTTTAATTATTTATTTAACAATTAATTCACCAAAGTAAATCAAATCAATTTAAACAAATATCTATTCAACGATAAACTTATCCATTAAATATTTATATAATTCAATAAATATTTAAAATTATAATTTAAAATTCTGGATTGTTACAGTATAAACCAAATGTTGTTTTGATATTACATTTTTTGCAAATGCTGAGTTTTATTTTCCTTGTCCCAAATTAAGTGTCACCAAGTACATGAATAGTATCATGAAGCTAACTTACGTATTTTCCAAAAAGCTTGCAATCCTACTCTATTTTTCCTAAGCACCTGTTCTTTCCTGTCAACTATCTGGATAGGAACCTCTTCATAAGATAAGTCTTTATCAAACTGCAATGGTTCGTACTCGATCACGTGCATGTAATAGGGTTTATACGGTCGTAATACCGAAACATAAAAAATATTATGAACGTTTTCCAACCTGGATGTAGAGCTACCTCATAAGCCACTTATCCTACTCTTTACAGCACTTCAAAGGGTCCAATAAACCTCAGGCTTAGCTTCCCCTTTTTACCAAAATGAATTTTCCCCTTCCAAGGAGAAACTTTTAAGAAAACAAAATTTTCTACGCCGAATTCACGATCTTGTCGGTGTTGATCAGCATATTTCTCCTGTCTGTCTTGAGCTGCTATCAATCTTGTCCTGATGAGTTTGACAACCTCAACAGTTTGTTGTACCAGTTCTGGTCTTAACAGTTGACGTTCACCGACTTCATCCAAGCACAGTGGAGTTCTGCACTTCCTGATGTGACAACTGAGATTTTGTAATTTAATTTTAATATTTATTGGATTGAATAAATATTTTCGATGAATTAATTATTAGATTAAATAATTAATTGATGAAGTTGTGGTAGATTAATTTAATTATATGTGTTATATTTATTAAATTAATGTGGAGAATTTTATTATTCAAGTATGTGATTATGTGAGCTTATTGTATTAAAAGAAATATTTAATAAGCTTAATGTTATTTTTTAATTAATTTAATAATTAATTAGAGATTTAATAATTTGACATTATTAATAAATGAGAAATTTAATTATGTGACTATGTGAATTAATGAGAAATTATTATATTTTATTTAAAATAAATTAAATAAGATATTGGATTTATTTTATAAAGGGGTGTGGCATTTTTTTCAAACTATATTATAAAGGTTTTATTAAATTAATTGGGTATAAGCCTTTTAAAGGCTAGCCAAACATGGCTTAGTGGGAGTTGAGGCGTTAACCCATGATAGTAATAACCACAACGCGTCGATTCAATTATTTATATTATAATGTCTTCCTTCCTTTTTCTTTCATTATTTGGCTAAGTCAGAAAGTAGAAAGCAGAGAGAATTTGAGAAATTTTGAGGGAGATTGTGAGTGGTGTGATTGAAGTGGTATACGTAAGAGAGATTGTTATCTTCACTCACTCTACGCTTTGGGTAATTTCTTCAACCCAGCTTTATTTACGTTGTTTAAGTTTTTGTAAAATAATTGGCTTTCATTCTCGTTAAATCTCTTGTAAATGGGAAATTGTGTTGTTATATGGATATAGGTAATAATATGATTAGCATAACATGTTTTATTATATATTATATAGGTTTCCATATCATCAGTTTCATAATATTATAACGTATGTTATGGCTTCAAAAGTTACAGAGTATGTTATATGGCCATATGGCCCTTATACGTAAAATTAATATGTCAAACATAAATTGTTCTGCAAAATTCACACTGGGATATGATTATGCATGCTAACACGAAGTAAACAAAACTTGAATGGATGGATTTGGTGTTATAACGAATCTGTGGCATTGAATTTTATGATTTATGTTCAAAACCTTCAAGAACATCAAGAACAATGAAATTCACATATTTTAATTATGTAATTATGTGTTTTAATGGGTTAAAATCACTCTATAAATTTTGGGTAATGATTATGTATGAATTCTAGCATGTGGGTAAGTTAAATTGGTGAAATTAATGATCATGTAGTGTTTATTTCGCTGAACTCTATGTTCTTCGCGAACTGAGAATCAAAATCTGAGTTTCGCATGCACTAACTCCAAAATCGAAGTCCCATGTACAAAGACTAAGTCTCCAATACCACTGCACTTGCCATTAGCCATGAGTTACCAAGATAAAGAAACAACAAATGGCAAATACCTACTTAGCAGAATGGCCTAGAAATGAGTTTTTAAAATGTTTAAGTCTAGTAATGTGTTATTAACTTAATCTAATGAACATAAAAACTTGTTAGACATATAATGAGGTGTTAAAATAAATTCTTAATCATCCATAACACAATTACATATGAATTGAACGATTGAATGCATAGTTAGCTTATTGTTCGTGAAGTCTTAATTTTGACAATAAGTGTAGTAATTGACCAAGTATAGTCATGATTTCGAGTTAGACAAAAGAATAAACTTGTGATGTTTAGTACATTACAATTAACTGGTATTGTGAACGTAAATGATATGTAGGATTTAAATCAAGGAACGAGTTTAATTAAAGTGTAATCTACGCACGAGGCAAGTTTCCTAACCCTACTTGTTATCGTTATATAAGCTGATAAATTCACCTTTCTACATTGAGCAAGTTCTCATTATTATTGATCAAGTCTGTTTTGTTATAGCAAAGTTTATTAATCTTTCAAGCATGATGCTGCTATACAATACTTATTCTATTGTATACTTTATGAGATTTTATTCAAATTTAGTTATCAATTACTGTTAAACCTTGTTAGACTAGCGAACCCTTAATGATTCGACTAGTTCATACTTGATGAGCATTCTAAATTTCAGAACCCTTGATGAATTATCTAAACCAAACTTCCTTTGGTGCGGACTCTAATGTCAAACTGAGATGAACAACCCTGTATAGGGGATTTCTTATGCGTTAGCATTAAGATATTGTGCACAGTATGGTACTAAGGGCTGATCCCCCTAAGTACGAGAAGAAGAGTCCATAGTCTTATGACTGTTAAAGGTTTCAAGTATAAACACTTGACAACCTAGGACATAGGTCAAGGTCTTATGACCCTCAGAAGTTCTTTTGTCTCTTGCTATTCATTCTTGATTTAAAAGCTGAGTTTCCTATTTTAAAAGACTTTAATTTATTCGCATGTTATTATTCATTCGTTATATTGTTATACTTGTGGGCAATCGTGCTCACTCTTGCTTAATAATAACATTGCATTTAAGAACGAAAGAGCAGAGGCTCTTCCACTAGTAAAGGCAAGGGCAAGATTAGCAAGTAATGAAGACTGGTTATTTATGTGGTTATGTAATAATATTAGACTTGATGTTACTTAAGACTTATTATTTGTTTATGATTCTGCACAGATGTTTTAAGGTTAGAGTAACCTGGGATTTTATTTACTATGCAGTTGATGTAACCCCATAAGGGGAGATTTAATTTTTTATTTCTATCTATTGCATGGTTTGCATTTATTTATGAGTAGATAGATAGATGATGTTTGTATAGTGAACACCAAATCCTGTGGAAATGGAAGTACCGAATTTGGGGGTGTCACACCTGCCATATAATGCTTCATAAGGCGGCATGCCGATGCTTGCGTGGTAACTGTTATTGTAGGCAAAATCCACCAATGGTAAATGTTCATCCCAGTTCCCTTTGAAATCCATGATGCATGTTCTCAACATATCTTCTAATGTCTGGATTGTTCGTTTGTTTTGGCCATCTGTTTGCGGATGATATGTCGTACTCATTCTCAACTGTGTTCCCATACATTCTTGTAGTCTCTTCCAGAAGTTTGATGTGACGCCCCCAAAATAGGTATACATCACCCATTCTGAGTCACCAAATACATGGTACAGAAAATAACTATAACTTTATTATTACAATTGTCGTGCAAAATACGACCACACATACTGTGAGTTTAAATACAAATATTGTCTTCTAGACAATATCCACACCCAGATAAAGTCCTCATTACAATTATTGACACACTATTTTACAAAATAGTGAGGACTGCTAAACAAATGTCTAGAACTATATTTCCACACCCCGACTACTTCCCGCTATTTTCTCGCTTCCTGAGAAGAAAAATGGAACAAAAAGGAAAAGGGTGAGCTCAACTAGCCCAGTAAAGAATATTATGACTAAGATAATATACAACAAATTATCCTTAGTCTTCAACAAGGAAAAATCGATAGAATATAACAGAATGACAAGTTTTAGATCAACAACCTGCAATGAAACAACAATTCATTAGAAGAGTTAAGTAGAGAATGAAATCTACTATCATCTATGAATTTAAAAGTCCATCATCAATATTTTATCCTCAGAACATCAATCAATATACATCTTTGCACTCTGTGCCAAAGATATTTATTTATATCACCAGATTGGTCATGTTCATCTCAACACACTGTTCATCTTTGCACTACGGGCCAAAGATATTCATCAGGTAGTCATTCATCTTTGTACTATAGGCCAAAGATATTCATCAAGTATCACCATTAAGGACTGAGGATGATGAAAAACATTTTAGAGAACGAATCTAGTAAGACATAAGGACAAATATTAGGGATTCGTATTTCAGTTTATCCAAATTCAATAATATTCCATAATAACCAAGTGTGAAGTAGAATTCAAAAATAAAGATCAAAACATGGATACAATCAAAGATAGTAACCATAAAAGACATCTAGGATGAAAAAGAGAAAATTTCATTTTTTCTATGAATAAAGGTCGTATTTGTGAATAGTCTCAGATCGTGAATAGTGTTGTATAGGTGAATAGTAACCCGACACAAAAAGGTAGAAATTCCACAATAAAATTCATAAAAATATCTCAGCATAATGGTATTGAAGAAAATAATATCATTTAAGAAGAAAATAACATCCCTTACCTCAAAGAAACAAAGATTTCGAATGAAAGGTCTGATGTGATCTTTGAATGAAACTTGTCTTTGAATAATGCGACTCTCAAAGTATCTAAATACTCACAAAATAAGCTCGATAATATAGAGAGAGAAAGAGAGAAAGCTTATGTTTCTGGTGTGATTTTCAATTCTAACCTAAGCACCTATTTATAGGAAAATGCTAAAGACGTCAAGAAGACTTGACTTTCTACTACGATGGCTTTTACCGCTACTATTACCACCCACCACATTTAAAATAAAATTTCAAAGACATTTCTTCACCAACCATAGGTGGGGCCCACTCATTCTACAATTTTCCACCAAAATGATAAATTTAAAAACTTCAACAATTTACGAACCAAATCACCTCTTAAAATTCATAACAAATCATACGTTCATTTTTAATTGCTTCAAAATTTGTGGACATATACTCAACTTATATATGTATAACATATCCAAAAATCACAACGATCCAACGGTCAGATTAAAAATTATAACTCACGCAATATATCTCAAGAATAGTGATTTGATTTTTAATACCTCCATTCCGACAAAAACACCTCAACATTAATTCCTTCAATTATATCCACATAAAACAAATATTTTCTTATCATATAAATTAATAATTAATATTCATAAATAATATTATAGAATCACAATTATGACAACCAGGCCGTTCCCAGGAAAGTGGGGGCTTTTCGATAAGGATTTCTCCTTACTGGCGCGCAATTAGGTGACCAAACCTCTCCTTAGACAGAACTTTCTAGACATTGCCAATAATGCTATCTAATAATATTATTCAAATAATATGAAATATTGATCTGATAATGGGAAATATTGTGCAGTGACAATTATTGAAATAACAATAATATAAAATATCAACGCAACAATTATTGAATCAATAGAATAAAATATTGAACACTAATTACTGTAACAATTATTGAGTAGTGCCTTCTTACGTAAGAATCAATAATTCAAAAATACTATGCAATACCGTGTACTATTGTGCAACCACGTGTATTACTGTATTTTAACCACCAGGTAATCCAACAGTGTTAACGGTAACGATTACGCCGTTATTTATAAAATCTCAAACTTGTTATTTTCTTCATCCAACAGTTATTCTGTTCTGGGGCCCACAAATGGCTGCACCGTCATACGAATATTCCCCGGCAGCAAGAATATTCCACGACCAAACGAATATTCCCCGAGAAAATGAATATTTTATAACCACTTGCTTATTTTGCAAAATTTGCACATTCACCCATAACCAAAGCATTATATCAAATTAACTCCTAATTATTTCAAGATAATGAATAGAGAAAATTCAATTTTATTTATTATAAGTTGGGGTCTTACAACCTCCACTCCTTATGAAATTTCATCCTCGAAATTGAGGTACCTACCTGGTGTTTCGAAAAGGCGAGGGTACCTCGCTTTCATTTCCGATTCTAACTCCCAAGTCATTTCCTCAATAACATGGTTCCTCCACAAAACCTTGACTTGTGGTATAACCTTTGTTCGTAGGATATGCTCTTTCCTATCCAATATCTTGACCAAATTTACACTCTCGTCGTCGTTAAATCTTCTAAGCTATCTCTGTCTGCGGTTCTAACGCAATAATGTGGTTTGGGTCTTTCACATATTTACGAAGCATAGATATGTGAAAAACATTATGAACACGAGACATACTTGGAGGTAATGCGATTCTATAGGCCACATTTCCTATTCGGTCAAGAATCTCAAATGGACCAATAAATCGTGGATTGAGCTTTCCTCTCTTCCCAAATCTTGTAACTCCCTTCCATGGAGCAATACGTAACAGTACATGATCTCCAATATTAAACTCCACGTCCTTTCGATGAAGATCAGCAGAACTCTTTTGTCGATCTTGTGAGGTCTTTATACGTTGTCGGATCATTTGAATCTTTTCTGTAGTCATGCGTACTAATTCTAGTTCTAACAACGTTGCTTCTCCCACCTCATCCCACCATACTGGAGAATGACACTTTCGTCCATATAACGCCTCGAATGGAGCCATGCCTATACTTGTTTGATAACTGTTGTTGTAAGAGAATTCCACCAATGGCAAGTACTTATCCCAACTTCCTTTGAAATCTAGGACACAGAGTCTTAATAAATCTTCAAGGGTTTGAATAGTCCTTTCCGATTGTCCATTCGTTTGAGAATGGTATGTGGAACTGAATCATAAATCCGTCCCCATTGCTTTCTACAAGCTAACCCAAAATCGTGAAGTGAATCTTGGGTCACGATCCGAAACTATGGATACTGGCATGCCATGCAATCTCACAATCTCATTTACGTACATACTAGCAAGAATTTCAAGGGAATAAGTCTCACGTATAGGCAATAAATGAGCAGACTTAGTTAATCTATCAACAATAACCCAAATCGCATCTTTGCCTTGAGAAACCTTAGGAAGACCTGTAACGAAATCCATGGTAATGTGTTCCCACTTCCATTTAGGAATCTCAAGTGGTTGCAATGGACCCTTTGGCACTTGATGTTTCGCCTTTACATATTGACAGGTTAAACACCTCGAAATAAACTCCGCGATCTCTCTCTTCTTATTGCTCCACCAAAATGTATGTCGAAGATCATGATACATTTTGATACTCCCAAGATGGATTGCAAATAGTGTGTTGTGTGCCTCCATCATGATTCTATGCTTCAAGTCAGAATCGTTAGGAACGCAAAGTTTGGAGTTGACTCTAAGTATTCCTTCTTCATCAATTCTTGCCTCTGGAATAACACCTTCTTACACTTTCGTCTTCATACGTATCATCTCTGGGTCTGTGGCTTGAGCAGCTTTAACTTTATCGATTAAAGTCGGTTCGACTCGTATATTTTCCATCATCATGTGGATCCCTGGAGTCTTTAACTCTATCTCCATCCTTTGTAAGTCGTACAAAATGGGTCTTTATGTTAACAACATCGCACTCGTACCCGCATACGATCTTCTATTCAATGCGTCAGCTACAACGTTTGCTTTTCTAGGATGATATTGAATGTTATGGTCGTAATCTTTCAACAAATCGAGCCAACGTCGTTGCCGCATGTTGAGTTCCTTTTGGGTGAAAAAATATTTGAGGCTTTTATGATCCGTATAAATCTCCACTTTCTCCCATACGGTGTAGTGTTCCAGATTTTTAACGCAAAACGATCACTGCTAACTCCAGATCATGAGTAGGATAATTCCTCTCATATTCTTTGAGTTGTCGTGAGGCATAGGATATGGCTTTCCAATGTTGCATGAGAACACATCCTAACCCTTTGCCTGAAGCATCGCTATAGATAACAAATCCATCCGAACCAGATGGTATTGTCAGAACAGGTGCCGAAATGAGTCTCCTCTTGAGCTCTTGGAAACTCTTCTCGCATTCCTCGTTCCATACGAATTTTGCATCTTTCCAAGTCAGCTGAGTTAACGGAGTAGCGATTTGAGAAAATCCTTCCACGAATCTCCGATAATAACCAGCTAAGCCCAGAAAGCTACGCATTTCGATCGCCGACTTTGGTTGCTCCCAACTTTGGATTGCTTCAATCTTTGCCGGGTCAACAGATACTCCATGCTTTGACACCACGTGCCCAAGGAATGCTACTTCCTTAAGCCAGAACTCATATTTCTTTAGCTTGGCATATATCTTGTTGTCACGAAGTCTTTGAAGTACCAGCTTCAAATGGTGCTCATGATCTTCACGGCTTTTGGAATAGATGAGGATGTCATCAATAAAGACAACAACAAACTGATCCAAATATTCCTTGAATACACGATTCATCATATCCATGGAAGCAGCAGGAGCATTAGTCAATCCAAAAGACGTGACTAAGAATTCATAATGCCCGTACCGAGTTCTGAAGGTAGTCTTTGGAATATCCTCAGTTTTAATCTCCAGCTGATGATATCCAGAATGAAGATCGATCTTTGAAAAGAATTGTGCTCCTTGCAACTGGTCAAACAGGTCATCAATGCGAGGTAGTGGATACCTATTCTTGATGGTGACATGGTTTAATTCTCGGTAGTTAATACAAAGTCGCATACTCCCATCTTTCTTCTTTACAAATAAAACAGGAGCACCCCAAGGAGATGTACTAGGACGAATGAAACTGATGTCTAATAATTCCTGTAGTTGGACTTTTAACTCCTGAAGTTCAATAGGAGCCATTCGATATGGGGTTTTAGAAATGGGCTTTGTACCCGGTTCAAGATCAATAAAGAATTCAACTTCACATTCCGGGGTAGACTAGGAAGTTCTTCAGGAAATACGTCAGGAAATTCATTAACAACAGGAATATTATTAAAATCTAACGTGTTTTTGTTCAAGTCCATAATATGGGCTAAGAAAGCTTGACATCCGTTTTTTAATAAATGAATAGCTTTATGGCTTAATATGATAGTGACTGATTTTAGTTGTTTAATTGCTTAAATTTGTATAACAGGTTGGTTAGGAATATGAAAACTAACAACCTTACGAAAATAATCAATTTTGGAATGATGAGTGGTTAACCATTCAATCCCTAAAATCACATCAAATGCAAGTATCTTTAAAGAAAAAAGATCAACAGGTAATGTGATTGTGCCAACTTGGATCAAGTAAGATTTATAAACTGTAGATGTAACGAAGGTTTCACCTAACGAAGTTTCAATAGATAAGTTAAAGTTCAATTTCTCTGGAGTCAAGTTTAAACGTTGAGCACAAGTAGGAGAGATAAAAGAATGGGTAGAACCGGTATCTAGTAAGGTATAAACTTCGCAAGAGTTCAAGATTAGCTTACCCGTGATCACCTCATTCGGGTTTCTCGCGTTTTGTCCAATCACGACAAACGCCCTCCCTTGAACCACCGACTTTGTTTTGTCCGTAGTCGCCCTTGGTGTCGCCATCCCAGCTGGACTTGACTTCACTACCGGACAAAATCGGGCTATATGACCGTCTTTTCCACAACTAAAACACACCTTGGAAGGCTGTGAACAGTTTGGACTTATGTGCCCTCTCTCCGTGATCTCAGAAGATCCGACCGTGTGGTCGCTCTCCTCCCCTAGAATTTGTTGTTGGTCTTTGGTGCTTTGTCTCAGCGCTAATGTCTTTTTTCTTCATTGTTGAATCTCCTCTTTTGAAATTTCCACTGACTCACCTCTCCTATTTTCATGGCCACGATGACCACCCGAGTGGTTACCGCTTTTGTCCGTATTCTTCCCTCTTCGCTGGTTATCATCGCTCCGATGACTGCTGTCACCGGTATGACCCTGGTTGTGGTCCCTCGGTTGAACATACTTATTATCACGCTCTAATAATTGAGCCCTGTTTACAACATCTGAATATAAAGAAAATTTATGAGAGATAAGATATTGTCGAATCTCTAAGTTTTAGACCTCTCGAAAACATCCGCGTCATGCGTTCCTCATTTTCTACCAAATGAGGTGCAAACCTGGATAACTCCGCGAACTTCACCTCGTACTGGGACACTGTCATGTTGTTTTGTTCCAATCTAATAAACTCTACCTCCTTCATATGACGAATACTTTCAGGAAAGTACTTGTCATTGAACAGTTTCTGAAATTTTTCCCAAGACATGTTAAGTGCGGCTGGCTAGGTACGCTTCACAGATTACCACCAGTAATCTGCCTCACCATGGAACATAAAGATGGTGAATGGAACCTTATGTTCCTCCGTGCATCCCAAGACATCAAATATCATTGTAATTTGCTTGACCAACGTTTCTGCCTTAATCGAATTCGACTTTCCCCAAAAATTTGGTGGTCCCAACTCCTTGAACTGCTTGGCTGTGACAAATTGCGCATTGCTATCATTTCAACCCGTATTTTGTACACGAGTCACCCTCGTCTGATTTTGCATGAACTGTAAAAAGCTTCTAAATATCGCATCATTCATCGTTTGTTCGGTAGTGTTGTTTATAGGAGGAATATTGCCTTCCTGTTGCACGTTCTCTTGGTTGGTAATCAAAGGTTGTTCCACAATCTCATAGACTCTATTGTTAACGTTCCCAGCTGCCATTCTTAAAAACTGCCATAAAACAGGGGTTAATTAAATAAATTAACATATGACATAATATCCCTATATTATGACCGACCAACAAATAAGCTTAGGTAGGACACACTAGCGAATGATTTACTCATCTCTCCCCTCCTAGTTCTATCTCCCGATCTCTGCCAGAGACCATATCCCTAAGCTCTAATACCAACTGTGACGCCCCCAAAATAGGTATACATCACCCATTCTGAGTCGCCAAATACATGGTACAGAAAATAACTACAACTTTTTTATTATAATTATCGTGCAAAATACGACCACACATACTGTGAGTTTAAATACAAATATTGTCATCTAGACAATATCCACACCTAGATAAAGTCCTCATTATAATTATTGACACACTATTTTACAAAATAGTGAGGACTGCTAAACAACTGTCTAGAACCATCATTTAAGAAGAAAATAACATCCCTTACCTCAAAGAAATAGTACTTCAGAATGAAAGGTCGGATGTGATGCAGAATGAAACTTGTGCTGAATAGCAACTCTCAAAGTATCTAAATAATCACAAAATACGCTCGATAATATAGAGAGAGAAAGAGAGAAAGCTTATGTAAAACCCCAAATTATTAAATAATGAAATTAAATTTCCTCTATTTATTATTTTGAAATAGTAAGGGTTGATTTGATTAATGTGGATAGTTATGGGTAAAATACGCAAATATTTTGAATAAGCAAGTGGTTATAAAATATTCATTATTGTGGGGGAATATTCGTTTGGTCGTGGAATATTAAATGCTTCGTCGGGAATATTAAATGCGCGACCTATGCGATCTTTTTGTGGGCCCCATAACGAAGCGATTGGATGAAGAAAACGACAAATATAAGTTGTTTATAAATAACTTGGCGTAGTTATTACAGATTATCTTGTTGGAATACCCGGTGGGTTAAAACACACTAATCTGCGTTGTTGAGCAAGATAGATTACGCAGTATTGCACCAATTATTGATTCTTACGTGAAGGCACTACTCAATAATTATTACGATAATTACTGCTCAAAGATTTTATTTTATTGATTCAATAATTCTTTGCATTGATATTTTATATTATTGTTGTTTCAATAAATTGTCATTACACAATATTTTCCATTATCTGACAATAATTCATATTATCCGAATAATATTATTGGATAACATTATTGGCAATGTCTAGAAAGTTCTGTCTAAGAAGAGGTTTGGTCACCTAATCATGCGCGCCAAGAAGAGAAATCTTTATTGAAAGCCCTCTTTTCTGAGAACTACCGGCACAAGATTGCGATCTTGTGATTTTATAATATTATTTGTGAATAATTAATTATTGATTTATATGATGAGGAAAATATTGATTTTATGTGGATATAGATGGAGAAAATTTTTAATGTGACAATTGTTAAAAATTAATATTTTATCTTTTTCGATAAAATAATTCATTTAAATATATTATTTTAATAATATATTAATCGGTGATATTTTTATAATGAATGTGGGATATATGAGTATATGAGGAGGAAGAGTATTTTGTGGCATTAAATGTTTAACACATATTTTGTGTGTTGGTGGACACAATTATTGATCCAAAATTTGATTATAAACAGAAAATCATCCGTTTATGGATTTTGGTCAATTTTTGTTTGGAATTTGGAAAACTTTCTTCTGCAAAGTTGTAGAGAATTTAATTTCCTATACAAAAACGCGAGATTTGAATTTTCTGATAAAAGGGCTATTTATTATGAATTATTGAAGTTCCGAAGCTCCGAAATAATTAATTTTTGAAGTTTAAAATATTTTTAATATGAAAAACGCTTTTGGTGATTTGAGTGTGGTTCTTGCATGTGTTTTAATAGCTGAATTCAGATTCTTGGTGCGTAGGAAGTTGTGGAAATAATAATAATATTATTATATTAAATTTTCTGCTTTGGTGTTCTAAGCATTTTCCTATAAATAGGGTGCTTAGGTTAGAATTGAAAATCACACCAAAACTGAAGTTTTCTCTCTCTATATTATCGAACGTATTCTTGTGAGTATTTTGAGTATACTTTGACTATTGCTATACTATGCAAGTTCAAGTCATAGCCTATATCGTGTGTTTCAACTAGAAGTCTTGTCTTTTCGAGGTAAGGGATGTTATTTTATTCGAAAATGATATTATTTCTTCAATATCATTATGTCGAAATATTGGTTGGAAAATTTTATGAAATTTGGAATTTTTTCATGTCGGAGTTACTATTCATGAGTTACTATTCACGAGTTACTATTCACGAGTACTATTCACGAAGCGTGTTGATGTTTTTTGTGAAATTTCTATCTTTTGGTGCCAGAGTTACTATTCGCGTGTACGGCACTATTCACGAATACTGCACTATTCACCAAAAAATAAAATTTCTTCTTTTTGTCCAAAATATCTACTATGGATACTAGCTTTGATTGTATCCATGTTTTGATCATTCTTGAATTTTACTTCACTTTGATTACTTATGAAGTATTTTTGAACTTGGATTGTTTAAAATACAAAATCCTTAATATTTGTTCTTTTGTTTCACTTTGGATTCGCTTTTCTTTGAAATATTTTCATCATCCTCATCCTAAATGATGATATTATGAATATCTTTGGTTTGTAGTGCAAAGATGAATGATTTCTTGATGAATATCTTTGACCAGTAGTGCAAAGATGAATGTATGTTGAGATGAACATGACCTCTTCGATTAATATCTTTGGCTCGTAGTAAAAAGATGAACAGTGTTTAGACGAACATGACTAATCGATGAATATCTTTGGCACAGAGTGCAAAGATGAATATTTGATTCGTGATATATATTGATTGATGTTACAGGATAAAATATCGACGATGAACTTTTAAATTCATATATAGAAGATAGTAGTTTGCATTCTCTACTTAACTCTTCTAATGAATTGTTGTTTCATTGCATTTGTTGATTTAAAACCGGTTGTCTATTGTATTCTATTAGATTTTTCCTGTTGGAGACTAACGATAATTTGTTGTATATTATCTTAGTCATAATATTCTTTATTGGGCTAGTTGAGCTCACCCTTTTCCTTTTTGTTCCATTTTTTTCTTCTCGGATGCGAGAATATTGCGAGTACGAAGCCTGTGTATGGAATGAAGGTTCTAGAGAGAGTTGTTTAGTAGTCCTCACCATTTTTGTAAAATAATGTATCAATAAATGTGATGAGGATTTATTTGAGTATAGATATGGTCTAGAGGATAATATTTGTATTCAAACTCACAGTATATATGTTGTCGTATTTTGCACGACAAATGTATTAATAAAGTTGTAGTTATTTCTGTACCATGTATTTGGCAACTTAAAATGGGTTGGATGGATTGGACCTATTTTGGGGGCGTCACAGTTGGTATCGAGCTTAGGATATGATCTACAAGGAGATCGGGAATAGAACTAGGAGGAGAGAGCGAGTAAATCCTTCGCTAGTGTGTCCTACCTAAGCTTATTTGTTGGTTGGTCATAATATAGGGGTATTATGTGATTTTGTTAATTTGTTTAATTAACCCTTATTTTATGGCAGTATTTAAGATGGCAGCTGAAAATGTCAATAATGGAGTGAATGAGACCGTGGATATACCTCTAATCACCAACTAGGATAATGTAATATCAAGCGAAGAAGGAATTAGAGATATCCATGTGGTGAGGGAAGAATTAATAGTTGCACCTTTAGCTAGTCGCAGAGGTAGCAGCTGAGAGTGAGGAAGAAGAGGAACCTGAGGAGAATTTATTAGAAGAAATTTTTGATCAAAATGTAGAACTACGAGATCGTATTCGTGAGCTAGAAGAACATGTTGAAGAACTGCAAGCGGTCGTGGAACAAAGAGATACAACAATTCAAAATTTTGTTACCCGATATGTGATACTCGAACAAAATCACGCTTTGGTAGAGGGTAAGATATTAAAGTTGGAATCTGAGAATTCAAATATCAAGGAATAGCTGAAAGAAGAAACAACTGAACGAGTGAGAATGAAGGATGCGTGGGTAAAAGCCGCACGACATGTTGATATTGTAGAAAGAGACGTCCGATCCAAAAAGGCTAAAATAGATGATATATATTTCTCTTTTTGGATAGCAATTGGAAGAACCCAACATCGAGTTTTAAATAACCCTGTACAGAGTGGTCAATCTCAATTCGATATGGATCGAAGATTGATGATTCAGATCATGAATCAGGAGTACGATGAAGCAGTTGAAGGTGGAATATGCTATATAGAAAAGTCAATTCCAACGATAGTTACGACACCAAATGCTACCCCAAACAAGTCAAAGCCAGGTAGTTCAAAGGAGAGCGGTTGTCATGACTTCCCAACAAGTGAGGAACCCGAACGAAGTTAGCACAAAGTTAGTTAATTATAAATTCTTGTGAAGTTTATACCATACTAGATAATTGGGTTCTACCCATTCTTTTATATCTCTCTTGCTTGCGCTCAATGTTTGAACTTGACTACGGAGAAATTAGACTTTGACCTATTTATGGAGACTCATTAGGAGAAACTTTCATTACATCCGTTGTTTAGAAATCTTGCTTGATTCAGTTGGCACTATCACATTACCTCGTTAACCTTATTTCTATAGAGATATTTGATTTTGATGTGATTTTAAGGTTAACTACTCATCATGCCAAAATTGATTACTTTCGTAAGGTTGTTAGTTTTCATATTCCTAAGCAACCTGTTATTTGAATTCAAGCAATCAAACCATTGTAGTCAAACATTTTCATATCAAGACATGAAGTCATTCGTTTATTACGGATGTCAAGTTTTCTTAATCCATGTTATGGATTTGAATAAAGACACGTCAGATTTGAATAATATTCCTGTTGTTATTAATTTTTCCTGACGTATTTCCTGAAGAATTTCTTGGCTTACTCCTAAAGCCTGATATTAAATTTTGTATCGACTTTGAACCCGGTACAAAAAACTCATTTCTAAAATCTCATATCGAATGGCTCTATTGAACTTGGTGAGTTAAAAATTCAACTATAGAATTTGGTACCTGAGCCTTTATCTGGTGACTTCCTTTGTGGAATGCACCGAAGCCAGACTCTCCGTAGGGGACACCATATTCATGCGATAGCAAACTGATAGGTGCTATTGTGACGTGTTATCCAAAATTGGGATGTGAGTCACAGTTGAGAGTAACCTAAGTCAGTAATCGAAGTACGTAGCTTTTTAGGCTTAGTTGGTTATTATCGGAGATTCGTTGAAGGATATTCTCGAATCGCTATTCCATTAACGCAATTGACTCGTAGAGATACAAAATTTGAATGGAGCAAGGAATGTGGGAAGAGCTTGAAGAACTCAAGAGGAGACTCATTTCAAAGACATGTTCTCGACCATGCCATCCTCGAAAATCGAACGTGGTAGTGACGTGTTGAGTAGAAGATCGTTATACAAGCTGAGTACGATATTGTCAAAGACTCATTTCGTATAATTTACAAATAATAGAGATGGAGATGAAAACTCTAGGTACCCACGTGATGATATATGAGTATAATCGACTTTAATATATAAAGTTAAAGCTATTCAAGCTATACACCGGAGCTGATGAATTTGAAGAAGGAGGTGTAAGAAGTTGTTATTTCAAAAGCGAGAATTGGTGAGGTGAGGAAAGCTCAAACCTTCGATTTATTAATCCATTTGAAATTCTCGATCGAATAGGAATTGTGGTCTATAGACTCGTTTTACCGCCAAGTATGATGCGTGTTCATAACGTTTTTCACGTATCGATGTTACGTAAATATGTGGACGACCCGAACCACGTCATTGAGTTAGAACCGGACGAGATAGCTAAAAACTTAACATACGAGGAGGTACTGTCAAGATCTTGGATAGGAAAGAACATGTCCTATGTACCCGAGGTTATACCACAAGTTAAAGTTTTGTGGAGAAACCATGCTATTGAGGAAATGACCTGGGAGTTGGAAACGGAAATGAAAGTGAGGTATTCTCATCTTTTCGAAATACCAGGTACGTACGTCAATTTCGAGGATGAAATTTCATAAGGAGGGGAGGTTGTAAGACCCCAAATTATTAAATAATGAAATTAAATTTCCTCTATTTATTATTTTGAAATAGTAAGGGTTGATTTGATTAATGTGGATAGTTATGGGTAAAATACGCAAATATTTTGAATAAGCAAGTGGTTATAAAATATTCATTATTATTCGGGAATATTCGTTTGGTCGTGGAATATTAAATGCTTGTCGGGAATATTAAATGCGATGGCATGATCTTTTGTGGGCCCCATAACGGAAAGCGATTGGATGAAGAAAACGACAAATATAAGTTGTTTATAAATAATCAGCGTAGTTATTCAAGTTATCTTGTTGGAATACCCGTGGTTAAAACACACTATCATTGTTGTTGAAGAAGACATCGGTATTGCACCAATTATTGATTCTTACGTGAGAAGGCACTACTCAATAATTGTTACAAAGAATTACTTGCTCAAAGATTTTATTTTATTAATTCAATAATTGATGCATTGATATTTTATATTACTTTGTTGTTTCAATAAATTGTCATTACAAGATTTACCATTATCTGAGCAATAATTCATATTATCCTAATAATATTATTGGATAACATTATTGGCAATGTCTAGAAAGTTCATCTAAGGAGAGGTTTGGTCACCTAATTGTGCACCAAGAAGGAGAAATCTTTATTGGAAAGCCCACTCTTTCACCTCGAATGGCACGTTGCAAGATCTTGTGATTCTGTAATATTATTTGTGAATAATTAATTATTGATTTATATGATGAGGAAAATATTGATTTTATGTGGATATAGATGGAGAAAATTTTTAATGTGACAATTGTTGAAAATTAATATTTTATCTTTTTCTGATAAAATAATTCATTTAAATATATTATTTTAATAATATATTAACGGTGATATTTTTATAATGAATGTGGGATATATGAGTATATGAGGAGGAAGAGTATTTTTTGTGGCATTAAATGTTTAACACATATTTTGTGTGTTGGTGGACACAATTATTGACCGAAATTTGATTATAGCACAGAAAATCGTCTGCTTATGGATTTCGGTCAATTTCGTTTGGAATTTGGAAAACTCTTCGCAAAGTTGTAGAGAATTTAATTTCCTATAAAACTCATGCGAGATTCAATTTTTACGATAAAAGGGCTATTTATTATGAATTATTGAAGTTCCGAAACTCTAAAATAATTAATTTTTGAAGTTTAAAATATTTTTAATATGAAAAACATTTTTGGTGATTTGAGTGTCGTTCTTGCATGTGTTTTAATAGTGAATTCAGATTCTTGGTGCGTAGGAAGTTGTGGAAATAATAATAATATTATTATATTAAATTTTCTGCTTTGGTGTTCTAAGCATTTTCCTATAAATAGGGTGCTTAGGTTAGAATTGAAAATCACACCGTAAATCTGAAGTTTTCTCTCTATATTATCGGCGTATTCTTGTGAGTATTTTGAGTATACTTTGAGTATTGCTATACTGATGCAAGTTCAAGCCATAGCCTATATCCTGTGTTTTAACTAAATCTTTGTCTTTCATGAGATAAGGGATGTTATTTTATTCGAAAATAATATTATTTCTTCAATATCATTATGCCAAAATATTGGTTGGAAATTTTTATCAAATTTGGAACTTTTTCATGTCAGAGTTGCTATTCATGAGTTACTATTCACGAGTTACTATTCACGAGTACTATTCACGAAGCGTGTTGATGTTTTTTGTGAAATTTCTATCTTTTGGTGTCGGAGTTACTATTCACGTATACGGCACTATTCACGAATATGGCGCTTTATTCACCAAAAAAAATTTTTTCTTCTTTTGTCCAAAATATCTACTATGGATACTAGCTTTGATTGTATCCATGTTTTGATCATTCTTGAATTTTACTCCACTCGATTACTTATGAAGTATTTTTGAACTTGGATTGTTTAAAATACTGAATCCTTAATATTTGTTCTTTTGTTTCACCGGATTCGCTTTTCTTTGAAATATTTTTCATCATCCTCATTCCTAAATGATGATATTCTCGAATATCTTTGGCCCAGTAGTGCAGATGAATGATTTCTTGATGAATATCTTTGGCCCGTAGTGCAAAGATGAACATGTGTTGAGATGAACATGACTTCTTCGATTAATATCTTTGGCCCGTAGTGCAAAGATGAACAGTGTTTAGACGATCAACACGACTAATGAATATCTTTGGCCCATAGTGCAAAGATGAATATTTGATTCCGATATATATTGATTGATGTTACAGGGATAAAATATCGACGATGAACTTTTAAATTCATATATAGAAGATAGTAGTTTGCATTCTCTACTTAACTCTTCTAATGAATTGTTGTTTCATTGCGATTGTTGATTTAAAACCGGTTTGTCTATTGTATTCTATTAGATTTTTCCCCTGTTGGAGACTAACGATAATTTGTTGTATATTATCTTAGTCATAATATTCTTCTTCGGGCTAGTTGAGCTCACCCTTTTCCTTTTTGTTCCAATTTTCTTCTCAGGATGCGAGAATATAGCAAGTACGAGTCGGGGTATGGAATGAAGGTTCTAGAGAGAGTTGTTTAGTAGTCCTCACCATTTTTGTAAAATAATGTATCAATAAATGTGATGATGATTTATTTGAGTATAGATATGGTCTAGAAGATAATATTTGTATTCAAACTCACAGTATATATGTTGTCGTATTTTGCACGACAAATGTATTAATAAAGTTGTAGTTATTTCTGTACCATGTATTTGGAGACTCAGAATGGGTTGAATGGATTGGACCTATTTTGGGGGCGTCACAACTTATGTTTCTGGTGTGATTTTCAATTTTAACTAAGCACCTATTTATAGGAAAATGCTAGCACGCTAAAGAAGACTTGACCTGCTACCTGATGGCTTTACCTGCTACTATTGCCACCCACCACATTTGAAATAAAATTTCAGCACATTTCTTCACCAACCATAGGTGGGGCTCACTCATTCTAGAATTTTCCACCAAAATGATAAATTTAAAAACTTCAACAATTTCTGAACTAGTCACCTCTTAAAATTCATAACAAATCATACGTTCATTTTTAACGGTTCAAAATGTGAGCACATATAATCAACTTATATATGTATAACATATCCAAAAATCACAACGATCCAATGGTCGAATTAAAAATTATAACTCACGCAATATATCTCAAGAAAAGTGATTTGATTTTTAATACCTCAATTCTGACAAAAACACCTCAACATTAATTCCTTCAATTATATCCACATAAAATAAATATTTCCTTATCATATAAATCAATAATTAATTATTCATATATAATATTACAGAATCACAATTATGACAACCAGTAGTTCTCAGAAAGAGGGGATTTCCGATAAGGATTTCTCCTTCTTCAAGCGCCGCAATTAGGTGACCAAACATCTCCTTATGTAAACTTTCTAGACATTGCCAATAATGCTATCTAATAATATTATTCAAATAATATGAATTATTGATCTGATAATGAGAAATACTGTGCAGTGACAATTATTAAAATAACAATAATATAAAATATCAACGCAATAATTATTAATTTAATAAAATAAAATATTGAATAAAGAATTACTATAACAATTATTGAGTAGTGCCTTCTTACGTAAGAATCAATAATTCAAAAATATCGTGTAATACCGTGTAATATCTCTTGTCGACCACGCAGACATCGTATTTTAACCACCGTAATCCAACGATGTTAATCTTGTAATAATTACGTCGTTATTTATAAAAACTCAAACTTGTCATTTTCTTCATCCAACAGCTATTCTCATTATGGGGCCCTGAATGGTCATACCGTCACGCATTTAATATTCCCTACAGAAGAAGAATATTTCACGACCAAATGAATATTCCCAAAAAAAAATGAATATTTTATAACCACTTGCTTATTTTGCAAAATTTTCACATTTCACCCATAACCAAAGCATTATATCTAATTAACTCCTAATTGTTTCAAGATAATGAATAGAGAAAATTCAATTTTATTTATAATAAGTTGGGGTCTTACATTTGATGTGAACCTTAGATCTCTATCTGACAAAATTGACACTATGCACTCCATGTCTTGAAACGATTTCTCTAACGTACAACTTTGCTAGCTGATCAAGATTGAATCTAATCTTTATTGGCAAAAAGTGTGTTGATTTCGTCAGTCTGTCCACTATCACCTAAATCGCATCGTATCCTCTCTGAGTAGTTGGAAGACCCACCACAAAATCCATTGTGATGTGTTCCCACTTCCATTCCTGTATTTCCAACGGTTGAAGTAATCCTTTTGGTCGTTGATGCTCGGCCTTGACTCTCTGACATGTCAAGCATTTTGCAACACATTCTGCATTATCTCTTTTCATGTTTGGCCACCAAAAGTGTCGCCGTAAATCTTGATACATCTTCGTACTTTTCGGATGAATCGAATATCTTGAGTTATTAGACTCTGTCAAGATTTCTTCTTTAATATCTTGTACTGCTAGAATCCAAATTCTTCCCTCGAACCTTAGTAACCCTTCGGTATCGATTTTGTATTTCACTTCACTACCCTCAACCACTTTCTCCTTGATTTTTCTACATTCTTCATCTTGTAGTTGAGCATTCTTTACCTTATCCACCAAAGTTGGACCAACTTCTATATGGAATAGTCGTTCGTCGGCTTCTTTCGGAAATTTTATTTCCAACTCCAGCCTTGTCATTGCTGAAATGAGCTCCTCCTGGTTAGTTAACAACATCAACTTTTCTCTGCCTTTCCTACTCAAGGCATCTGCAACCACATTAGCTTTGCCCGGGTGATAAAAGATCTCACAATCGTAATCTTTTATCAATTCCATCCATCTCCTTTGACGCATGTTCAGGTCTTTTTGAGTGAAAATATACTTCAGACTCTTATGGTCTGTGTAGATCTCGCATTTTTCTCTATAGAGATAGTGTCTCCATATTTTTAGAGCAAATACTACTGCAGCCAATTCTAAATCATGAGTCGGATATCCTTTCTCATAGTCTTTCAATTGTCTTGATGTATAAGCAATAACTTTGTCGTTCTGCATAAGAACACAACCCAACCCTTTATGTGAGGCATCACTATACACCACAAAATTTCATGTATTATCTGGTAATGACAACACAGGTGCCACACTTAACTTCTTTTTTAATTCTTGAAAACTTTCCTCACACTTCTCCGTCCAATTAAATTTTACAACTTTCCTTATCAAATTTGTTAACGGAATGGCAATCTTGGAAAAGTCCTTAATAAACCGTCTGTAATAATCGGCCAGTCCCAAGAAACTCCTCACCTCCGAAGGTGTTCTTGGTTGTTCCCAGTTGATTACAGCTTCAACCTTTGATGGATCCACTGAAATCCCATCTTTGTCAATCACATTCCCAAGAAATTATACACGCTCCAATCAAAACTCACACTTAGAGAATTTTGCGTACAGTTTTTCCTTTCTTAGTGTCTCCAACGTTAAACGTAAATGTTCCACGTGTTCTTCTTGAGTTTTGGAATACACCAGAATGTCGTCGATAAATACCACAACAAATTTGTCTAAGAATGGTTTAAACACCATGTTCATCAAATCCATGAATGCAGTAGGGGCATTGGTCAAACCAAAAGACATCACCAAAAATTTGTAATGTCCATACCGAGTTCGGAATGCCGTCTTCGGTACATCCTCCTTCCTTACCTTTCGTTGATGATACCCACTTCTCAAATCTATTTTGGAGAAATATCTAGCACCCTTCAATTGATCAAACAAGTCATCTATTCTTGGAAATGGATATTTATTCTTAATAGTGACTTTGTTTAATTCCCTATAATCAATGCAAAGACACATTTACCCATCCTTCTTCTTTACGAATAACACTGGTGCTCCCCACGGTGACACACTCAGCTGAATGTATTTCTTGTCCAACAGCTCCTACAGTTATACCATCAGTTCCTTCATCTCTACCGGAGCCATTCTGTACGGGGCCTTCGATATCGGTGTTGTTGCTGGCACTAAATCAATCACAAACTCAATCTCTTGGTCAAGCGAAAGTCCTAACAAATTCTCTGAAAACACATCTACAAATTCCCTAACCACTGGTATCTCTTCCAGTTTCACACCCTTCTTCTGAGTATCGACTATGTAAGCTAAGTAACCCACACAGTCTTGACTCAACAACTTCTTCGCCTGCATAATCGTCAGACATTTCATTTGTCTAGGCAATTTGTTACCATAGAAAACTACCTTTGACAAAGTCATAAGGTTTACACATTTCTTTTGGCAATCAATTATCGCTCTACAATTGAACAACCAATCCATTCCCAAAATAACATCAAACTCTCTAAGTCTAATTGGAATTAAATCTACCATCATAATATTCCCCTTAATATTCACCCTACAGTTCTTGTATATGAACCTAACAGGAATTACTTCCTTATTCTCAATTTCTATGTTTAAAGGGAAATTCAATTCTTCACTAGGCAATCCTAATCTCTTAGAAAATTCATCAGATATAAAATGAGCAAGCAAAGACCAATCAAATAATACATAAGCATCAATATCATTGATTGGGATAATACGATACCACATCCTTTGATTGCACAAAGATCTTGCGCATACCATGTTGAAGGTTCTGGCGCGTGGGTTTGTTTGATGTTGTTGGTCCAAGATATGGCCCATGTACCTCCACCGCTACCTCCTTGCTTCATGTTATCTCTCTAGCCTTCTTCTTAGGGCACTCATAAGACCCCAACTTATTATTAATGAAATTTAATTTTCTATTTATTATTTTGAAATAGTAAGGGTTGATTTGATTAATGTGGATAGTTAGGGTAAAATACGCAAATACTTCAAAATAAGCAAGTGGTTATAAAATATTCATTGTTGTTGGGAATATTCGTTTGGTCGTGGAATATTCAGATCGTTTGGAATATTCGTATTTACGGCAAAGCAGCCATGTGTGGGCCCCATAACTAAAAAGCGATCGGATGAAGAAAACGACAAATATAAGTGGTTTAAAAATAATCTACAGAAGTTGTTACCAAGTATCACTGTTAAAATACCCTATGGGTTAAAACACAAGAAGATACCACCAGATTGCACCAATTATTGATTCTTACGTAAGAAGGCACTACTCAATAATGGTTACGTAATTACCGCTCAAAGATTTTATCGAGTTAATAATTGTCATATTGATATTTTATATTGTCGTTGTTTCAATAATTGTCATTACACAAGATTTTTTTCATTATCGGCAATAATTCATATTATCCTAATAATATTATTAGATAACATTATTGGCAATGTCTAGAAAGTTCTGCTCTAAGGAGAGGTTTGGTCACCTAATCAAGCCACCAAGAAGAAGAAATTCTTATCGAAAGCCCCTTTCCTGGAACCGCCTCGTCATTAATATCAGGATTCTCAATATTATTTGTGAATAATTAATTATTGATTCATATGATGAGGAAAATATTGATTTTATGTGGATATAGATGGAGAAAATTTTAATGTGACAATTGTTGAAAATTGAAATTTTATCTTTTTCTCGATAAAATAATTCATTTAAATATATTATTATATTTTAATAATATAATAATGGTGATATTTTTACAACGAATGTGGGATATATGAGTATACGAGGAGGAAGAGTATTTTTTGTTGCAATAAATGTTTAAAACATGTTAAACATGCTCAAGGACCCCATTTATCGACCGAAATTTGATTATAAATTGTAAAAATCGCCTGCTTGTGGATTTCTTTACCAATTTCTATTTGGAATTTGGAAAACTTTCTTCCGCAAAGTTGTAGAGAATTGAATTTCCTAAAAAACTCGCGAGATTCAATTTTCTGATGAAAGGGCTATTTATTATGAATTATTGAAGTTCAAGTCTCAAATAATTGATTTTTGGAAGTTTAAAATATTTAAAATTAGAAAACGTTTTTTTCATTATGGTGTGTACAACATGTGTTTGAATGAGCTGAATTCAGATTCTAGGAAGGTTGGCGAGGAAATTTTATTATATATAATAATATTATATTAAATTTTCTCGCTTTGGTGTTCTAAGCATTTTCCTATAAATAGGTGCTTAGGTTAGAATTGAAAATCACACCGTAAACCAAGTTTTCTCTCTATATATATCGAGCGATTCTTGTGAGTATTTTGAGTATACTTTGAGTATTGTTAGACGGTAAGTAAGTTCCTTCAAAGACTATACCCTAGATTCCAAATTTAGAAGTACTAATCTTTCGAGGTAAGGATGTTATTTTCTTCTCAAATGATATTATTTCTTCAATATCATTATGTCAAATATTGGTTGAAATTTTTATCAAATTTGGAACTTTTTCATGCTCTATTACATGTTACTATTCATGAGTTACTATTCACGAGTTACTATTCATGAGTTACTATTCACGAGTTACTATTCACGAAGTTACTATTCACGAAGTATTCACGAGTATTCACGAAGTACTATTCATGAAGCGTGAAGATGTTTTTTTGGGAAATTTCTATCTTTTGTGTCTGAGTTACTATTCACGATACGACACTATTCACGATACTGCACTATTCAATAAAAATAAAATTTCTTTTTTGTCCAAAAAAATCTATTCGATACTAGCTTTGATTGTATCCATGTTTTGATCATTCTTGAATTTTACACCACTATGATTATTTTTGAGGTATTTTTGAACATGGATAAAACAAAGTACTAAATCCTTAATCCTTAATCCTTGTCATTTTGTTTCAATCGGATTCGCTTTTTAAAAATATTTTTCATCATCCTCGCCTTAAATGATGATATTATTGAATATCTTTGGCCCAGAGTAAAAAGATGAATGATTTCTCAAGAATATCTTCGGTCAGAAGTAAAAGATGAACAGTGTTTAGATGAACATGACTAATCGATGAATATCTTTGGCCTGTAGAGTAAAAGATGAATATTTGATTCCGTATGTATATCGATTGATGTTACAGGATAAAAGATAGATTTATGAACTTTTAAATTCATACATAAAAGATAGTAGTTTGCATTCTCTACTTAACTCTTCTAATGAATTATTATTTCACGCGCTAATATTGATTTAAAATTTGTTGTTCATCAGATTCTATTAGATTTTTCCTCGTTGAAGACTAACGGTAATTTGTTGTATATTATCTTAGTCATAATATTCTTTACCGGGCTAGTTGAGCTCACCCTTTTCCTTTTTGTTCCATTTTTCTTCTCGTGAGGCGCAGAATATAAATGAGTACGAAGCCTGGGGTATGGAATGAAGGTTTTAGAAAGAATTGTTTAGTAGTCCTCACCATTTTGTAAAATAATGTATCAATAAATGTGATGAGGATTTATTTGAGTATAGATATTGTCTAGAAGATAATATTTGTATTCAAACTCACGCTTTACCGTTGTAATAATAAAGTTGTAGTTGTTTTTGCACTATGTATTGACAACTCGTATGGGGTGATGTATACCTATTTTGGGGGCGCCACAATTGGTATCGTAGCTTAGGATATGATCTCCAAGCGAGATCGGGGAATAGAACTAGAGGGAGAGACGAAAAATCCTTCGCTAAGTGTGTCCTACCTAAGCTTATTTTTTTAGTTGGTCAAGATATAAGGATATTATGTGATATATTGATTTCCTTAATTAACCCTTGTTTTATGACAAGATTTGAGAATGTCGAATCGAGAATATTAACAATGGAAATGAGACCGTGGAGACGCCTGACTCACCAACGAGGAGAACGTGCAACAGTCGGGTAATGTTCCTCCCGTGAACAACACCACCGAAAGCGTATGATGAACGAGGGATGTTTAGAAGCTTTTTGCGCTCATGCAAAATCGCATTTAGGGAGACTCGTGTTCAAAATACAGGAGGAAATGATAGCAATTCACGGGTTGTCACAAATGCAAGCAGCTTCAAAGAGTCAGGACCACCGTAATTTAAGGGAAAGCCGATCCGATCACGGCGGAAACACGGGTCAAGCAAATTACCAAGATATTCGATGTCTTGGGATGCACGGAGAGAATGAAGGTTCCATTCGCCACCTTTATGTTCCGTGGCGAGGCGACCATCGGTGGGAGTCTCAGAAGCGACTCCATCCAAATTTCGCACTCAAAGATGTCTTGGGAGACGCTTCAGAACTATTTAATGACAAATACTTTCCCGAAAGTGTTCATATATGAAGGAAGTGGAGTTTATTAGATTAGCAAAACAACACGACGGTGTCTCAAAGACGAGGCAAAGTTTGCAGAGTTATCCAGTTTGCACCTCATTTGGTGGAGAATGAGGAACGATGACGCGGATGTTTCTTAGAGGTTTGAAACCCCAGATACGCCAAGATCTCATTTCTCATAAATTTTCTCTCTATTCAGATGTTGTAAAATGTGGCTCAATTATTAGAGCGAGATAACGAGTACGGCCAACCGAGGGACCACAAACCAGATCGCACTCGTAGATAGCAAATAATGTAATAATGATAACCAAATGAGAAAGAAATGACGGACAAAAATGGTAACCACTCGTGGTAATCATGCCATGAAAATAGAAGAAGCGAGTCGAGGAGATTTTTTAAAAGAGGAGATTTAACAACGACCATGTGAAGACGACAAAGGCAAAGAAGAATCGGTTCTAAGGGGAGGAGAACGACCACCCATTATATGTTACAAATGCGAAAAGAGGGACATATCACCAAACCGCCCACAACAGCTCAAGGTATGCTATAATTGTGGAAAGGAAGGACATATCGCCGAGATTGTACAAGAGATAAAAACCTAGTTCAATGGGACGGTGACTCAAAAGATCGTCCCCTAAAAAGTCAAAGTCAACGATTCCGGAAGAGCGTTTGTTGTGATCGGTCATAATGCGAGAAACCCAAACGAGGTGATCACGGGTAAGCTATTTATAAATTTCTCGCGAAGTTTATACCTTACTTGATACCGGTGCTACCCATTCATTTATCTCTCCGCATGTGCTCAACGCTTAAACTCGACTCGAGAAATTAGACTTTGACCTATCTCGTGGAAACTCCGTTAGAGAAACTTTCATCACATCCACCGCGCTTATAAATCTTGTTTGATTCAAGTTGGCACCATCACCTTTACCGTTGACCTTATCTCTTTAAAGATACTTGCTTTTGATGTGATTTTAGGGATTGATTGTTAACTACTCATCATGCCAAAATTGATTGTTTTCGTAAGGTTGTTAGTTTTCATATTCCTAACCAACCTGTTTGTACTTAATTCAAGCAACTAAACCATTAAAATCAATCACCGCCATATCTAATCATAAAGCTATTCGCTTATTGAAAAACGGATGTCAAGCTTTCTTAGCCCATGTTATGGATTTGAATAAAGACACGCCAAATTTGAATAATATTCTCGTTGTTATCGACTTTCCCGACGATTTCAAGAACTTCCTTGCCTACCCCCGTAACGTGAAGTTGAATTCTTTATTGATCTTGAACCCGCACAAAGCCCATTTCTAAAACCCCATATCGAATGGCTCCTATTGAACTTCAGAGTTAAAGGTCCAACTACAGTGAATTGTTGGACATCGGCTTCATTCGGCCCAGACATCTCCTCGGGTGCTCCTGCTTTATTTGTAAAGAAGAAAGACGGAGTATGCGATTTCAGTATTGACTATCGAAATCGAACCATGTCACCATCAAGAATAGGTATCCTCACCTCGTATTGATGACTTGTTTGACCAACAGTAGCAAGGGCACAATTCTTTTCAAAATCGATCTTCGCTTCGATATCATCACCAAGATTAGAACCGAGGATATTCCAAAGACCGCTTTTAGAACTCCTGTAGACGGGCATTATGAATTCTTAGTCATGTCTTTCTGATCGACTAATGCTCCTCGCGGCTTTCATGGATATGATGAACCGAGTATTCAAGGAATATTTGATCATCGCTTTGTTGTTGTTTTATTGATGACATCCTTATATATTCCAAAAGTCGTGAAGATCATGAGCACCATTTGAAGTCGGTACTCCAAAGGCTTCGTGAAAACAAACTATATGCCAAATTGAAGAAATGCGAAGTTCGCTTGAGGAAGTAGCATTCCTTGGGCACGCGGTGTGTCAAACATGGAGTATCCGCTGATCCGGCCAAGATTGAAGCAATACAAAGTTGGGAGCAACCAAGTTTGCATGATCAAGTACGAAGCTTTTTGGGCTTAGTCGTTATTATCTGAGATTCGTGGAAGGGTTTTCTAATCGCTACTCCATTAACTCAAATTAACTCGGAAGGATACAAAATTGCTTGGAGCGAAGAATGCGAGAAGAGTTTCCAAGAGCTTAAGAGGAGACTTATTTCGCAAGACTGCTTCTAACAATACCATCCGGTTCGATGGATTTGTTATCTACAAATGATGCTTCGTGCAAAGGGTTAGGATGTGTTCTCATGCAACGTGGGAAAGTCATAGCCTATGCCTCGCGACAACTTAAAGAGTATGAGAGGAATTATCCTACTCATGATCTAGAGTCAAGCAAAGCAATGCTGCGCTTAAAGATATGGAGGCACTATCTATATGGGGAGAAAGTGGAGATATATTCGCACCATAAAAGCCTTAAATATTTCTTCACTCAAAAGAACTCAACATGCGGCAATGACGCTGGCTCGAGCTATTGAAAGACTACGACCACACTATTCAATACCATCCCGAAAAGCGAACGTGGTAGCCGACGCGCTGAGTAGAAGATCATATGCGTGAACGAAAAGCGATGATGTCAAGTATACGACAGAGCCAACTTTAATAGAAAAGTTAAGGTCGCTCAAGCCACCGAATCGAGTCGATGCGTATGAAGAAGAAAGTACAAGAAGGAGCTATTCCTAAGCGAGAATTGATGAAGAAGGAATACTTCGAGTCCACTCTAGACTTTGTGTTCCTAACGACTCGATTTGAAGTACAAGATTATGATGGAGGCACACAATACACCATTTGCAATCCATCCTCGAAGTACTAAAATGTATCGTGATCTTCTATATACATTTTGGTGGAACAATATGAAGAGAGAGATTGCAAAGTTTATCTCAATGTGTTTAACTTGTCAACGTAGTAAAGGCGAGCATCTAGTACCTAAGGGTCCGCTGCAACCACTTGAGATTCCGAAATGGAAGTGGGAACACATTACCATGGATTTCACACGGGTCTTCCTACTACTTTCTCAGGCATCAATGCTATTTGGGTTATTGTTGATAGATTAACCAAGTCCGCCATTTCTTGCCGACACGGAGACTTATTCACTTGAACGCCTTGCTAGTATGTACGTGAATGAGATTGTGAGGTTGCATGGCATGCCCAGATCCATAGTTTCGGATCGTGACCCAAGATTCACTTCAAGATTTTGGGTTAGCTTGCAAAAAGCTATGGGCACGGATTTACGATTCGGCCGCATACCATCCTCAAACCCACTTTGACAATCGAAAAGGACTATTCAAACTCTTGAAGATTTATTAAGACTCGTGTCCTAGACTTCAAGGGCGCTTGGGATAAGTATTTACCATTGGTGGAATTCTCCTACAACAACAGCTTATCGTGCAAGTATAGTGTAGCTCCATTCAAGCATTATATGGACGAAAGTGTCGCTTCTCCAAATGTTGGGATGAGGTGGGTGAAGCAACACCGTTGGGACCCGAGTTGGTACGTATGACTACGGAAAAGATCCAAATGATTCGACAACGATACAAACGGCACAAGATCGACAAAAGAGAGTTATGCGGATCTTCATCGAAAGGACGGGAATTTAGTGTAGGGGATCATGTATTATTGCGAAGTTGCTCCATGGAAGGGAGTTACAAGATTTGGGAAGAGAGGAAAGCTCAATCCACGATTTATCGGTCCATTTCAAATTCTCGACCGAGTAGGAAATGTAGCCTATAGACTCGCTACACTCCGAGTATGTCTCGTGTTCATAATGTGTTTCATATATCCGCATTTCAGAATATGTGAAAGACCCGAACCACGCTATAGAAGTTAGAACCGGACGAGATAGCCAAGACTTAACGTATGAGGAGGTACCACCAAGATTTTGGATAGAAGGAGCATGTCCCCTACGCCAAGAAAGGTCATACCACAAGTTAAAGTTTTGTGGAGGAATCATGCTATAGAGGAAATGACCGGGAATTGAAACGGAAATGAAAGCGAGGTATCCTCACCTTTTCAAACACTGTGTACGTACGCCAATTTCGAGGACGAAATTTCATAAGGAGGGAGGTCAGAAGACCCCAACTTATTATTAATGAAATTTAATTTTCTATTTATTATTTTGAAATAGTAAGGGTTGATTTGATTAATGTGGATAGTTAGGGTAAAATACGCAAATACTTCAAAATAAGCAAGTGGTTATAAAATATTCATTGTTGTTTGGGAATATTCGTTTGGTCGTGGAATATTCAGACTCGCTTGGGAATATTCGTATTTACGACAAAAAAATGCCATGTGTGGGCCCCATAACGAAAAGCGATTGGATGAAGAAAACGACAAATATAAGTGGTTTAAAAATATCTGCAGAAGTTGTTACAAGTATCATCGTTAAAAAATACCCTATGGTTAAAACACAAGAAGATTACCAGATTGCACCAATTATTGATTCTTACGTAAGAAGGCACTACTCAATAATGGTTACAGAATTACCGCTCAAAGATTTTATCGAGTTAATAATTGTCATATTGATATTTTATATTGTCGTTGTTTCAATAATCATCATTACACAAGATTTTTTTCATTATCGGCTAAATAATTCATATTATCCTAATAATATTATTAGATAACATTATTGGCAATGTCTAGAAAGTTCTGCCTAAGGAGAGGTTTGGTCACCTAATCATGCGCCAAAGAAGAAGAAAAATTTTATTGAAAGCCCCTCTTCCTGAACCGCCTCGTCACAATATCATGATTCTCAGTAATATTATTTAGAAATAATTAATTATTGATTCATATGATGAGGAAAATATTGATTTTATGTGGATATAGATGGAGAAAATTTTAATGTGACAATTGTTGAAAATTGAAATTTTATCTTTTTCCGATAAAATAATTATTTTAAATATATTATTATATTTTAATAATATAATAATGGTGATATTTTTACAACGAATGTGGGATATATGAGTATACGAGGAGGAAGAGTATTTTTGTTGCAATAAATGTTTAAAACATGTTAAACATGTTCAAGGACCCCATTTATCGACCGAATTTGATTATAAATGTAAATCGCCTGCTTGTGGATTTCTTGGTCAATTTCTATTTGGAATTTGGAAAACTTTCTTCTCAAAAAGTTGTAGAGAATTGAATTTCCTATAAAAACTCGCGAGATTCGAATTTTCTGATGAAAGGGCTATTTATTATGAATTATTGAAGTTCAAGTTCAAATAATTGATTTTTGGAAGTTTAAAATATTTAAAATTAGAAAAACGTTTTTTTTTTACTTGTTAGACATGTGGGTTGTTTGATGAGCTGAATTCAGTTCTTGGAAGGTTGGCGAGAAATTTTATATATAAATATATAATATTATATTAAATTTTCTCTTTTTGTGTTCTAAGCATTTTCCTATAAATAGGTGCTTAGGTTAGAATTGAAAATCACACCGTAAATCAAGTTTTCTCTCTATTATCGAGCGATTCTTGTGAGTATTTTGAGTATACTTTGAGTATTGTTAGACGGTGCAAGTTCCTTCAAAGACTATATCCTAGATTCCAAATTTAGAAGTACTAATCTTTCGAGGTAAGGGATGTTATTTTCTTCTCAAATGATATTATTTCTTCAATATCATTATGTCAAATATCGGTTGAAATTTTTATCAAATTTGGAACTTTTCCATGTCTGGGTTACTATTCATGAGTTACTATTCACGAGTTATATTCACGAGTTACTATTCACGAGTTACTATTCACGAGTTACTATTCACGAGTATTCATTACTATTCATGAGCGCGTGAAGATGTTTTTTTGGGAAATTTCTATCTTTGCGTGTCTGAGTTACTATTCACGATACTAACTATTCACACGATATACTGCATTATTCAATCAAAAATAAAATTTCTTCTTTTGTCCAAAATATCTATTCGATACTAGCTTTGATTGTATCCATGTTTTGATCATTCTCAATTTTACACCACTATGATTATTTTTGAGGTATTTTTTGACATGGATAAAACAAAGTACTAATCCTTAATCCTTAATCCTTGTCATTTTGTTTCACCGATTCGCTTTTTTAAAATATTTTTCATCATCCTCGCCTTAAATGATGATATTATTGAATATCTTTGGCCCGTCAGAAGCAAAAAAGATGAATGATTTCTCAAGAATATCTTCGGTCAGAGTGCAAAGATGAACAGTGTTTAGATGAAATACGACTAATCGATGAATATCTTCGCCTCAGAGTGCAAAAGATGAATATTTGATTCCGTATGTATATCGATTGATGTTACAGGATAAAAGATAGATTTATGAACTTTTAAATTCATACATGTAAGATAGTAGTTTGCATTCTCTACTTAACTCTTCTAATGAATTATTATTTCACATGTAATATTGATTTAAAATTTGTTGTCTATTGTATTCTATTAGATTTTTCCCTCGTCAAGACTAACGGTAATTTGTTGTATATTATCTTAGTCATAATATTCTTTACCGGGCTAGTTGAGCTCACCCTTTTCCTTTTTGTTCCATTTTTCTTCTCGTGAGGCGAGAATATAATGAGTACTTAGCCTGGGTATGGAATGAAGGTTTTAGAAAGAATTGTTTAGTAGTCCTCACCATTTTTGTAAAATAATGTATCAATAAATGTGATGAGGATTTATTTGAGTATAGATATTGTCTAGAAGATAATATTTGTATTCAAACTCACGCTTTTACTTGTAATAATAAAGTTGTAGTTGTTTCCTATGCATACTCATGTATTGACAACTCGTAATATCCTGATGTATACCTATTTTGGGGCGGATAACCCATGACCCGATCTTGAGCTCGATTAATCACTTGTTAAATACGTTATTCATCTCTTCCATCTTAATCCAATTTTCTTGTGCCTCTCTCTCTGCTATCCCGGCTCGTTGATAAGCTTCTTCGTACGCATCTTCGGCTCTTGCCCTCTTAGTAGATTCTTCCTTCAGCTTGTTCTTCAGTTTTGCTATCTCTACTATCATTTGCTAGTTCTCTCCTTCAGTGTGGACAAGCTTTTCTTAAACATTAGTCAGGCGTTCATCTCGATCCTGGATCTCGTCGTCCTTTTGTGCCATCGAGGTCTATTGTTCAGCTACTATCTCTTGCAACTCCTCGACGGTATCTTGAAGTTCCACATTGCGATCGTATACTTCGTCGTACATACGGGCAGCTATCGAGTTAAGTGAAAACTCTTCCTCCTCGTCCTCCTCATCCGACTATGGCAGCTCAACAGGGTCCTCCTCATCCGTCTCTATCTCATCGTCCTCATCAGGTATTCTCTCCTGCTCAACTACTGTGACCAACAGAGTTGTTTCCCGTGGCAATAGTTGTTCCCAAATCACCTGAATATCTTGAGGCTCCTCCTCTATAGGCATCTGGGATCCTTCCTCCCTAGCCTGACTGGATTCTCCGACATTAGTCATCCTGACAACAAAACTTTTAAGTTTTAATTATTAATCATCATTACTCGACACTCATGAACACATAAGTTGTAATCACATAGGCACATAACTGTTTTATTACTTCTTCCTTAAAACTCGATAAGAGTTTATCACCACTATCTTTTCAAAGGTTACTTCCTAAGGCTTTTCCCCCACCAAAGGTTCATAACCTAAAGCTTTGATACCAACTTGTGACATCCCCAAATCCAGGTACTTCATTCCCATAGGATTTGGTCTTCACTTGATAAAAACATTCATATCTAACTACCCAATCATAATAAAATTGAATAATAAAACCTTCCCATTAAAGGATTACATTAACAAAAGATCTCCCAGGTTGTCTAACCTATAAATACAATCATTCAAATGCGGAATTTAAATAAGTTCATAACAATCATTAAAATAAAATCTGATAATAAAATATCAACATGTTACAAGTCTTCAATACTTGTTCATCTTTCCTTTTCCCTTACTGGTGCTAGGTACATCGACTTTCTCATCCTTAGCTATAATAGTTATATAAGCAAGAGTGAGTAAACAAAGCTCACTTGAAACAACAATGAATAAAAATCTTTACAACAACTGCCAAATAAGAGGCTCAATAGAAATGAACAATATGTTCTATCAACATTCTGATATATATAACTGAGGGTCCTAAGACCACGAACTATGTCCATAGTTATAAGTAATCTTTCAACTTAAACTTTAACAGTCATAAGACTATAGGGACTCCTCGTACTTAAGGGGATCAACCCTTCGTACAATGTATTGTGCACAAACATTTTAACGTTAAGCGTAAATTATCCCCTAATAATAGGGTTGTTCATCTCAGTATTTAGAGTACAAGTCCGCACCAAAGTAAGTTTGGTTTGGATACATTTCAAAGGTAATTTAGAATTCAATGGTCATCAACTAAGGATTAGTTGAATACAATATTGATAATGTTATGCTATGGAATAATCATAACTAAATCGACATTATAAATTAAGATCATGCTTTAGGAATAAACTAATAGCATAAACATCGAATAATCATAACGTTCCTTGCTTGAACAATATTAAGCCAAGGTTATTTAGAATTAAGTACTAAGCATGCATAATAAATAGTAAATTGAACGATAAAACTTGTTCAACATTGGTATATTAGAATATATAAACTTGCATGCTAGATAACAAGTTAAAGACAAGAATAACTTGTGTAATATAAAAATAAGATTTAGACAACTTCCATCATCATAAACAAACTAGATACAAGAACTTGCTCAATCGTAAGAATAAAATTGCACAATGTAATAATAATAGAACTAGCTCAACGAAAGTGTAGAGTTAGAAAACTTGCATAATGTAATTGAATTAGAAACAATAATTTGCTCAACGAAATAATAGATTTAGAGAACTTGCCTTGCTTGTAAGCTAAACCGTAACAACTAGAATCACAATACCCTATATATATGTCATCATGACATAATTAGTCACCACCACATTTTATACATAACTAAGTACATTCATCATGTAAGATTTGATTTTTAATCACATAATCAAATTACATTAGTAATAAAACTAGTTAATCTTTAATAACATGTTCATTCTTGGTGTAGAAATACTGAAATCATAATTTAACAGTCATACTATTAACACATAACAACTTTTTCAGACTTTGTGTAAATAAATCACACTCGTTTGACCATTCTCGCTAACTTCATGATGCCATTTCGCAGCTTTATACTCGGTGGTCATTGGAAACGTTGAAGCGTGATCGGTGTTTGCATGTCAAAGTCATAGGCCACTAAGTGGCGCTACTGGTGATGCGTTATGCCTTCATGGCATGAGAATCAGATCACGAGGTTGCCAACAAGCAAAGACCGAATTGCAGATTCCTCGACACGAACTTTAGCAATCACATGAACAAAGCCAATTTTGGCCTACAAGCTACTTTCTAACAAATGTAATTAATACATAATACATACATAAACTTCATACAAACATAATTTGAGGTCTCTTAACATGATTCTTCCCATAAAACAACATAAACATCGAATTTAAAACATCAAATTTCACTGTTTTTTTTATAAAACTTCACCTTTTGACTTTTTTAGTAAAAATCATCACCGTAGCTTTGTTTTTCAACCAAAACAATTAATTCAAACTACTTTGTTTTAGTTTATTCAGCTACTTTCGAAATCATAGTCAATATATATATATATATATATATATATATATATATATTAAACAACTAATTAAACCTTAGTTTTACTTTTAAACTAAGCTATATTCATATATATTCATATAAACTCACCATAATATGGTTTTCTTCACAAATTACATATATACATGAATTAATTCACCTATAAACTTATGAACACAGCTTTATAACAAATAATTTATCATATAAAGCCATATACAACACACAATTTATCCTTCACAAAGATTTTATAGAGAATTTTGGAAGAGAAGACAACTATAACTTTTGAAAATAAAAGAGTTTAGATGATACCTTAGTTTTAGAAGATGATGGCTATTCTTTTAATTATCGCTTTCTTTTCCCCAATTTCTCTCTCTAAATTTCTCCCAATTCTCTTTATTTTTCTCTCTAAAGTTTTCTTCTTCTCTTCTTTTTCTTCTTCTCGAGTCTTTCTTCCTAACTCTAACTTACGTACTAATAAAATATAACGTATATGATATAATATGTATTAATTATACAATATAAATATAGGTATAACTGATATCAGTTATAATTTTTTTTGAAAATCAAAAGCCATAAGGCTTGTTTGGCTAGCTAACTAAAAATAACCCATTAAATCTTACACCTTGTTTGGTAAACATATTTAAATTAAAGACTTAATATGCATTAAGCCTTGTTTGACAAAACTGAATTAAACTCCTTTAATTATTTATTTAACAAATAATTCACCAAAGTAAATCAAATCAATTTAAACAAATATCTATTCAACGATAAACATATCCATTAAATATTTATATAATTCAATAAATATTTAAAATTACAATTTAAAATTCTGGATTGTTACAGTATAAACCAAATATTGTTTTGATATTACATTTTTTGCAAATGTTGAGTTTTATTTTCCTTGTCCCAAATTGAGTGTCACCAAGTACATGAATAGCATGAAGCTAACTTACGTATTTTCCAAAAAGCTAGCAATCCTACTCTATTTTCATCTCAAAATCAACCAACTTAGATGGGGAGTGTGTGACGCCCCCAAAATTGGTATACATCACCCATCTTGAGTAGCCAAATACATGGTACAAAATTCAAATACAACTTAATAATACAGTTGTCGTGTAAAATATGACAAAACATAAACTGAGAGTTTTACTAAGAATATTGTCATCTAGACAATATCCACACTCAAAGGAGTCCTCATTACATTTATTATCACACTATTTAACAGAATAGTGAGGACTACTAATACTATCATCTAGACCGTCACTCAGTTCCCCGACTAGTCCCTACTACGTTCTCATTTCTTGAAGAGAACAATGAAAGCAAAAGGGTGAACTCAACTAGCCCAATAAGAAACATTATGACTAAGATAATACAGAATAAAATTGTTAGCCTTCAACAGTGTTAAACTGATAAAATATAACAAACATCAAGTTTAACTGCAGCGGAACAAGCAATCCATTAAAAGAGTCAAGTAAAGAATAAAATCTACTATCTTTTATGATTTAAAATGTTTTTCATCAATTTTATCATTTGAGACTCAACTTAATAAATAATCCACATCATCCCCGCACTACTACCAATGATATTAATTAGTATCACGACCACAAATTATCCATGCACTACTGTGCCAAGGATATTCGTGTATTCATCAATCGTCGTGATCATGCCAACAAGCATCCATCAATGCACTATGGGCCAATGAGGACTTTTACCACATCATTTGTAACATTACGGTACTGATTATACCGAATAATCTCTCGGTCATAATCATACCAAGTCCATCTATGCACTACAGAGGCCATGTATGACTTTTAACATAATATAAACATGAGGATGATGACAATGATATAAGAATTCAATAAAACAAGTTCAAGAATTAATTTATCCAGAACCAATAACGTCCCAAATTGTCAACATGATAACGCTTTGTGGAGTAAAATTCAAGAATGCTCGTAAGAATATTTCCACGAAAAGATCTTGGATGAAGCGCAAATATTCGGATATTCTACTAATTTTATGGAGTATAGAATCCAAAACTCTAACCAACCGAGTATAATAGAATATATGAAACGCAAATGGATTTTCACCGCTATGCAAGAATCCACGATACTGCATCATTTCCACAACTTAATAAGGAATGAATACAAAGGATCATTCACCATGCATGTGGTAATCCACATGACAGCGAGGTTATTCTAACAGAATAATAAAGAATGGAATAACAGAAGAATTCACCGTGCATGCGATAGATCGCGTGAGGTGTTATTCCCAATAGAATAATAAATAATGGAACCAAGTCATGCATAAACGCACAGACAGGATATTCCGACAGAATAATAAATGATGGACCCAGGTCATGCGTAAACGAACAAAAAGGATATTCCGCCAGAATAATAAAGAATGGAACTGTGTCATGCAGAACGCATGAAAGGATATTCCGACATAATAATAAAGAATGGAATAACAATAGAATTTTACCATGTATACGGTACTTTGCACAAACAGGTTATTCCAACATAATAATAAAGAATGGAACAATGACTCTTATGAGTATTTGAAAGAAAATAATTTTCTTCATGAATACGAAAGAAATAATACCTCTTCTTAGTAAAAGAAGAGTATTCCGAAATTTGTAGTATGAGGATATTCTTGAAGAAAACTTACACTACGCTCAAAGCTTCTTAAAACTCTAAAGAAATACGCCAAGATTATAGAGAGAATTTTACAACTTACGGTGTGATTTCAATTCTAACTAAGCATCCTATTTATAGGAAAATAGAAAGGATATTATGCAATAAAATATAATATATATATATATATATAAATATATTTTATTTAAAATCTAATAAAATAAATAACTTTATAAAAGTATTCAATTTTATATAAAAAGATTTTACTATGCAAAAATACTATGCATAATAGAATATAATATATTCTATTTATAGTCTAATAAAATAAATAACTTTATAAAAGTATTACATTTTATATAAAAGATTTTACTATGCATAATAGAATATAATATATTCTATTTATAGTCTAATAAAATAAATAACTTTATAAAAGTATTTTGTTTTATATAAAAGCTTTTCTGCTTTTATTACATTAATAATACTAATAAAACAAAATTTATATATAATATATATTGAAGACCCCAAATTATTAATAAATGAAATTTATTTTCCTCTATTTATTATTTTGAAATAGTAAGGGTTGATTTGATTAATGTGGATAGTTATGGGTAAAATCGCAAATATTTGAATAAGCAAGTGGTTATAAAATATTCATTATTGTTAAGAATATTACGTTTGTTCGGAATATTCATTAAATGCTTTGTCGGGGAATATTAAATGCGACGGCCTTGAGTCTTTTTATGGGCCCTATAACGAAAAAGCGATTGGATGAAGAAAACGACAAATATAAGTTGTTTATAAATAACGGCGTAGTTGTTATTATTATCACTCGTTGGAATACCCGGTGGTTAAAACACACTAATACGCGTTGTTGAACAGTAGCACACGGTATTGCACCAATTATTGATTCTTACGTAAGAAGGCACTACTCAATAATGGTTACAGTAATTACTGTTTAGTATTTTATTTTATTGATTCAATAATTGTTGCATTGATATTTTATATTACTGTTGTTTCAATAAATTGTCATTACATAGTATTTTCCATTATCTGACAATACTTCATATTATCTGAATAATATTATTGGATAACATTATTGGCGATGTCTCAGAAAGTTACGTCAAGGAGAGGTTTGGTCACCTAATTGCGGCGCGATGAAGGAGAGATCCTTATTGAAAGCCCCCTCTTTCCTAAAAGTATTCGTCATATGAAGGAAGTGGAGTTTATTAGACTGGAGCAGAATAACATGAAGGAAGTGGAGTTTATTAGGGATCGAGCGAGAATAACATGACGGTGTCCCAAAGACGAGGCGAAGTTCGTGGAGTTATCCGTGTTTGCACCTCATTTGGTGGAGAATGAGGAACGATGACGCGGATGTTTCAGAGGTTTGAAACCCGTCATACGTCAATATCTCATTTCTCATAAATTTTCTCTATTCGGATATGTTGTCAATGGGGCTCGGTTGTTAGGCGAGATAACGAGTACGCTCAACCGAGGGACCATAACCGAGGATCATCTAGAAGATAGCAATCATCGTAATAACGATAACCGGTGGAGAAAGAAGAATACGTACAAAGGCGGTAACCACTCTGGTGGTAATCGTGGCCATGAAAATAGAAGAAGCGAGTTAGGAGGAGATTTTAAAAGAGGAGATTTAACAACGACCATGTGAAAGACGATCTTACGGCGTAAAGAATCGGTTCTAAGGAGGAAAACGACCACCGGTTATATGCTACAAATGCGGAAAAGAGGACATATCAATCCAAACCGCCCACAACAGTTCAAGGTATGCTATAATTGTGGAAAAGAAGGACATATCGCTCGAGAGTTATACGGTAGCGAAACCCAGTCAAGCGGAATGGTGACTCAAAAAGGATGTCCCGAAGGTCAAAGTCAACGGTTCTGGAAGAGCGTTTGTCGTGACCTGGTCAAAATACGAGGAACCCAAACGGTTAGCACGGGTTAGTTAATTATAAATTCTTGCAAAGTTTATACCTTACTAGATCTAGGTTCTACCCATTCTTTTATCTCTCTTGCTTATGCGCTCAAGGTTTGAACTTGACTACTGAGAAATTAGACTTTGACCTATTTATGGAGAATCCGTTAGGAGAAACTTTCATTACATCCGTTGTTTAGAAATCTTGCTTGATTCAAAGTTAGCACTATCACATTACTGTTAACCTTATTTCTATAGAGATATTTGCTTTTGATGTGATATTAAGGTTAACTACTCGTCACGCCGAAATTGATTACTTTCGTAAGGTTGTTAGTTTTCATATTCTTAAGCAACTTTGTTATTCAATTCAAGTAATCAAACCATTGTAGTCAAACATTTTCATATCAAGCCATGAAGTCATTCGTTTATTACGGATGTCAAGTTTTCTTAGTCCATGTTATGGATTTGAATAAAGACACGCCGATTTGAATAATATTCCTATTGTTATTGATTTTCACGGCGTATTTCTGAAGAATTTCTTGGCTTACTCCCAAAGCCTGATATTAAATTTTGTATCGACTTTGAACCCGGTACAAAACTCATTTCTAAAATCTCATATCGAATGGCTCCTATTGAACTCTAGGAGTTAAAAATTCAACTATAGAATTTGGTACCTAAGCCTTTATCTGGTGACTTCCTTTGTGGAATGCACTGAAGCCAGACTCTCCGTAGGGGACACCATATTCGTGCGATAGTAAACTGATAGGTGTCATTGTAATGTGCTATCCAAGGTTGGGATATGAGTCACAGTTGAGAACAACCTAAGTCGGTAATCGAAATATGTAGCTTTCTAGGCTTAGTTGGTTATTATGGGAGATTCGTTGAAGGATATTCTCGAATCGCTATTCCATTAACGCAGCTGACTCGTAGAGATACAAAATTCGAATAGAGCAAGGAATGTGGGAAGAGCTTCAAAGAACTCAAGAGGAGACTCATTTCAAGACATGTTCAACCATGCCATCCCGGAAAAGCGAACGTGGTAGGCGACGTGTTGAGTGAAAGATCATATACAAGTCTGAGTACGATATTGTCAAAGACTCATTTCGTATAATTTACAAATAATAGAGATAGAGATGAAAACTCTAGGTACCCACGTGATGATATACGAGTATAATCGACTTTAATCGATAAAGTTAAAGCTGTTCAAGCTACACACCGGAGCTGATGAATTTGAAGAATGAGGTGCAAGAAGTTGTTATTTCAAAAGCGAGAATCGGTGAGGTGTGGAAAGCTCAAACCTTTGATTTATTAATCCATTTAAAATTCTCGATCGAATAGAAGCCGTGGCCTATAGACTGCGTTTTATATGCCAAGTATGACGGCGTGTTCATAACATTTTTCACGCATCGATGTTACGTAAATATGTGGACGACCCTTAACCACGTCATTGAGTTAGAACCGACGAGATAGTCAAGACTTAACGACGAGGAGGTACTGTCAAGATCTTGGATAGGAAAGAACATGTCCTATGTGCACCGAGGTTATACCACAAGTTAAGGTTTTGTGGAGAAACCATGCTATTGAGGAAATGACCTAGGGTTGGAAACGAAATGAAAGCGGGTATTCTCATCTTTTCGAAACACCAGTACGTCGTCAATTTCGAGGACGAAATTTCATAAGGAGGGAGGTTGTAAGACCCCAAATTATTAATAAATGAAATTTATTTTCCTCTATTTATTATTTTGAAATAAGTAAGGGTTGATTTGATTAATGTGGATAGTTATGGGTAAAATACGCAAATATTTCAATAAGCAAGTGGTTATAAAATATTCATTATTCACCATTTTGTAAAATAATGTATCAATAAATGTGATGAGGATTTATTTGAGTATAGATATTGTCAGAAGATAATATTTGTATTCAAACTCACGCATTTCTTGTTGTAATAATAAAGTTGTAGTTGTTTACGTACCATGTATTGACAACTTAGAATAGTGATGTATACCTATTTTGGGGCGTCACAGATTGGTATCGGAGCTTGAGGATATGATCTGCAGGTGAGATGGGGAATAGAACTAGGAGGGAGAGGCAGAGTAAATTTAAGCTAGTGTGTCCTACCTAAGCTTATTTTTTTTAGTTGGTCGAGTATAAAGATATTATGTGATATATTGATTTTCTTAATTAACCCTTGTTTTATGGCTGATATTTAAGAATGTCGATGAGAATATTAACAATGGAAATGAGGCCGTGGAGACGCTGTACTCACCAACGAGGAGAAGCGTGCAGCAGTGGCAATGTTCCTCTCGTGAACAACACCACTTTGAGCGAGATGATGAGCGAGGGATGTTTAGAAGCTTTTTGCGGTTCATGCAAAATCGACGAGGAGACTTCGTGTTCAAAATACTGAGGAGAAATGATAGCAATTCACGGTTGTCACAAATGCAAGCAGTTCAAAGAGTTGGGACCACGAATTTAAGGGAAAGCGGATCCGATCATGGCGGAAACATGGGTCAAAGCAAATTACCAAGATATTCGATGTTTTGGGATGCGGAGGAATAGAAGGTTCCATTCGCCACCTTTATGTTCCAGTGGCGAGGCGGACACCTTGGTGGAGTGCATGAAGCGTACCCCATCCAACCGCTTTTCGGCATGTCTTGGGAGACGTTTGAAACTATTTAATGACAAATACTTTCTGAAAATGTTAAATCATATGAAGGAAGTGGAGTTTATTAGACCGAACAGTAACAACGTGGCCAAGTGTCTCGATGCGAGGCAAAGTTTGCGAGTTATCGGGTTTGCACCTCATTTGGTGGAGAATGAGGAGCGTATGTGCGGATGTTTCTTAGAGGTTTGAAACCCGATATCGTCGATTATCTCATTTCTCATAAATTTTCTCTCTATTCGGATGTTAAACAGGCTCAATTATTAGGCGAGATAACGAGTACTGCGGTCAATGAGGGACCACAAACTGAGGATCGTACCGAGAGATAGCGATCAATGAAATAATGATAACCAATGGAGAAAGCAGCAGACGGACAAAATGGTAACCACTGGTGGTAATCATGGCCATGAAAATAGAAGAAGCGAGTCGGGAGGAGATTTTAAAAAGAGGAGATTTAACAATGACCATGTGAAGACGACGGTCTTGCGAAAGAATCGGTTCTAAGGGAGGAGAACGACCACCCCATCATATATTACAAATGCGGAAAAGAGGGACATATCACCAAACCGCCCACAACAAACAAGGTATGCTATAATTGTGGAAAGGAAGGACATATCGCTCGAGATTATCGATGGCGAAACCTAGTTCGTGGGGATGGTGACTCAAAAGATCGTCCCGAAAAAGTCAAAGTCAACGATTAGGGAAGAGCGTTTGTTGTATTTGGTCATAATGCGAGAACCCAAACGAGGTGATCACGGGTAAGCTATTTATAAATTCTTGCGAAGTTTATACCTTACTTAATCTGGGTGCTACCCATTCATTTATCTCTCTGCATGTGCTCAACGTTTAAACTTGACTCAGGAGAAATTAGACTTTGACCTATCTGTGGAAACTCAGTTGGGAGAAACTTTCATCACATCCACTGCTTATAAATCTTGTTTGATTCAAGTTGGCACCATCACCTTACACATTGACCTTATCTCTTTAAAGATACTTACTTTTGATGTGATTTTAGGGATTGATTGGTTAACTACTCATCATGCCAAAATTGATTGTTTTACGTAAGGTTGTTAGTTTTCATATTCTAACCAACTGTTATGCAATTCAAGCAACTTAACCATTAAAATCAATCAACATCATATCTAATCATAAAGCTATTCGTTTATTGAAAAATGGATGTCAAACTTTCTTAGCCCATGTTATGGATTTGAATAAAGACACGTCAAATTTGAATTATATTCTGTTGTTATTGACTTTCATGACATATTTCCGGAAGAACTTCCCGTCTACCCCCGAATGTGAAGTTGAATTCTTTATTGATCTTGAACTGCATAAAGCCCATTTCTAAAACCCCATATCGAATGGCTCTATTGAACTTGAGGAGTTAAAGGTCCAACTACGAGAATTGTTGGACATCGGTTTCATAAATCCCTAGTACATCTCCTTGGGGTGCTCTGTTTTATTTGTAAAGAAGAAAGACGGGAGTATGCGACTTTGTATTGACTATCGGGGAATTGAACCATGTCACCATCAAGAATAGGTATCCTCTACCTCGTATTGATAACTAGTTTGACCCGATTCTGAGGGGCACAATTCTTTTCAAAAATCGATCTTCGCTTCTTGGATATCATCGGTGAAGATTAGAACTCGAGGATATTCAAAGACGCCTTTAGAACTTCGATGCGGGCATTATGAATTCTTAGTCATGTCTTTCGGAGGATGACTAATGCTCTCTTGACTTTCATGGATATGATGAGCCAAGTATTCAAGGAATATTTGGATCGGTTTGTTGTTGTCTTTATTGATGACATCCTTATATATTCAAAAGTCGTGAAGATCATGAGCACCATTTGAAAGTGGTACTCGAAAGGCTTCGTGAAAACAAACTATATGCCAAATTGAAGAAATGCGAGTTATGGCTTGAGGAAGTAGCATTCCTTGGGCGCGTGGTGTCGAAACATGGAGTATCTGTTGATCCGTGAAGATTGAAGCAATCTGAAGTTAGAGCAACCGAAGTCGGTGGTGAAATACGTAGCTTTTGGGCTTAATTTGTTATTATGGAGATTAAGTGGAAGGGTTTTCTCGAATCGCTACTCCATTAACTTCAATTAACTTTCGGAAGGATACAAAATTCGTTTGGAGCGAAGAATGCGAGAAGAGTTTTCAAGAGCTTAGAGAGACTTATTTCGGCTTTGTTCTAACAATACCATCTGGTTCGGATGGATTTGTTATCTCTGATGATGCTTCGAGGTAAAGGGTTAGGATGTGTTCTCATATGCAACGTGGGAAAGTCATAGCTTTATGCCTCGCGACAACTTAAAAAGTATGAGAGGAATTATCCTACTCATGATCTAGAGTTAGCGGCCGGTCGTTTTCATGCTAAAGATATGGAGGCACTATCTATATGGGGAGAAAGTGGAGATATATTCGGACCATAAAAGCCTTAAATATTTCTTCACTCAAAAGAACTCAACATGCGGCGGCGACGTTGGCTCGAGCTATTGAAAGACTACGACCACACTATTCATACAATCCTGGAAAAGCGAACGTGGTAGCTGACGCGTTGAGTAGAAGATCATATGCAGGAACGAGTGTGATGATGTCAAGTATCTGCATAGAGCCAACTTTAATAGAAAAAGTTAAGGTTGCTCAAGCCGCAGGCCGGAGGCGATCGTATGAAGAAGAAAGTACAAGAAGGAGCTATTCCGGCGAGAATTGATGAAGAAGGAATACTTGAGTTCACTCTAGACTTTGTGTTCCTAACGACTTCGATTTGAAGTACAAGATTATGATGGAGGCACACAATACACCATTTGCAATCCATCCTGGAAGTACTAAAATGTATCGTGATCTTCGATATACATTTTGGTGGAACAATATGAAGAGAGAGATTGCAAAGTTTATCTCAATGTGTTTAACTTGTCAACGTGTAAAGGCGGAGCATCTAGTACCTAAGGGTCCGTTGCAACCACTTGAGATTCCAAAATGGAAGTGGGAACACATTACCATGGATTTAATTCACGGTCTTCCTACGGTTTCTCGGGCATCAATGCTATTTGGGTTATTGTTGATAGATTAACCAAGTCTGCTCATTTCTTGCCGATACGGGAGACTTATTCACTTGAACGTCTTGCTAGTATGTACGTGAATGAGATTGTGAGGTTGCATGGCATGCCTGTATCCATAGTTTCGGATCGTGACCCAAGATTCACTTCAAGATTTTGGGTTAGCTTGCAAAAAGCTATGGGCGCAGTTCTGATTCGATTCGGCATACCATCCTTAAGCAGACGGACAATCGAAAGGACTATTCAAACTCTTGAAGATTTATTAAGACTACTGTGTCCTAGACTTCAAGGGCGGTTGGGATAAGTATTTACCATTGGTGGAATTCTCCTACAACAACAAAGTTATCGAGGCGAAGTATAGGTGTAGCTCCATTTGAAGCATTATATGGACGAAAGTGTCGCTCTCTAGTTTGTTGGGATGAGGTGGGTGAAGCAACCTTTGTTGGGACCCGAGATTGAGTACGTATGACTACAAAAAAGATCCAAATGATTCGACAACGTATCTGAAACAAGGCACAAGATCGGCAAAAAGAGTTATGCGGATCTTCATCGAAAGGGCGTGGAATTTAGTGTAGGGGATCATGTATTATTGCGAGTTGCTCCATGGAAGGGAGTTACAAGATTTGGGAAGAGAGGAAAGCTCAATCCACGATTTATTGTTCCATTTCAAATTCTTGACCGAGAGTAGGAAATGTAGCCTATAGACTCGCGTTACCTCCGAGTATGTCTCGTGTTCATAATGTGTTTCACATATTTGTACTTCGTAAATATGTGAAAGACTCGAACCACGTTATAGAGTTAGAACCAGACGAGATAGCCGAAGACTTAACGTATGAGGAGGTACTTGTCAAGATTTTGGATAGGAAGGAGCATGTCCTACAGCTTGAAAGGTCATACCACAAGTTAAAGTTTTGTGGAGGAATCATGCTATAGAGGAAATGACACAGGAATTGGAAACAAAAATGAAAGCGAGGTATCCTCACCTTTTGAAACACCAGAATGCGTCGTCAATTTAGAGGACGAAATTTCATAAGGAGGGAGGTTGTAAGACCCCAACTTATTATTAATGAAATTTAATTTTCTCTATTTATTATTTTAAAATAGTAAAGGTTGATTTGATTAATGTGGATAGTTAGGGTAAAATACATAAATACTTCAAAATAAGCAAGTGGTTATAAAATATTCATTGTTGTTTGGGAATATTAGTTTGGTCGTGGAATATTCATCTTGTGTTGGGAATATTAAATGCGATGGTAGCGACCGTGTGTAATGGGCCCCATAACGAAAAACGATTGGATGAAGAAAACGACAAATATAAGTGGTTTAAAAATATAACAGAGCGTAGTTATTCTGTTAATCTTGTTAAAATACCGTGGTTAAAACACACGATGGCATGCGGTATTGCACCAATTATTGATTCTTACGTGAAGGCACTACTCAATAATGGTTACGATGAATTCTTGTTGAGTATTTTATTGAGTTAATAATTGCTGCGTTGATATTTTATATTCTTTGTTGTTTGATAATTGTCATTACACATGATTTTTCATTATCGAAGCAATAATTCATATTATCTGAATAATATTATTAGATAACATTATTGGCGAATGTCTAGAAAGTTACATCTAAGGAGGTTTGGTCACCTAATTGCTTGTCGAGAAGAAGAAATTCTTATTGGAAAGCCCCTCTTTCACGAGGCTGCACAGTTGTCGATATTGTGATTCTGTAATATTTATTGTGAATAATTAATTATTGATTCATATGATGAGGAAAATATTGATTTTATGTGGATATAGATGGAGAAAAATTTTAATGTGACAATTGTTGAAAATTGAAATTTTATCTTTTTACGATAAAATAATTCATTTAAATATATTATTATATTTTAATAATATAATAATGGTGATATTTTTACAACGAATGTGGGATATATGAGTATCTGAGGAGGAAGAGTATTTTTGTTGCAATAAATGTTTAAAACATGTTAAACATGTAATGGACCCCATTTATTTATTGAAATTTGATTATAGCACATAAAATCGCTTAGTTTGTGGATTTGGTCAATTTCTATTTGGAATTTGGAAAAACTTTCTTCTGCAAAGTTGTAGAGAATTGAATTTCCTATAAAAACTCATGAGATTCGAATTTTCTGATGAAAGAGCTATTTATTATGAATTATTGAAGTTTGAAGCTCAAAAATAATTGATTTTGGAAGTTTAAAATATTTAAAATTAGAAAATGTTTTTTCATTATGGTGTGTTACACATGTGGGTTGAATGAGCTGAATTCAGTTCTTGGAAGGTTGGCATAGGAAATTTTATTATAAATAATAATATTATATTAAATTTTACTTTGGTGTTCTAAGCATTTTCCTATTAATAGGGTGCTTGGGTTAGAATTGAAAATCACACGAAACTGAAGTTTTCTCTCTTTATATTATCGAACAGTATTCTTGTGAGTATTTTGAGTATACTTTGAGTATTGTTAGATGGTGCAAGTTCCCTTCAAAGACTATACACGGTATTCCAAATTAGAAGTACTAATCTTTCGAGGTAAGGGATGTTATTTTCTTCTCGAATGATATTATTTCTTGATATCATTATCTTTGAAATATTGGTTGAAATTTTTATCAAATTTGGAACTTTTCCATGTCGGGTTACTATTCATGAGTTACTATTCATGAGTTACTATTCACGAGTTACTATTCAGCGAGTTACTTATTCACGAGTTACTATTCACAAGTACTATTCATGAAGCGTGAAGATGTTTTTTTGGGAAATTTCTATCTTTTGGTGTCGGAGTTACTATTCACGTACTACGGCACTATTCACGATATCTGACACTATTCATAGAAAATAAAATTTCTTCTTTTTGTCCAAAATATCTATTACGGATACTAGCTTTGATTGTATCCATGTTTTGATCATTCTTGAATTTTACACCACTATATGATTATTTTGAGGTATTTTTGAACATGGATAAAACAAAGTACGAATCCTTAATCCTTAATCCTTAATCATTGTCATTTTGTTTCACTTGGATTCGTTTCTTTAAAAATATTTTCATCATCCTCGGTCTTAAATGATGATATTATTGAATATCTTTGGCATGTAGTGCGAGATGAATGATTTCTGAAGAATATCTTTGGTAGTAGTGCAAAGATGAGCAGTGTTTAGATGAACATGACCAAGTGATGAATATCTTTGGCTGTTTAGAAGTGCAAAGATGAATATTTGATTCGGATGTATATTGATTGATGTTACAAGGATAAAAGATAGACGATGAACTTTTAAATTCATACATAGAAGATAGTAGTTTGCATTCTCTACTTAACTCTTCTAATGAATTATTATTTCATTACGAATATTGATTTAAAATTTGTTGTCTATTGTATTCTATTAGATTTTTCCTGTTGAATACTAACGGTAATTTGTTGTATATTATCTTAGTCATAATATTCTTTCTTGGGCTAGTTGAGCTCACCCTTTCCTTTTGTTCCATTTTTCTTCTCGGGAGGCGAGAATATAAGCGAGTACAGTCGGGGTATGGAATGAAGGTTTTAGAAAGAATTGTTTAGTAGTCCTCACCATTTTTGTAAAATAATGTATCAATAAATGTGATGAGGATTTATTTGAGTATAGATATTGTCTAGAAGATAATATTTGTATTCAAACTCACAGTTTTACTATTGTAATAATAAAGTTGTAGTTGTTTCTGTACCATGTATTAACAACTCAGAATATGTGATGTATACCTATTTTGGGGGCGTCACAACAATAGCATCATTGCTATTTACATTATTTTCCTAAACTACTAAAGTTTCAGGACAACATCATCATCATATCCTATAGGTTACATAACACTTGGGATTTACATATTATTTAACATTTTATTAATCGCATAATAGGTACATTCCCTACGATGTCCTACTAAGATACTGCGTAGCCTTACGACGTTCTTCCTCCATAATTCGGATCATTATCCGGCGATCTAAGATGTACGAAGGCAGCGTCTCGAACTGAATCGGATAACCCATGACCCGATCTTGAGCTCGATTAATCACGGTGTTAAATACGTTATTCATCTCTTCCATCTTAATCCTATTTGCTTGTGCCTCTCTCTCTGCTATCCCGGCTCGTTGATAAGCTTCTTCGTACGCGTCTTCGGCTCTTGCCCTCTTAGTAGATTTTTCCTTCAGCTTGTTCTTAAGTTTTGCTATCTCTACTATCATTTGCTAGTTCTCTCCTTCAGTGTGGACAAGCTTTTCTTCAACATTAGTCAGGCGTTCATCTCGATCCTGGATCTCGTCGTCCTTTTGTGCCATCGAGGTCTATTGTTCAGCTACTATCTCTTGCAACTCCTCGACGGTATCTTGAAGTTCCACATTGCGATCGTATATACTTAAATCATGCACATACGGGCGACTATCGAGTTAAGTGAAAACTCTTCCTCCTCGTCCTCCTCATCCGACTATAAGCGACTTCAGCAGGTCCTCCTCATCCATCTCTATCTCATCGTCCTCATCGTAGTATTCTCTCACCTTTCGACTCATGTGACCAACAGAGTTGTTTCCGTGGCAATAGTTGTTCCCAAATCACCAAATATCTTCGAGGCTCCTCCTCTATAGGCATCCGGGATCCTTCCTCCCTAACTTTGACTGGATTCTCTCCGACATTAGTCATCTTGACAACAAAACTTTTAAGTTTTAATTATTAATCATCATTACTCGACACTCATGAGAGCATAAGTTGTAATCACATAGGCACATAATCGTTTTATTACTTCTTCCTTAAAACTTCGATAAGAGTTTATCACCACTATCTTTTCAAAGGTTACTTCTAAGGCTTTTTCCCCACCAAAGGTTCATAACCTAAAGCTTTGATACCAACTTGGACACCCCCAAATCCGGTACTTCATTCCCACGAGATTTGGTCTTCACTGATAAAAACATTCATATCTAACTACCCAATCATAATAAAATTGAATAATAAAACCTTCCCATTAAAGGATTACATTAACAAAAGATCTCCCGGTTGTCTAACCTTTAAATACAATCATTCAAATGCGAATTTAAATAAGTTCATTACAATCATTAAAATAAAATCGATAATAAAATATCAACATGTTACAAGTCTTCAATACTTTTCATCTTTCCTTTTCCTTCATCAAAAGTGCTAGTACATCGACTTTCTCATCCTTAGCTATAATAGTTATATAAGCAAGAGTGAGTAAACAAAAAGCTCACTTGAAACAACAATGAATAAAAATCTTTACAACAAGCGCCAAATAAGAGGCTCAATAGAAATGTACAATATGTTCTATCAACATTCGAAATATATAACGAGGGTCTAAGACCACGAACTATGTCCATAGTTATAAGTAATCTTTTAACTTAAACTTTAACATCGTAAGACTATAGGGACTCCTCGTATTTAAGGATCAACCCTTCGTACAATGTATTGTGCACAAACATTTTAACGTTAAGCGTAAATTATCCCTAATAATAGGGTTGTTCATCTCGATTTTTTAGAGTACAAGTCCGCACCAAAGTAAGTTTGGTTTGGATACATTTCAAAGGTAATTTAGAATTGAATGGTCATCAACTAAGGATTAGTTGAATACAATATTGATAATGTTATGCTATGGAATAATCATAACTAAATCGACATTATAAATTAAGATCATGCTTTAGGAATAAACTAATAGCATAAACATCGAATAATCATAACGCACCTTGCTTGAACAATATTAAGCCAAGGTTATTTAGAATTAAGTACTAAGCATGCATAATAAATAGTAAATTGAACGATAAAACTTGTTCAACATTGGTATATTAGAATATATAAACTTGCATGCTAGATAACAAGTTAAAGACAAGGATAACTTGTGTAATATAAAAATAAGATTTAGACAACTTCCATCATCATAAACAAACTAGATACAAGAACTTGCTCAATCGTAAGAATAAAATTGCACAATGTAATAATAATAGAACTAGCTTTCAGCGAAAGTGTAGTAGTTTAGAAAACTTGCATAATGTAATTGAATTAGAAACAATAATTTGCTCAACGAAATAATAGATTTAGAGAACTTGCCTTGCTTGTAAGCTAAACCGTAACAACTAGAATCACAATACCCTATATATATGTCATCATGACATAATTAGTCACCACCACATTTTATACATAACTAAGTACATTCATCATGTAAGATTTGATTTTTAATCACATAATCAAATTACATTAGTAATAAAACTAGTTAATCGTTAATAACATGTTCATTCTTGGTGTAGAAATACTGCAATCATAATTTAACAGTCATACTATTAACACATAACAACTTTTTCAGACTTTATGTAAATAAATCACATTATCGACCATTATTCTTTAACTTCATGTTGCTATTTACGATTTATCTTTATGAATTAGGCGTTAGAGCCGTGATCTTTAAATCTTTATGGTGCGATCATAGAGCCACTAAGTGGCGCTACTGACGATAAGCGTTAGCCTTCATGGCCGAGAATCAGATCATCTTGGCCGAAATAGCGACACCTAATTGCGATCTCGGCGACCAACTTTAGCAATCACATGAACAAAGCCAATTTTGGCCTACAAGCTACTTTCTAACAACATAATTAACACATAATACATACATAAACTTCATACAAACATAATTTGAGGTCTCTTAACATGATTCTTCCCATAAAACAACATAAACATCGAATTTAAAACATCAAATTTCACTGTTTTTTTTATAAAACTTCACCTTTTGACTTTTTAGTAAAAATCATCACAGTAGCTTTGTTTTTCAACCAAAACAATTAATTCAAACTACTTTGTTTTAGTTTATTCAATACTTTCTCGAAATCATAGTCAATATATATATATATATATATATATATATATATATATTAAACAACTAATTAAACCTTAGTTTTACTTTTAAACTAAGCTATATTCATATATATTCATATAAACTCACCATAATATGGTTTTCTTCACAAATTACATATATACATGAATTAATTCACCTATAAACATATGAACATAGTTTTATAACAAATAATTTATCATATAAAGCCATATACAACACACAATTTATCCTTCACAAAGATTTTATAGAGAATTTTGGAAGAGAATACAACTATAACTTTTGAAAAATAAAAGAGTTTAGATGATACCTTAGTTTTAGAAGATGATGGCTATTCTTTTAATTATCAAGCTTCTTTTCTCCCAATTTCTCTCTCTAAATTTCTCCCAATTCTCTCTTATTTTTCTCTGTAAGTTTTCTTCTTCTCTTCTTTTTCTTCTTCTGAGTCTTTCTTCCTAACTCTAACTTACGTACTAATAAAATATAATTATATATGATATAATATGTATTAATTATATAATATAAATATAGGTATAACTGATATTAGTTATAATTTTTTTTGAAAATCAAAAGCCATAAGGCTTGTTTGGCTAATAACTAAAAATAACCCATTAAATCTTACACCTTGTTTGGTAAACATATTTAAATTAAAGACTTAATATGCATTAAGCCTTGTTTGACAAAAGCTGAATTAAACTCCTTTAATTATTTATTTAACAAATAATTCACCAAAGTAAATCAAATCAATTTAAACAAATATCTATTCAACGATAAACATATCCATTAAATATTTATATAATTCAATAAATATTTAAAATTACAATTAAAATTACGGATTGTTACAATATAAACCAAATATTGTTTTGATATTACATTTTTTGCAAATCTTTGAGTTTTATTTTCCTTGTCCCAAATTGAGTGTCACCAAGTACATGAATAGCATGAAGCTAACTTACGTATTTTCCAAAAAGCTAGCAATCCTACTCTATTTTCATCTCAAAATCAACCAACATAGATGGGGAGTGTGTGACGCCCCCAAAATTGGTATACATCACCCATCTTGAGTAGCCAAATACATGGTACAAAATTCAAATACAACTTAATAATACAGTTGTCGTGTAAAATATGAAAAAACATAAACTGAGAGTTTTAATAAGAATATTGTCATCTAGACAATATCCACACTCAAATGAGTCCTCATTACATTTATTGTCACACTATTTAACAGAATAGTGAGGACTACTAATACTATCATCTAGACCGTCACTCCGTTCCCCGACTAGTCCCTACTACGTTCTCATTTCCTGAAGAGAACAATGAAAGCAAAAGGGTGAACTCAACTAGCCCAATAAGAAACATTATGACTAAGATAATACATAATAAATTATTTTTAGCCTTCAACAGTGTTAAACTGATAAAATATATCAAACATCAAGTTTAACTGCAGCGGAACAAGCAATCCATTAAAACAGTCAAGTAAAGAATAAAATCTACTATCTTTTATGATTTAAAATGTTTTTCATCAATTTTATCGCTGAGACTGAACTTAATAAATAATCCACATCATCCCTGCACTACGGCCAATGATATTAATTAGTATCACGACCACAAATTATCCATGCACTACAGGCCAAGGATATTCGTGTATTCATCAATCGTCATGATCATGCTAACAACTGTCCATCAATGCACTATGGGCCAATGAGGACTTTTACCACATCATTTATAACATTACGGTCATGATTATACCGAATAATCTCTGGTCATAATCATACCAAGTCCATCTATGCACTACAGGCCACAGATGACTTTTAACATAATATAAACATGAGGATGATGACAATGATATAAGAATTCAATAAAACAAGTTCAAGAATTAATTTATCCAGGAACCAATAACGTCCAAATTGTCAACATGATACTGCTTTGTGGAGTAAAATTCAAAAATGCTCAGAAGAATATTTCACGAAAAGATACTGGATGAAGCGCAAATATCCTGGATATTCTACTAATTTTATGGAGTATAGAATCCAAAACTCTAACCAACTGAGTATAATAGAATATATGAAACTGCAAATGGATTTTCACCCGCTATGCGGTAATCCACGTATACAGATCATTTCCACAACTTAATAAGGAATGAATACAAAGGATCATTCACCATGCATGTGGTAATCCACATAGATAGGTTATTCTAACAGAATAATAAAGAATGGAATAACAGAAGAATTCACCATGCATGCGATAGATCGCATAGACAGGTTATTCCCAATAGAATAATAAATAATGGAACCAAGTCATGCATAAACGCATTGCAGAATGGGATATTCCAATGAGAATAATAAATGATGGACCCAGGTCATGCGTAAACGAACAAAAAGGATATTCTGACAGAATAATAAAGAATGGAACCAGGTCATGCGTAAACGCACAGAAAGGATATTCCGACATAATAATAAAGAATGGAATAACAACAGAATTTTACCATGTATACGGTACTTTGCATAAACAGGTTATTCCAACATAATAATAAAGAATGGAATAACAGCTCTTATGAGTATTTGAAAGAAAATAATTTTCTTCATGAATACGAAAGAAATAATACCTCTTACCGTAAAAAAAGAGTATTCCGACTGGTAGGGCGAGGATATTCTTGAAGAAAACTTGCACTACGCTCAAAGCTTCTTAAAACTCTAAAGAAATACGCTCAAGATTATAGAAGATAATTTTCTGAACTTCTGGTGTGATTTCAATTCTAACTAAGCATCCTATTTATAGGAAAATAGAAAGGATATTATGCAATGAAATATAATATATATATATATATATATATAATATTTTATTTAAAATCTAATAAAATAAATAACTTTATAAAAGTATTCAATTTTATATAAAAAGATTTTACTATGCAAAATACTATGCATAATAAAATATAATATATTCTATTTATAGTCTAATAAAATAAATAACTTTATAAAAAGTATTACATTTTATATAAAAAGATTTTACTATATACACTATATAATAGAATATAATATATTCTATTTATAGTCTAATAAAATAAATAACTTTATAAAAGTATTTTGTTTTATATAAAAAGCTTTTCTGCTTTTATTACATTAATAATACTAATAAAACAAAATTAATATATAATATATATATATAAACATCCGTGGCTTCATAAAAAGACACCTCAATATATTTAACAACATTTATTATCATTATTATAATTCATAATATTAATCGACTAGGTCGTTCCCAGGAAAGAGGGGGCTTTCCAATAAGGATTCCTCCCTATTGGCGCGCAATTAGGTGATAAAACCTCTCCTTGGCAAAACTTCTAGACATCGTTAATATTGCAAATAATAATATTAATAACTCTGTCATCTCAATTATTGATTTAATAATATATAAAATATCGACAATAATAAAATCAAATAACGTGAGATACTATGCAACAATTACTAAAGAAATAATTGAACAAAACTGAGTGACTTCTCACGTATGCATCAATAATCAATACCGTGTGCTACTATGCAACTACGTGTATTACTGTACTTTTAACACCGGGTGTTTCAACAGTTAACGGTAAAACTTCCGCCGTTATTTTCATTAAAAAATTTTGTCGTTTTCTTAATCCAACAATAATTCCATTGTAGGGTCCACCAATGATTGTGTCGTTGTACGAATATTTCATGTTAAAACGAATATTCTCCGACCAATCGAATATTATATAACAACTTGCGTACTTTGCAAAATTTATAAATATAACCCACAATTATAACATTATATAAAATCCACACCATAATATTCAAAAAAATATTTTGAGAAATTTAAATCTTTATTCATAAAATTTGGGGTCTCACAATCTCCCCTCCTTATGGAATTTCGCCCTCAAAATTTATGTACGTACCTGGTATGCCAAACAGATGAGGATACCTTGACTTCATTTCAGATTCTAACTCTTAAGGTATAACCTTTGAGTGTTTAATACGATCCTTTTTATCCAAGATTTTAATAGGTACATCTTCATACGTTAAATTATCCTCTATCTCATCCGGTTCTAAATCAATAATGTGGTTCGGGTCGTCCACATATTTACGTAACATCGATATGTTAAAAACGTTATGAACACGTGATATACTTGGCGGTAAAACGAGTCTATAAGCCACAATTCCTACTTAATCGAGGATTTCAAATTGACCAATTAAATCGAGGGTTGAGATTTCCTCTCTTCATCAATTCTTGCTTCTAGTATAACACCCTCTTGAACCTTCTTCTTCACATTCATCAGCTCTGAGTATGTAGCTTGCACGACTTTAACTTTATCGACTAAAGTCGGTTCTAATCATATATTTGTTATCTTCACATAGGTTTGTATATTCACACTTGTAAACGCATACGATCTTCTACTCAATGCGTCAGCTACCACGTTCGCTTTTCCACGATGGTATTGAATGGTACGATTGTAATCTTCAAAAGCTCGAGCCAACGTCTTTGGCGCATGTTACGTCCATTTTTGAAGAAATATTTAAGGGTTTTAGAAATGGGGTTTTCTACTGGGGTCAATACAAAATTCGATTTCACGCTCTAGGGTTAGGCTAAGAAGTCTTCCAGAATACGCCAGGAAATTTATTAACAATAGAAATATCATTCAAAACTGTGACTCTCATCCAAGACTTGATAATAGACGTCACATTGATACTATCAACTTGTTCATCATTTCACGACGTCGCCTACAGAAAGTCTAGCTTTGGTGCATTCTACACAAGGAAGTCACCAGCGAAAGGCTCGAGGCTCTTTACTTATGACTTGATATGACAATGATTGATTTTAGTGGTTTGGTTGCTTGAATTCGTATAACAGGTTGGTTAGGAATATGAAAGCTAACAACCTTACGAAAATAATCAATTTTAGCATGCTGAGTAGTTAACCAGTCAATTCCTAAAATCACATCAAATGCAAGTATTTTCAAAGAGATACGATCGACAAGTAACGTGAAAGTGTCGATTTGAATCAAATAAGATTTATAAACAGTGGAGGTAACGAAGGTTTCTCCTAATGGAGTTTCAACAGATAAGTCAAAGTCTAATCTCTCCGGAGTCAAATTTAAACATTAAGCGCAAGCAAGAGAGATAAAAGAATGGGTAGAACCGGTATCAAATAAGGTATAGACTTCATAAGCGTTTATGATTAACTTACCCATGATAACTTTGTTCGGGCTCCTCGACAAACGCTCTTACTTAAACTAACAGCTTTGACTTATCTGAGACATCCTTTGGCATCACTATCCCAGCTGGACTTAACTTCACTACACGACAAAATCGAGCTAGGTGACCTTCTCTTCCGCAATTGCAACACGCTTTTGGATTGGTTCAGATAGTTTGGATGGATGTGTCCTCCGTCTCGATTTGAAATATACGACCGGTGGTCGTTCTTCTTCCTTTGAAACGGTCTTGCGATGTCATCGCTCTTTCCATCATTATTGAACCTTCTCTTCTTGAAATTTCCACTTCTATTATCTTAGCCATGATTACCACCGAAGTGATTACCATTCTTGGCATGATAATTTCCCCACGATGGTTATCATTGTTCGGATGGTGCGTTGCCACCGATATTTATTATTATCGTGTTGTTGGTCGTTGGCTTTTGGTTGTCTTGACTCATTATCACGCTCCAATAACTGAGCCCTATTCACAACATCTGAATATAAACAAAGTTTGTGAGAAATGAGGTATTGACGTATATCGGGTTTTAAACCTCTTAGAAACATTCACATCATTCGCTCTTCATTATCGACCAAATGGGTACAAATCGGGATAACTCGGCATACTTAGCTTCGTACTGCGACACAGTCATATTGTTTTGCTCCAGCTTGATGAACTCTACCTCCTTCATGTGACGAATACTTTCGGGAAAGTACTTGCCATTGAATAGCTCTTGGAACTTCTCCCAAGACATCTTGAGTCGTCGCCAGTCGAGTACGCTTTTACTGATTCCCACCAATGTCGCCTCTTCACACAATATAAGGGTGGCAAAGAGAACCTTTTGCTCCTCGGAACATCCCAAGACATAAAAAATCTTGGTGATCTTCTTTAACCACGTCTTTGCCTTAAGTGGTTCTGGCTTTCCCAAAAACTCCAGTGGTCCCAGCTCCTTGAACTGCTTAGCGGTGACCGACCGTGGGTTGCCATTATTTCCACCTATATTTTGAACATGAGTCTCTCTTACCTGATGTTTCATGAATTGCATAAAGCCTCTGAACATCCCATCGTTCATCATCTGATTGGTGTTGTTATTTACCTGAGGATTATTATCTTCCTGTTGCACATTATCCTAGGTATTGATCGTTGGTGACTTAACGGTCTCATGTGGTTCATTGTTGATCACAACATTTTCAGATGCCATTTTCAAACACTGTCACAAAATAAGGGTTAATTAATATATCACATATTATCCCTATACACTGACCGACCATTTAAAAACCAAATAAACTTAGGTAGGTCATACTAGCGAAGGAATTCCCCGTCTCTCCCCTCCTAGTTCTTGTCTCACATCTCAGCCAGGGATCATATCCCTAAGCTTTGATACCAACTGTAACGCCCCAAAAATTGGTATACATCACCCATCTTGAGTCGCCAAATACATGGTACAAAATTCAAATACAACATAATAATACAAATTTGTAAATGTAAAATACGACAAAACATAAACTGAGAGTTTTAATAAGAATATTGTCATCTAGACAATATCCACACTAAAAGGAGTCCTCATTACATTTATTGTCACACTATATAACAGAATAGTGAGGACTACTAATACTATCATCTGGACCGTCACTCCGTTCCCCGACTAGTCCCTGCTACGTTCTCATTTCCTGAAGAGAACAATAAAAGCAAAAGGGTGAGCTTAACTAGCCCAGTAAGAAATATTATGACTAAGATAATGTAGAATAAATTATCGTTAGCCTTCAACAGTGTTAAACTGAGAAAATATAACAAACATCAAGTTTAACTGCAGCGGAACAAGCAATCCATTAAAAGAGTCAAGTAGAGAATAAAATCAACTATCTTTTATTATTTAAAATGTTTTTCATCAATTTTATCGCTAAGACTCAGCTTAATAAATAATCCAAATCATCCCCGCTCTACAGCCAAGGATATTCATTAGTATCACGACCATAAATTTTCCATGCACTACGGGCCAAGGATATTCGTGTATTCATCAATGGTCATGATCATGCCAACAACTGTCCATCAATGAACTACGGGCCAATGAGGACTTTTACCACATCATTTGTAACATTACGGTTATGATTATACCGAATAATCCTTGGTCATAATTACTAAGTCCATCTATGCACTACAGGTCACAAATTACTTTCAACATAATATAAACATGAGGATGATGACAATAATATAAGAATTCAATAAAACAAGTTCAAGAATTAATTTATCCAGGAACTAATAACGTCCAAATTGTCAACATGATAATGCTTTGTTGAGTAAAATTCAAGAATGCTCAGAAGAATATTTCCACGAAAAGATACTGGATGAAGCGTAAATATCCAGGATATTCTACTAATTTCATGGAGTATAGAATCCAAAACTCTAACCAACTGAGTATAATAGAATATATGAAACTGCAAATGGATTTTCACCCGCCATGCGGTAATCCACATATACAGATCATTTCCACAACTTAATAAGGAATGAATACAAAGGATCATTCACCATGCATGTAGTAATCCACATAGACAAGTTATTCTAACAGAATAATAAATAATGGAATAATAGAAGAATTCACCATGCATGCGATAGATCGCATGCATGTGTTATTCCCAATGTAATAATAAAGAATGGAACTAGGTCATGCGTAAACGCACGTATGAGTGATATTAAAGCAGAATAATAAAGATTGGAACCGAATCATGCATGCCAATGCGCATGCATAAGATATTCCAACATAATAATAAAGAATGGAATAACAACGAATTTCACCATGTATGCGGTATTTACAGATAAAATAAAGTTATTCCAACATAATAATAAAGAATGGAACAACAACTCTTATGAGAATTTGAAAGAAAATAATTCTCTTCATGAATACGTGAAAATAATACCCCTACTACCGTAAAGAAGAGTATTCAATTTGGGTAGGCGAGGATATTCTTGAAGAAAACTTGCACTACGCTCAAAGCTTCTTAAAACTCTAAAGAAATACGCTCAAGATTATGAAGAGAATTCTCCGAACTTCTAAAGTGTGATTTCAATTCTAACTAAGCATCCTATTTATAGGAAAATAGAAAGGATATTATGCAATAAAATATAATATAAAATATATATATATATATATATATTATTTAAAATCTAATAAAACAAATAACTTTATAAAAGTATTACATTTTATATAAAAAAGATTTTACTATGCAAAACACTATCTTGAGTGCACTATGCAACACTATGCATAATAAAATATAATATATTCTATTTATAGTCTAATAAAATAAATAACTTTATAAAAGTATTACTGCTTTATATAAAAAATTATTTTACTATAAAAAACACTATGCATAATAATATATAATATATTCTATTTATAGTCTAATAAAACAAATAACTTTATAAAAGTATTACATTTTTATATAAAAGCTTTTCCATTTTATTACATTAATAATACTAATAAAAACAATTTATATATATATATATATAAAAATATCCGTGACTTCATAAAAAGCACCTTCAATATATTTAATAACATTTATCATCATTATTATAATTCACAATATTAATCAACCGTGTCGTTCCTGTGAAAGAGGGGCTTTCCAATAAGGATTCCTCCCTATTAGCGCGCAATTAGGTGACCAAACCTCTTCTTGGCAGAACTTCTAGACATTGTTAATATTGTAAATAATAATATTAATAACTCTGTCATCTCAATTATTGATTTAATAATATATAAAATATCGACAATAATTGAATCAAATAACGTGAGATACTATGCAACAATTACTGAAGCAATAATTGAACAAAACTGAGTGACTTCTCACGTAAGCATCAATAATCAATATCGTGTGCTACTATGAAACCATGCGTATTACTGTACTTTTAACTTTCGTCGTTATTTTCATAAAATATTTTTGTCGTTTTCTCAATTCGACAATAATTCCATTGTGGGGTTCACCAATGATTGTGTCGTTGTACGAATATTCCCTGTTAAAACGAATATTCCCCGACCAATCGAATATTATATAACAACTTGTGTACTTTGAATAATTAATAAATATTACCCACAACTATAATATTATATCAAATCCACACCATAATATTCAAAAAAATATTTTGAGAAATTTAAATCTTTATTCATAAAATTTGGGGTCTCACGGAGTGGGATTCATGAGTGGAATCACCAACTCTCTCTTATCCATTATGCATTCTTGAAATTCTTTGGTTTGATTTGGGAGGTAATCACATTATCTAGGTAACCATTATTCTATAATTGAGAACTTCATCCTTCCTTGTTGCAATTGCTGAGAATTCATTGCTAAGGAACTTGTAAGGAGTGAGTGTATTGCTGCCCAATTACTTCAAGAGGTATGAAAATCCTAATTGTATTCTTTATTGGGTTTTATCAAAATCTTAGGAATTAATTGAATTCCTTGTTAGTTAATGTGAATTAACATGCCATGATATGTTTATGATGTATGTTTATATGTTTGAACTCTTAAATGTTGGATTGGAACATGTTCAAACTAAAAAGAATCAAAGTGGTTAAGGCTCGCAAAGCAGCAGTATGTTTTCGCTTACAGTGCGGGCATGTACGATTGTGCCCTATTTGTACTATAGTGCAAGTAAACCGCAATATGCCCATAATCAGTTTCTGGTTTTGCTTGAGTTATGTGTTGAAAATTTGATGTTATGACTTAGATACATACCTATAAAGGAGTATAGCATGTTATGTAAGGTCTTCTTGTGTAGTATGAAGTAATCAACTTAGATTAGTAAGGAAGTTGTAGCAAAACTTAAAGTTTTCAAAACTAACCTTGTGGAAAAACTTGTGTTCACGAGTTCTGAACTTAGTGACTCATGTACTTGACTGATATGGAACCTAATTACGCATGATTTATGATGTATAGTGTCTTTATCATGATTAAACTTGATAAGCTTGGTGCTAGAAAGAAAAGCTTAGTATAATAAGCTAATGGACATGAATGATTACAAGATATAGTTTCTGATTTTGAAAAGAGATTATCATAACTTATTTACTTATGATAAAGGTTTTAGATTTGTCTTATGTGTGTTGGATTGCACCATTCGTGCTAATATGATTTCAAAGACAACCTTGAATATGTTTTCAAACTTAAGTTGCATATTATGTGAGTACTTATATACTAAAGTAGTAAGGTGTCATGTTATGGCTATTATATCCCTAGATATGATACTTATGTATTGAGTATGATGGTTACATGATTTTTATGTTTTAATGACATATAAATTGTAAGTTAAACTTGTAGAAGTAAACTCAAGTATGGTCATGTCCTATGTGAGAACCTCGAGCATATATGTATGTTAAAGTATAAATTATTGGTATGATTAGAGTTGGACTGAAAGTAGGATGCAAAGCTCAATCCTAGTCTGGCTAGGGGACAGCGCAACTATAAGACCCCAACTTGGTAATTTGCACGACAATTGTAATAATGAAGTTGTAGTTTTCTTTCTGTACCATGTATTTGGCGACTCAGAATGGGTGTTGTATGTGACGCCCCCAAAATTAGGTATACGTCACCCATCTTGAGTCGCCACTTACATGGTACATAAATTCAAATACACTTACTAATATAACTGCTGTGTACAATACGACATAAACTATGAGTTTGAATACAAATATTGTCTACTAGATATTATACAAACTCAAAAGGAGTCCTCATTACAACTATTATCACACTATTTCACTGAATAGTGAGGACTATTAATGCTATCCTCCGGACCATTACTTCGTTCCCCGACTAGTCCCACCTATGTTCTCATTTCACAAGAGAACAAAGAAAGAAAGGTGAGCTCAACTAGCCCAAGAAGAAATATTATGACTAAGATAATGCAAAATAAATTATCATTAGCCTTCAACAAAGGTGTTAAACCGATAAAATACAATAGACAACCAGTTTAATCTGCTGACGAATAAGCAATCCATTAAAAGAGTCAAGTAGAGAATAAAGTCTACTATCTTTTAGGTTTTAAAAGGTTTTCATCAATTTTTATCACGGCTGAGACTTCGACAATAAATAAACCACCACATCTAATCATCCACTCGCACTACGATCCAAGGATTTTCATCAAATTATCAATGGTCATGATTATATACCGAATCACCCCTGGTCATAATCATACCAAAAATTATCCATCAACGCATTACAGGCCACTTTGAGGACTTTGTCACATCATTTATATCAAGTCATGATTATACTAAATGATCCTCGGTCATAATCATACTAAGTTCATCTATGCACGTAAACCAAAGATAACATAATATAACATGAGGATGATGTCAATGACATAATAATTCAATAAAACAAGTTCAAGAATTATTTAATCCATGAATTATTAACGTCCAAATTGTCAACATGATCTTTGTTTTCGTAGAGTAAAATTCAAGAATGATCGGAAGAATATTTTCATGAAAGATCTTTGGATGAAACGCAAAATATCAAGGATATTCTACTAATTTCATGGAGTATAAAGTCAAAGTTTTAACCAACCGGGTATAATAAAGAATGGAATAACAAAAGAAATCACCATGCATGCGGTGCCATGCATGACGAGTTATTCCAACATAATAATAATAACGGAACAGGTCGGTGAAATTCACAATCGGCGTGATGTTCCAATGTAATAATAAAGATGGAACCCGAGATCCTGTAAAAAACACGATAGGATATTCCAACCGAGAATAATAAAGACGGAACGGTCCGGTGTAAAACACACATGCATGGATGTTCCAACGAGAATAATAAAGATTTTAACGAGTCCTGTAAAAAAACACATGCAGATGTTCCAACGAGAATAATAAAGATTTTAACCGAGTCCTGTAAAACACATGCATGTGATGTTCCAACGAGAATAATAGAAGAATGTCACCAAGTATAGGGTAAATCACAGACATCTGAGTTATTCCAATGTAATAATAAGCAATGGAATAACATAAGGATTTCACCAAGTATAGGGTATCTGGCATGATCTGAGTTATGTATAGGGTATGCCACTTTTACGGTGTTATTCCAATGAAATAATAGTGAATGGAATAATGAAGTTCTCTTCAAGAAGAAAGAATAACACCCTTCTAGTAAAAAGAACCTAATATAGAAGTAGTGAAGTAGCGTAATACTCTTCTTCTTTCTATAATTTTCTCTCTATAACTTCTCTATATAATTTCTCTCTCTGAGTTTCAATGAATTAAGTAAGAAAATAGTGAAGGAATGAGCTTCTATTTATAGGAAAATGGAATGCATAGTAACTAATCCATGAAACGGTCCGTTTGATTTACTTTAATCTGACGGTCCATATTTAAAGAAAAATCTTTAAATAAAATATAATATATTCTATTTATATAAAAACATTTTACTATGCAAACACTATGCAATACTATGCAAAACACTATGCAAAAACACTATGCAACACTATGCATAATAAAATATAATATATTCTATTTATGAATAACTTTAATAAAATATTCTATTTTATATAAAAGATGTTTCGCTTTTATTACGTTAATAATAATGAATAAAACAAAACGTCATTATCGCTTATAATAATTCATATTATTAATCGACAATAATGGAATCAAATTGGTGACTTCTCACATAAGCATCAATAATCAATACCGGTGCTACTATGCAACCACACGTGACATCGTGACTTTTACTACCGAGTAGTTCAACAATAACCATGGTAAAACTTCCGCCGTTATTTCAATAAAATATTTTGTCGTTTCTCAATCCAACAATAATTACATTGTGGGTCCACCAATGATTGAGTCAGTTATGCGAATATTCCCTCGCTAAACCGAATATTCCCCGACCAATCGAATATAATATAACCACTTGCATACTTTGCAAAATTTATAAATACTACCCACAACTATAATATTATCTCAAATTCATACCATAATATTAAAAAAATTATTTTGACAAAATTTAAATCTTTATTGATAAAATCAGGATCTCACAATCTCCCTCTTATGGAATTTAAGCCCTCGAATTAGGGAATGCATACGACTGTATGATAAAAGAAGTGAGGATACCTTGAATACCTTTATCGTTTAAAATATTAAATTCATCTTTGAAATCTGGCCAAAGCTATTCATTAACAATTCATCTTTGCACTTGCTGAAAGCAAAGATATACAACTGTAAAATCAATAATGCTAAGACGTAGCGACAATAGTATATCACCACACGAATTATCCATGCACCAACGGCCAAGGATATTCGTGTTTTCAATCTGATTATGATTATACCGAACAATCTTCAGTCATAATCATACCAAGTCCATCTATGCACGTAAGCCACGTATGACTTTGAACGCATCCATGAATTAATATTTCATTCACGAGACTCAAATTTCGAATAATTAATCCACATCATCGAATCATCCCCGCACTACGTGCCGAGGATATTCATTAGTATCACGACCACAAATTATCCATGCACTACGGCCAAAGATAATTGTGTTTTCAATTACGGTTATGATTATACCGAACAATCCCTGGTCATAATCATACCAAGTCCATCTATGCACGTAAGCCACAAATGACTTTGAACGCATCCATGAATTAATATTTCATTGCTGAGACTCAGCTCAATAATTAATCCACATCATCGAATCATCCCTGCACTACAGGCCAAGGATATTCATTAGTATCACGACCACAAATTATCCATGCACTACGGCCAAAGATAATTGTGTTTTCAATTACATTATGATTATGCCGAACAATCCTCAGTCATAATCATACCAAGTCCATCCATGCACGTAAGCCACGTATGACTTTAAACACATCCATGAATTAATATTTCATTCTTTGAGACTCATTTCAATAATTAATCCACATCATCGAATCATCCCCGCACTACGGGCCAAGGATATTCATTAAGATCGCGACCACAAATTATCCATGCACTACTACCAAAGATAATTGTGTATTCATTAGTATCACGACCACAAATTATCCATGCACTACGGCCAAAGATAATTGTGTATTCATTTACTGATTATGATTATACCGAATAATCCGTGGTCATAATCATACCAAGTCCATCTATGCACTACAGCCACGATGACTTTCAACATAATATAAACATGAGGATAATGATATAAATAATCAATCAAATGAGATAAAGGATAAATATTAAACATTTATAATATAATTTATCCGAGATTCAAGAATATCCCCATGTTATCAATCATTTAATAATCTCATAATCTAATAACATTAATATTATAACAATATTTTAATCACTTCTTAAATTTATAAACAATTTATCTCAATTATTTACGCTTTACCATATAATGCATTTAATCATTCAAAATGTCATACTCATAAGATATCATTACCAATTATCAAATCCTCAAAAAATATGCATATACTCTATATAGGATTCTCTAGCCATAAAAATCCTATTTTCAACTTTGTTACTTCACATAACATATTTAACTCATATATTTAAGTAATTAAACTATTTTCATGAAAAATACCAAATTAGTCCCAAAAATATTTCTTTTCTGGGATTTAGCATAATATAGTCCCATAATGAAAATATATTTTTCTCGGAATTTTTTAAAATTCATTTACTATTTTTCAAAAATCAATTTCTAATTAATTCCTTAAGAAATTAGCTACCTCAAGTTTAACTCCAAAAATTCCCAAATCTTGGCAGGATCTTACACATGCTAACGTGAGCTTCTAGTTTAAATTTCATGGTCAATGAGTTATAGAACTCCTTATATAGCGTTTTTTGTCGGAAAAACCTAAATATTGAAATAGTCATAACTTGCTCATTTTAAGTCAGAATAAGCTCATTTTTGGACAGGAGGTACTTTATACCATAAAATTTCATGTCCCAAAAGGCCAGAATTTTTCTCATAATTTAAGTGGCCGAAACAGCCTCTCTAAAATCATGGCGAGAAGCTTTTTCGGTTTTGCAGCTTTGCACTCCTTTGCTAAAATCAGTCCACACAAAAATCTACAACACCTTTTCCAGTAATTCTACTTGGATTAGTTAGGTAACTCATAGATCTAACTCTAGGACTTGACCACATTCAAAAATTCAAAATATAATAGGAGATATGGTCAATTGAATTTCATGTTACGCTTTTCACTAAAATCGATTTTCAACTCTTTGTGATTTCTAAGAAACTTTCATGTTTTCACATACTAACCAACATAACTCATCATAAAACTTACTAATACCACGAATACCCATGATTTTCATTAGTCCAATGCTTTTATTATGACTTTCATCATAAACCACGTAAAAGCTATTCATTTAGTTGAAGAAATATTTGAGGGTTTAAGAAATGGGTTTTTTTCTGGGGGTCAATACAAAATTCGATTTCACGCTCTAAGTAGGCTAAGAAGTCTTCAAGAATACGCCAGGAAATTTATTAATAATAGAAATATCATTCAAAACTGTGACTCTCATCCAAGACTTGGATAGTACGTCACATTAATACCAACTGTGACTTCTATCCCTTAACCTAGATAGCACCTCACAATGATACCTATAAGCTTGCCATCTTCATTCACGATGTACGCCTACGAGAAAAGTCCGGCCGGCTTGCATTCCACACAAGGAAGTCAACAACGAAAGGTTCGGGGCTCTTTACTTATGGCTTGATATGACAATAATTGACTTTAGTAGTTTGGTTATGAATATAAAAGCTAACAACCTTACGAAAAGAATGATGAGTAGTTAACCAATTGATTCCTAAAATACCATCAAAGGCAAATATTTTCAAAGAGATAATAACGACGAATTAACGTGAAAGTGTTTATTTGAAACAACAAGATTAATAAATGATTGGAGGTAACGAAGATTTCTCCCAACGAAGTTTCAACCAATAAGTTAAAGTCTAACTTCTCCTGAGTCAAATTTAAATGTTGAGCATAAAGCGAGATAAAAGAATGGGTAGAACCGGATCTTATAAGGTATAGACTTCGCAAGAATTTATAATTAACTAACCCGTGCTAACTTCGTTCGAAGTTACCCACTTTTTTTGAGAAGTCACGAAAAACGCTCTTCTTGAAACCACCGATTTTGTTTTGTCCAGATCCGCTTTGGTGCCACTATCCCAAATGGACTTGACTTCACTATACGACAAAAATCGAGCTAAATGACCTTCTCTTCTTGAAATTTCCACTTCTATTATCTTTGCCATGATTACCACCAAGTGGTTACCATTCTTAGCATGATAATTTCCCCGATGGTTATCATTGTTACGATAGCCGTTGCCACCAAAGATGATTATTATCGTGTTGTTGGTCGTTACCTTTTGTTTGAACTGAATCAACACTCTCATGTGCTTCATTGCTTATCTCAAAGCATTTTCGGATGCCATTCTCAAACACCATGTCACAAAACAAGGGTTAATTGACATTTAACAAATTATCCTATATTACGGCCGAATCAATCAAATACCAAATAAACTTAGGTAGGTCATACTAGCGAAGAATTCCCCAGATCTCCCTCCTAGTTCTTATCTCAGCATCTTAGCTGGGATCATATCCCTAAGCTCGATACTAACCGTGGCGCCCCCAAAATTAGGTATCGTCACCCATCTTGAGTCGCCACTTACATGGTACATAAATTCAAATACAACTTACTAATATAAGCGTAAGTAATACAATCGACATAAACTATGAGTTTGAATACAAATATTGTCTACTAGATATTATACAAACTCAAAAGGAGTCCTCATTACAACTATTATCACACTATTTCACGAATAGTGAGGACTATTAATGCTATCCTCTGGACCATTACTTACGTTCCCGACTCGTCCCGGCTATGTTCTCATTTCACAGAAGAAAACGGTGAAAAGAAAGGTGAGCTCAACTAGCCCAAGAAGAAATATTATGACTAAGATAATGCAAAATAAATTATCATTAGCCTTCAAATAGATGTTAAACCGATAAAATACAATAGACAACCGGTTTAAGCTGCAGTGAATAAACAATCCATTAAAAGAGTCAAGTAGAGAATAAAGTCTACTATCTTTTAGGTTTTAAAAGGTTTTCATCAATTTTTATCATGAGACTCAACAATAAATAAACCACCACATCTAATCATCCCCGTACTACTTGGTCGAGGATTTTCATCAAATTATCAATGGTCATGACTATACCGAATCACCCCGGTCATAATCATACCAAAAATTATCCATCAACGCATTACAGGCCCACCGAGGACTTTGTCACATCATTTATATCAAGTCATGATTATACCAATGATCCACAGGTCATAATCATACTAAGTTCATCTATGCACGTAAACCAAAGATAACATAATATAACATGAGGATGATGTCAATGACATAATAATTCAATAAAACAAGTTCAAGAATTATTTAATCCATGAATTATTAACGTCCAAATTGTCAACATGAATCTTTGTTTAATAGAGTAAAATTCAAGAATGATCGGAAGAATATTTTCATGAAAAGATACTGGATGAAACGCAAATATCAAGGATATTCTACTAATTTCATGGAGTATAGAAGTCAAAGTTTTAACCAACTGGGTATAATAAAGAATGGAATAACAAAAGAAATCACCATGCATGCGGTGCTTGATGCAGCGAGTTATTCCAACATAATAATAATAACGGAACCAGTCGGTGAAATTCACACCGTAAGCGGGATGTTCCAACGAAGAATAATAAAGATGGAACCCGAATCCGGTGTAAAACACACGATAGGATATTCCAAATGAATAATAAAATTTTAACCGGTCCGGTGTAAAACACACGAGGATGTTCCAACAGAGAATAATAAAGATTTTAACCGGTCCTGTAAAACACACTGAATGAGATGTTCCAACAGAATAATAAAAACGGAACCAGGTCCGGTGTAAAACACACAGACAGGATGTTCCAATAGAATAATAGAAGAATGTCACCAAGTATAGGGTAAACCGCGTATACAGGTTATTCCAACAGAATAATAAGCAATGGAATAACATAAGGATTTCACCAAGTATAGGGTATGCCGCGTATACAGGTTATGTATAGGGTATGCCACTTTTACAAAGTTATTCAACGAATAATAGTGAATGGAATAACGAAGTTCTCTTGAAGAAGAAAGAATAACACCCTTACTAGTAAAAGAACTGAATATAGAAGTAGTGAAGTAGCGAGAATACTCTTCTTCTTTCTATAATTTTCTCTATAACTTCTCTCTATAATTTCTCTCTCTAGAGTTTCAATGAATTAAATGAAAATAGTGAAGGAATGAGCTTCTATTTATAGGAAAATGGAATGCATAGTAACTAATCCATGAACAGTCCAGTTGATTTACTTTAATCGACGGTCCATATTTAAAGAAAAATCTTTTAAATAAAATATAATATATTCTATTTATATAAAAACATTTTACTATGCAAACACTATATCAATACTATGCAAAACACTATGCAAAACACTATGCAACACTATGCATAATAAAATATAATATATTCTATTTATAGAATAACTTTAATAAAGTATTCTATTTTATATAAAAAAGATGTTTACATTTTATTACGTTAATAATACGAATAAAACAAAAGCGTCATTATCGCTTATAATAATTCATATTATTAATCGACAATAATGGAATCAAATTGGTGACTTCTCACATAAGCATCAATAATCAATACAGTGTGCTACTATGCAACCACACGACATTGTACTTTTACTACTGAGTAGTTCAACAAAGAACTCATGGTAAAACTTCCGCCGTTATTTCAATAAAATATTTTTATCGTTTTCTCGATCCAACAATAATTACATTGTGGGGTCCTGATGATTGAGTAGTTATGCGAATATTCCTCGCTAAACCGAATATTCCCAGACCAATCGAATATAATATAACCACTTGCATACTTTGCAAAATTTATAAATACTACCCACAACTATAATATTATCTCAAATTCATACCATAATATTAAAAAATTATTTTGACAAAATTTAAATCTTTATTGATAAAATCAGGATCTCACATTGTATACCTATTTTGGGGCGTCCACGACAAGAATGCAACCGTCCCTAAGCCTTAGACGGTAGCGACTACGCCCATCCTGTAGTTCTGAATAGATTCTGTTTGGTTTGAAGTTTCAAGGCATGCTTATATGATTACTTTACCTTGTAATGTATGACCAATATGCTTTGTAATATGTTAAGTGAAGACTTGATTATTATAAGTGTAAACGCATATTAGGTTACACATACTAATTGAAAGACCAACTTGTTAATGTTAGTTCCTTTCAACGCGAGTTAGTTAAAGCTAGTATTATATTATAGCTGAGCAAACAGACAAGTTCCTTGAACCCTACCTTTATTGAGCAAGTTCCCTAATCTCACTCAAATTTATATTGAGCAAGTTTCCTTGAACTTCACTCTTTGATTGTGCAAGTTCCTTAATTCTTGCTCTTTTACTTGAGCAAGTATTCGAACACTATTTTATTGTGTTGCAAGTTCCCTAAACTTACTCCAATTATTATTGAGCAAGTTTCCTTGAACTTCACTCTTTGGTTGTGCAAGTTCCTTGAACCATACTTTTATTGTGAAAGTTTCATATCCTTCTCATATTGTATTGAGCAGGTTATTGTTGAATTGAAAGTTATTCATTTAAGCTTGAATCTTATTTCCAAGCATGCTATTAAGTGGTTTAATTACCTTACAATTATTCCGCATCAATATTTTTGATATTCGCACTTAGTGCACTTTAATTCGTACAGTCTTGGACTTGTACATCATTTAAAGTTCAATAATTCTTGAACAGTGTTAGATAGAGTCTGAACCTTTGTTCTTGGACATAAGAGTATGAAGTTTTATAAAAGCTATCCTAACCAATTGATGGTAAGGATTCTTAGACCTAAAGAACACCCTTTTTATGATGAGGGGAGTACCCGTGTATCTAATATAAGATACAAAAGAGTGATTTAAATGTTATGCATATACATAGTGTACGTGAGGCTGATCCCCTCAAGTACTTATTCTGTAGCCAGTAACCAAAGGGTCAATTAACTATTGATTCCATTGGAGCGTTATAGTTCAAAGTCTACTTGACTAGCAGTTATTCTAAAAGCAATCATTATCTTTGCTTCTAATATTCATACTGTTGAATCCTTTAGATATTCATATTGTTGAATTCATTGTCAGATATTCATATAGTAGCAAGGAGCAGACTTTACCTTACGCTTAGTTTAAATTACTATTATGTAATATGAACCCTAATATTTATTTTAGGGTATGTTTGTAAGATGATATTAAGGTTATCGTATCTTGGGACTAGTAACACCTTTTGATTGAACGACGTACGTTTATTATTTTCCGCATTTTAGTTATCATATGTTGTTTAGAGGTGGATGTTTGTATTTTATCGTGATGACCAAATCAGGGTCAGAGGACCCAGTTTTGGGGGTGTCACAGATTGGTATCAAAGCCGTAGGTTATAAACGTTAGGAATGCGAAACCTAGGTTATAACCTTAGTAGAAAACTCCAGTAGAGTATATACTTCATGGGTTGAGGAAATCCATCGAGTTTTATTGTGATAATGAAGTTGTTTATTTAAATCAAAAATGATTGATAGACGTCTTAAACTTCTTAATGCTAACATGGATAACATATCACATAAAGCCTAATAGTTTTCTTCCTTTTATCAAATTATGCCACCTAGGAGACTACCGTGGAATCAGAGGGAGGAAGGATCCGTTAATAATGGCGGAGGGGAAAATGTTGATCCAATGCAGAACTTCGTTAACCTGTTAACTAAGGTAATCTAAAACAGACCCCCACCAGCAGCAGGGAAGCCAGGACAACACTTGGCTAGCTTTAAGGACTTTAAATTAGTAGGACCACGGGAATTCGGGGGAACCTTGGATCCAATTGAAGCCCAGACATGGATAGAAGAGATGGAGAAAGTGTTTGAGGTCGCACGTATGGCCGAAGCACAGAACATGAGTTTTTCCACTTTCATGATGAAAGGCGAAGATAACTATTGGTGGAAAGCTAATAAGGGGCGAGCAGAAGAGGGAGTTATTCCTTGGGATAGATTTAAGGAGCTATTCCTTGAGAATTACTTCTCGAAGAATATGCAACAGGATATGGAAGTTAAGTTTCTGGAACTGAAGCAAGGTAGTATGTATATAGCAGAGTATGCGGCGAAATTTAAAGAGTTAGCCCGATTAGCTCCACATCAGGTTGACACGGAGGCCAGGAAGGCAAGGAGGTTTGAATTAGGACTGAAACCATGGGTATAGAATGCAGTGGCTGTATTAAAGATTAAGACTTACTCTGATCTATTGAAAAGGGCTATCATTTTTGAAGGAGGCAATGAAGCCATCGCTCGATTCAAACAAGAGAAGAAGATAGGTCAAGAAGGACAGAAAGGGGGAAGTAAAGGAGGAAGCAACCCCAATAAGCATAAGTGGACAGAGAGCCAATCCTCTGGTGGTAATAAGTCCGGGGGAGAGGCTAAGAAAAGTATGAAGTGTAACAACCGCGGGAGGAGTCACTCGGGGGAGTGTATGAAGGGAAAGAGTGTTTGTTATCGTTGTAGACAATTGGGGCACATGACTCCTCAGTGTTCGAATAAGCGAAGGGAGGATGTTTCTCTTATGGGGCCACATACCATCAAATTAAGGATTGCCCAAGAAAAAAGGCGATGCAATGAAGCGCAAACCGCAAACAACAACAACAATGGATCTGAA